>JACEVL010000503.1:600000-1086098 GCA_020284085.1 Aporrectodea caliginosa
ATGTGGATTTTACTCCAGAGTATTTCAAATCGATGCAAAAGTTCCTTTTTCAGTACCAATTTGAAGGTAATGGGCTATAGATCAATACTGGTACGAGGTGAAAGCATTGAGATAAAAATAATTAAGCGTGGGGATTCGAAAGCCCCCCGCCTATGCGAAATATGTAAACTGTTGTAACTTTTGATTGGATGGTCCGATCTGAACATATGTGGTATGTATAGATTCAGAATCATGAGTTGCAAGTGATTTTAACATGTATATTGCACATAGAAGCAGTGATGGTGCCAGTGTTGGCACATATCCATAAAAATAAACAAAGTTTCATAAGAAAGTTGCTAATAAACCGGCTATAACAAATTGAACGTATACCGTATTTTAGCGTATATAACACGCGGGGTATACAAAGTTTTACAAACCACGCACCCCAGCTGCGTGATATATTCGTGGGCGTGTTATATAAATAAAATTTTACACAACCAAATTTTTTACCCAATTATTTTCAGGTCATGGTCAGAAACTGCTATTAAAAGCTTTTTACAGACAGTACGGAGGCATGGACGGCGACGAATCGACAAGACATGAAGTCCGACCTTTGCCGTAGATACTCGATATATCGTGATTTTTATGGAGAATTTCAGAGCAGTAATTGGGATATTCGCGATATATTCAAGAGAAATCTAAATTTAACTTCTATTAGACAAAATATGTAACCTACTGGAGTCATTTGAAGCTTTCAAAACTATATTCGATCACTATGACCGGCCAATAGTTTAGTTTGTAAACACATTGCCGCCGGTAGACTGGTTCCCCGTAGTTCCGGTAGACTGTTTCCCCGCTGTTGTCATTGTAAGTAAGGCGTATGTAGTCATTATTGAGAAGCACTAGCAAACGTATGGCTTGTAATTTACGGCTTCATGCCTATAACAAATCTGATAACCAATAATACGGGAATTTTAATGAAATCGCTCATATATGTTTAGGTATATATAGGGTCGTTTATGATATGTTGCAATTTAGTTATGGCTCGCGTATAATAGTAGGATGACGTTTCCAGCTAAATTCCAGAATATATATATCTTCGTTTATTGATTATTCGGGATGTCACACCGCATCCAGGTACAAGTTAAATTATGGCCGTTGAATGAATGTGAATGTGTTCAATTTATATTATAATTGTGATAGAACGCACATTATTTGTTTCAAAAATAAAATTTTGATTATCCTCATAGTTTTTTTTGTCAATTATAAAGAATGGCCGTCAGATCTAGTAAACAGTGCATATTTTACGTTAATCAAATCAGCTGTCCAAGCTATTACACATTTGTGAATGTGTTCAATTTATATTATAATTGTGATAGAACGCACATTATTTGTTTCAAAAATTAAATTTTGATTATCCTCATAGTTTTTTTGTCAATTATAAAATTTATCTATAACTAAGTGGAACCAACACCTGAAGAAATTAATGAACTACTTTCCCTGGGACTATATGTCCATGGTTGCCAGTGATGATTCTGACACTGAATTTGACGGATTTTAGTAAAGTACATTATTTACAACTTTAGGAGACTTGACCTTCAAAACTAATTTTCCAATTTTAAACACCTGGACAAGATTTAACGACAAAATGACTAGAGGCAGCACAAAATTGAACAACTTTTGGCCTTCTAATTTCTTGAGAATTTCGGAAATCATTCCTCGTGTATATTCACTATAATCTCCCAACTGGAAACACCATACCTTGTGAAGATACCAGGAAAGAAGTAGGAACAAGGTAATTTTCGCTTACAGGTTTTAAATGTTCATTTTTTGCAAGAATCTTCACTTTCTTTACAAAAGGAATTTTTATCAAATAGACGATTTTAATTTACGTATAATAGAATGAGTTATGACTATATCCAGTAAGAAGTTATATAAGGAAATTAACATTAACTCTAGCGCACACGTTCGTTTATTACCTCGTAGGTGGACGCACGTAAATGCATGCGTGTTATAATCAGGTGCGTGATATATAATTCAATTTTTACTGAAATCCCTAAAAGTAGCGGGTTATATTCGTGTGCGTGTTATATTCGCGTGCGTGTTATATCCGCGAAAATACGGTATATACCGGGTAGTTAAGTATTGCATATTGTTCTTGTCCAGCTACTTTGCACATGTACACTTGCAAAGACGTGTGCATTTCAATTTTGCCTTCATGCACTTGCAGAGAGAGCAGGTACTTGTGCAAGTGCACTTCACATCCAGGTGGAAAACATCCCTGGCGAGAGGCGGCGAGGTCCATATGGGAAGCAGCTTGGCTTCCTCTTCCTTCCACCCATGATTAGTGGGGTTGTTCAAAGGCATGGACCTATGAGCTGTTGTCCATGATGCTCGCTTGAAATACACTTCTATTGAGATGTTGATCCAAAGCATCGGTTGTTGGGGGAATTCTCTCCAAGTCCCTAGTCTTCTGTGAGAACACCTTCATTCGGACGAGGTCAATGTCAATGTCATCGTTGGAGTCATTGGAGCACAGCCTATACAGACGAATTTCGCTGCCACTTCTTTCAGCCTTGGCGATGTTTGAAATGGAGTGTCGACGACAGTTGCAATATTGATCTAGAGACCATTACCTTCAAATTGGTACTGAAAACAAGAAACTTATGCATCTACTGTAAATGACTGTAGCAAAATACGCATATTTTGCATAGGCCGGAAAAGGGATTTAGAACCCCACGCTTTTATATGCAATACACGCTTTTCTGTGCAATATGCATTTTAATATCACTTGCATCTCATGATTCTGAATCCATACATACCAAATATGTTCAAATCGGACCATCCAATCAACAGTTACAACAGTTTACATATTTAGCATAGGCCGGGGGATTTTGAACCCCCACACTTTATTTTTTTTATCTGAATGCTTTCCCCTCGGACCTGTATTGATCTATAGACCATTACCTTCAAATTGGTACTGAAAAAGAAACTTTTGCATCTATTTGAAATGACTGGAGTAAAATCCACATATTTTGCAAAGGACGGAGGTGGGGTTTCGAACCCCCACGCTTCATTTTTTAATCTGAATGCTTTCCCCTCGGACCAATATTGATCTAGAGACCATTACCTTCAAATTGGTACTGAAAAACTAAACTTATGCATCTACTAGAAATAACTGGAGCAAAATACACATATTTTGCATAGGTTGGAGGGGTTTTTCGAGCCCCCACGCTTTTTTTTTAATCTGAATTCTTTCCCCTCGGACCAATATTGATCTATAGACCATTACCTTCAAATTGGTACTGAAAAAGAAAACTTTTGCATCTATTTGAAATGACTGAGTGTCTGGGCCCCCCACTATTAGGGCCAACCTTTTTCTCTTTCTTTTTGACTAGTTCCATAAGCACCTGAACACCTCCTTTTTTGCAGTGAAGACGCTGGCCCGGATCGGGAATAGTGTTGTTTTAGTTTTGCCTTGAGTTTTAGTTTTAGTTATTATTAGTTTCACATGCTAGGTGTTTTAGTTATTATTAGTTTTAGTTATTTCGCCAAGTTTTAGTTATTATTAGTTTCACATGCTAAGGGTTTTAGTTATTAATAGTTTTAGTTATTTCGCCGAGCCTGGCAATATTTTCCACGCATACAGATTTCGCACCAAAGAGGATTCACTCGCTACAATCTGTTTCTAATTGATACTTAAACAGCCCCCATACTCCACTAGTTTTAGGTCTACCACCTAAAAAATTTAGTTCGGACATCTTATAAATTTCCAAAGATCGGAAGATTACCGAATGAAGTGCTGATTATAAAACGCGTATATCCAAAAACGCTGAATATCCTAAGACGTTATGTGTTTTCGTTTTGGTTTTCGTTATGTGTTTTCGTTATTATTAGTTTCGACTGGTTTAGTTTTAGTTTGTATTTCGTTATCGTTTTTCCTTTAGTTTTCGTTTTAGTTTTAGTTATAGTCAACTAAACCCTTTTGTTTTCGTTAATGAAGGTTTTCGTTTTAGTTTTCGTTAATGAAAACAACACTAGTCGGGAACGCCTCTAATTTCAAGTGGCACTATATAAATAGTCGATTACGTTTACTTTTTTGTTGATGCCGTTGTTTATCCACTGCAGAAGAAGCCCTAGCAATCTGTCCAATTCCAGACCCATCTCAACTTTGAATTCCATAAATAAAATTCTTGAATCGGTAGTCAGGAATCACATGCAAACTCACCTACTCTCTAACTCTCTAACCTAACTTCTTCGGTCTGCATACCACAAATCTCTGTCTAAGAGAGTGTGTGGATGGCAATTTGCTTTCCCGAAGGTGACTTGTTTCAGAGTTTAAATCTTTGGCTAGCATGGTCCGTACACAGGGACCTTAAATGGTGTGGTGACAGTGGTGCCTATTCAAACAGGCAGTGATGGTGAAGGATCTCACCTGATCAATTCATTGAAAAATGAGTGGGGTCGAGACCATATGGTCGCTATATAAAATCGAGTACATTTACATTTCCTTTTCCTAATCGCTAGTACTCGTTTGCAGTTTCTGGTCCCAACCTAAATTGGATTGCTACTTATATTAGTCCACATTATATTAGTCCACATCCAGCATACTTCAACCTACTGAAAACTGATTTTCTACTAAAGGGCAATCTACAGCAGATTAAGAAAATCTGGCTTAATCTTTTGCTCATAACTTATTACTCTATTAGAAAACCCCATTCGCACTTCCCAAGACCTCCTCGCCATCCACTTTGGCTGGTGCTTCCATTAACTTATCTGGTGACAAGATATCAGGTTGAAATTCTCTGGAATTCTACTATCAGATGGCTTTTCTCGACTGATTGCCTACCCACCAACTTTTGATTCCTCTATTCCAACCACTTTGGATGAAATTCAGTCATTTGTTTTCTCATCTCCTGACAAGCAGTAGAGGCAGATCCAACTTGCTGTCTCAAAGGCTACTTTTATGTGCTTGGTAGCACCATCTTGGCATTAATTAATCAATCGCTTGCTGGAGGATTCTTCCCATAGCAATTCTATAATCTACCCTTTACTGAAGGAACCATTTTTGGATGATGACACCTCAATTAAAACTACCAACCAATCTCAAACTTAAAGTTCATTTCTAAACTTCTTGTATTGTATTGTATTGTATTTTCGTTTATTGATCTACTCTAGCTGTTATAACGCAGCTAGTTATTGACTGCTAAAAATTGACTGGATTTACTTCACTTCTTCTTTACTTCTCCCTTTCCAATCAACGCATTCCATTGAAACTGCTCTTCTCTCTGTTCACAGAGACATCATCCGCTTTATGAACAATGGCAAAGTAATTGCATACCCAACGTAAAGAAGGTACCATCACACCAGTCCCCAAGGTCCCCACCAGTCCTCATGCAATGATTTTCAGCTAATTTCCATCACATCCATCCTCTGTTGAATACTTTAAAAACTTATAGCTCGTCGATTCTTTTACCACTGGAGGCTGTTGGGATCTGCGCCAGAGTGTTTTAACATTTTTAGTTTTTTTTCGCTGACCAGTTTGCATGCTGACCAACTGGCTCTATCTGCGCAGTCCTAATTTTCCTAACCCACCATACCTGTCTGACATGCAGTTAAGCATGTCAGACAGATATGCAATATGTCCACTTAATATCTCTTGATTTCTCAAAGACCTTTGATACATAATTTTGAGTCATGCTTTAATGTGTTGTTAACACCAAAGCATGACACTAAGCAGCATCGTGTTGTGCATATTTTTCATTAGTGGTGAAGTCATGGGGCATTTACAAAAAAGTGACCACGTTCAGCACAGACGATGCACGAAGTGTCACATCTGCTGACATTTGGGAATGTTGCCCATTCAGCATACGCCCTGCATAGCGCATGGCTTGCAACTCTCTGTAAATAAAGCAATTACAGATTCAGGAATTGAGAGTGTTCTTGCAAAGTATCTCAAAATAGTGCACCACTTTAAGCACAGCCCAGTGAATAGTGCAGAGTTACAAACTCAGCAATGTTGTCTTAATCAGATAGATGAGGTCTTAATTCAGGATATATCAGTGCAGGGGAACTCTACAAGACCTGTAGATGATTCAGCAGTTGACACATAACAAAGAAGCCGTTCTCACAACACTTGCAGAGACAAAACACAAGGATATGCTCACACTTCTGAGTGACGTTGAATGGGAAACAACTACGTGTCCTGCAGAAAATCATTTCCTGCTCCATGATTCATCCGACTCTATTTCGGGAGATAACAATATCAGACGATAATCCCGCCTACATAGTAAGATTCAAGGATGCTTTCACAGCTGATTTGAAGAATCGTGAACAGAACCTCAACCTGCCGTGGTTGAATGTTGCTATGGGACTTGACCCACGATGGTTCAAGCATTTAAAGTGCATGGCAAAAGAAAACCGTGATCGTGTATGGATGGAGGCGCAGAAGCAGTGATGGGCACAATTCTATTTTGAAAATACTTTTCTATTTTCAAAATAGAAAATATACACTGTGTCCGGAAAAAAAGGGACCCCTTTTGGTAATATGAAAATAAACTAGTAAATGTTCATCGATTTTTAAAATTCCAAGACCATTTTAATCCTGATATAATTTGCTAAATACTGGTTAAAGTATGAAAGTTTTTGTTATTTAATAATGACGTCATAATGACGTCATTTTCATCAAAATTCAAGTGTCAAGGACGGCACAAAAATCATCTAAAAGTTTCAATATTATTTTAAACTGTCATTTATCAATTATAAAGTTTAGTTTAATTTAATTTTTACATTTCAATAATATTAGACTACAAGGCGTGCTCAAAGTGTCCACCTTCTGCCTCAACACAAGCTTCAAGACGAGCGCGCCACAGGCCAATAGCAGCAGCGATAACCAGCTGATCAAATTCATCCCAGGCATTAACAATACGCGCACGGAGTTCTTCAATGTCTCTGATCTTTGTCCTGTAAACCTTCTATTGCATTAGTCCCCAAATCTTGTAATCAACGGGATTAAAGTTCGGGCTGTTTGGCAGTCAAAGATTAGGAGGCATGAAATCCAGAGTATCCTTTGTCTGCAGTTCAACAGTTTCACGAGCTCAGTGAGCTGGAGCGCCATCTTGTTGGAATGTGTAATAATCCGAATATACCCTGGATATCAGACAACAATTTTTCCGACAGCAAACAATCACGGGAAAAAGTTCCACTTATTTTCCCGCCTGGTTCTGTTAAATGGATTTCCGTTTTACGACGATCCGATCATCCGACGCACCAATTTTTTGTCATACTTAAATTTTGATGCGAATGACGTCATTAAGACATAATTATTTGATGACAGGAAATTTTACATTTTAACCATGTTAGCAAATTATGTCAGGATTAAAATGGTTTTGGAATTTTAAAAATCGATGAATATTTACTAGTTTATTTTCATGATAACAAAAGGGGTCCCTTTTTTCCGGACAGTGTATTTTATTTTGTATTTTCAAAATACTTTTGAAAAGTATTTTGCAAAAGTATTTTCAAAATAGTTTTAAAAAGTATTTTGGAGAATTCAAAATATTTTCCGAAAATACTTTTCCAAAATACTTTTCCAAAGTACTTTACAAAAATAAATTTTACAAATCTTCTGCCAAAATCATTATTTTAATATTTTAATGTTATAATGCTTAATTAATAATCTTCTGGTCACCAATAATTACTTGTGAGTTTGTTGTATGAGGACATATATCAGGGTTCTCTGCTTGGTCCTCTTATCTTTACATTATACACCACACCACTAGGAACATTGCTGGATAATGATCATTTGCTGGGATATCATTTCTATGCTGATGATAGTCACATCTACATTTCATTTGACAGTCTGTCATGTGACTCATCTTTGGGGGAAATTGGGGCTGTTGTCTGCAGCAGTCTTTAATAAGGTACAGTCTTCAAAATACTTTTGAAAAGTATTTTATTTTGTATTTTCAAAATACTTTTGAAAAGTATTTTGCCCATCACTGTGCAGAAGCTTTTAGAAAGCAACATGAATAGTGAAACAGCGATAGCACTCCACAAGAGCCTCCCAGAGAGACACCTCGGCTCTACGAATTGTCTTCAGATTCAGAAGATGAACCGCTAATGCCTCAAGATACCAACACAAAAGTGGTTCTTCAACAATATTAAATTGGCAATATTTATTTGGTTCCAAAGTACTATTTTGCAATTTTTACAATTTGGACTTGATTTATAATTAATTATTAAATACTTTAATTTTTTTTATAATGTTAAAGATTGCCCCAGGAGGTTGCCAAAATAGGTTACTATTTTTGTTTTAATAAAAAAAGGTAAAAAAAATTTACTTCTTTTGGTATTTGTATCTGTAGTCCAGGGATGTGCCGATTCCGATTAATCGGTCTAGGGCAAAATCCAGCAAAAACCGATTTGCGGATCGAGATTTGGTTCAACCCTAATTGAAACATCATTCATTCATTCATTCTGAGAATGAATTAATTAACGACTTGTGTATTTTGTCTGATGATGATTATTTTGAAGTTTGGTGAATGCCAAATAATTATTACTTATTGAGACTTAAAAGATGATGACAGATAAAAAAGTGTGGTTATCAGGTTATTAGAAGCTTAGAAAATGAACCTTACGTTGAACATTGAAGAAAACATGCACTTATAGTAATAACAAAGAATAATAAGAGCTCATAGAATCATTTACAATCTTGATTGTAAGGCGGCATTGATGATGGTATTGCTGTCTAATAGTGTCTATCCTCTTCAAGGCCTAAACTTTTCCATCTGCATGCTCGGCGCTCGCCGACGACACTCTCTCTTTGACTCTATTGCCTCAGTAGAAAGCCATCTTGTGACTAGTTTAGAAGGTAGGTCGCCAATGACCAAGCAGAGCAACTTTGTCTAGTGGGAGTGTTACGGTTTTCTTGAGCTGTTTGGTGAACTGTTCATCTTTTCTTGGAAGTGCAGTGAACGGATCGAAATCAATTAGCAACTGACTGAACTGGACAGGATTTCCAGCTTTGATGCTGTGATATACGTGTCTCACAGGTTGGCAATGACAGGACATCTTTACACAGAAACAGCTTATGATCCAATATGAGACCAATGTCATTGAACTGTAGATCATAAACAGTGGTCTTATCATCAGAAGGTAGAACATCAAAGAAGTTTATCCCCTCAGGTCAGAACATCGACAAACTGACGAAGACCATAGGTGGTGAACATATCGGCTAGGTTGTCGTCGATGTGACCATTACACCGAGGGCAGTTCAGATCACCGCAGATCAGAAGTCTTTCACCAGTCTAAATGTAGATGGACGATATCAGAGTCGAAAGATCATTGTAGAATTCGTCAAATGGGCATCGGAGTAAGGAAGTTATAACCTTTAATCTTTAGTCTGAGAAGAAATACAAGAACTTTTGGCAAAGAGTAATGCAATCAGGAGACAAGTTCACGGACAGTAGAACATTGGCACTGAAATTTGAGGATGTGAAAAAATAAATGGAAGCATCACCATGGGCATCCCGAGGGGGCAAGGGGGCATTTGCCCCAGGATTTTGCGCATATTTTACAAAATTTACTTATCATCTTAGTTTTTAACAATGAAGGCTATGAGTGTTTTAACATTTTTAGTTTTTATTAAAACTAGTCAAGATAACCTGAAAAATTTAAAATATGTAAAAACATTGAAACTTTTAGCAGTTTTGTTTTGAAATAAACGTTCACATATACCTGAAAAACGGATCCCAGAATGCTAACAACATGTCCCATATTATGTCAAATGCTTCCAAAAGAACTGGCGGCTGTTGGGATCTGCGCCATACCCACTAATCGTGGAAACAAGTGCCAATGGTGACGCAATCGATTGCTTTTGGCACCCTCGTTAGTCCCCGTGACAACAATTTAAAACTTGCCCCCATAAAGATTCCTGCAGATGCCCATGAGCATCGCCAACATCTTTCAAGTCAGTTGTGTAGCTTCCTAGCAGCAGCTATACCCAAGTTGCACCAGGGCAGGGGCGCCGCTAGCGTTACGCACTTACGCAAGTGCGTACAGCGCTGACAGGCTAAGAAATGAAAAATTGCATATGAAAAAAGTGAAATATTATTAAGTTACAAAATTATAATAACTTAGGTGCTAGTTTTAATATTAGGTAAACTAACAGTCTAGCACCATCCATTGGTTTATATCTAATACTTAATTTCCTCACGCTCTATCAGTGTCAATGCCGCTGGTCTTCCATTTAATCCGCACACCCTCACCTGCGGTTTACCTGAAGGTTCTATTCTTTGTCCTCTGCTGTTTTTTCTTTACACCTCCCCACTCAGCAAACTCATTCCCTCGTCCTCTGCTATCTCTATGCCGACGACGCACAACTCTTCATATCTTTCTCCCCTCACTCTCTTCCAGATGCGCTAAATCACTAACGCAACACTATCACCCAGATTTAGCCTGGATGACCACTAACCTTTAACCCTTCAAAACAGAATTCCTCATTACTGGTCTCCGTGATCAATTAAACAAACTAGCCGCTCTTCCCGACATTATTTTGTCCAACAGATCTCACTACTCCCGTACCTATACTCTACTCCTGTTCGCAATTTTGGAATCATCTTCGATAAGAACCTTGCCTTTTTCGACCACATCACCCAGCTATCTCGCACCTGCTATATACACATTCGTGACAGTCGACGATTGCGCCCACGACTTGACTACAAGACCGCGTGCACGATAGCCATTTCAACTGTTCATTCCAAACTCGACGACTGTAGCCCACTCTTTTTACAACATCGACTCTTCTTAAATGAAATGTCTGCAAACAGTTCATAATACATTCACCCGCGCAGTCATCAAAACTCCGAAACACCACAACATAACCCCTGTTCTGAAATCACTTCATTGGCTTAAAGTCCCTCAGCGCATCCATTACAAAATAGTATCTCTTACCTACAATGCCCTTCAAACGTCTAAACCCTCTTACATTCGCCAGCTATTCACCGTCCAACTGCCCGGGTCTACTTGCTCATCATCATACCATTCACTATCTCGGCCTCCAATCTCATCCTCTCTGAAATCTGCAACCGTTCCTTAGTCTATGCTGCACCAGCTCTTTGGAACGGACTCCTAAAAGACCTGCGCCAGTTTGCTCATCCTTCTATCTCGCCTCTTAACTCAATCTTTCCTCCGCTTGCACTCTCCATTTCTGCTTTCCACTCACGACTGAAGACCGAACTCTTCAAGATATCCTACCCTGATTCTACTCCTGCGCCACCACACGACCACCATCATCCCGATTACCACCGTAGCACCATGCTGTCTCCTCGGCTTGACCTCCCGGATTTTGACCTGGCACCGGAACGAACAGAGGACTTTGGCAATTGCGGACTTGATTTGATATAGCGCCGATAAATAGGCTGGTCTCCCTGACATGACTTTTGTGGGCGCTGAGAAATTTTTGAAGATTTACACTTAGTAAAACTACATCATTACCACATGGCTTCACGATTCGGTAGTTGAATCCTTCTTGCTTGGTTTGTGTACCATCTGCAAACTATTTCTGCTAATTGTGTCTGGTCAGCAATATGCTTACTTAAAGGCTTATGGCATTCTTGAAAATTAAATTGAAGGTATTTTCTAGTTTTTATATTAATTTCAATAAATGTCTGGTTTGCTATTATTGTCCGCAGTCAAACTCAAACACGACTCAAACTACATCTTAGCTACGACGCCTACGAGTGACAGCTGGTTCCTACCAGCACTAAAATTATAGAGCAATTTTTTCAGATGACTGCTCAAAATGCTACCATTACAGTGTGGAAATTAAAAAACGTTTCAAGTGGGGAGGAGGCACATCCCCTCTCCAAACCCCTCCCCTATCGGCGCTCGTTCATCCTACCCCCGCATACTTTCTTCCCCGAGCCCCGGCCTACGTGTGCTCTCCTGCCTATTGTGCGTACACAATTAAAATCCTGGCGGCGCCGCTGCACCAGGGCTAGGAGGGGCAAGTGACAACTCTCTTTGACTTGTAGGAACATGCTTGTCCAGCATTTCAGCAAACCATAGGTGATTTAGTTTGGCAGCAAGTCTGTGGTGATCAAGACTTTACAGAGAAGGCAAAGATGTTGGCTTTGAAGGTTGAAAGATTGAGTCGTTTCAAAGGGCAGAAGCTATTGAAGGAATAATGAAAGGCAGCTTATGATGGAAGCAACCTCAACAATAATGGTAGTTTGATTAAACAAATGTGACTTTGATGGAGATGTTTTTGATAGTAAAGGCGCAGTTATGAGGAGATAAAGAGCATGATCCGCATCATGAGTTGGCAGCAGATGTGTTGCTTAATGCCTAAGCCAACTTTAGAGGAGTCCTGAGACTGACACCATTTATTGAACCACCAAGAAACAAATCAATTATGGCAGTTACATCAATAGCATTCCAAGTGCTGGCATCAAAAGGGTAAAATGTTCCACTACAGGCTGGATTACTCTGTGAAGCGTAACACCTAAAGTATCCATATATACATACATATATATATTATATATATATATATATATACCGTAGATATGCGAGTATACCGCGAGGTTTTTACTCCGAATTTCGGAGCGGCAACTGGGGTATTCGCGGTATATTTGAGACAACTCTAAATTTTACTTTTATTACACAAAATATGTTAACTAATGAAGTCATTATTTGAAACTTTCACAACTATATTCATTCGCGATTATCGACCACTATTGTAGCTTGAAAAGTAAACACATGGCGGGTACGCTGCTTCTCATAGTTCCGGTAGACTGTTTCCCTGCAGTTCTTATTGAAAGTAAGTAAGTAGTCTATTGAGAAGCACTAGCAAACGCTCAGCTTGTAATTTGAGCGTCAGACCTATAATAAATCTGACAATCGACCCATAATACGGGAATTCTAATTAAATTGCTGAAATATGCATAGGCATTTATAGGGTCACTTATGATATGTTGCAATTTAGTTATGGTATGCGTATATTAGGATGACGTTTCCAGCTACATGTACATTCTAGGATGGCCATACAGATCATGTGGACAAGCGCCTCATGCACATATTTTACGCCATCAACTGAATTGCCCAATCAAATTTGCCCTATTACAAATTTGTGAATGTCTTCAATTTATATTATAATTATATGGTAGAACCTAAATCATTCAAGTCATAAATAAAATTGTGATTATTCTGCATGGCTTCTTGTCATTTATTATAAAAGTTATCTATAACAAGGTGGAACCAGCAGTAGCTGAAGAAATTAATTAAATGTTAGCTAGTGATAATTCTGACAGATTTTAGGAAAGTACATTACTTATAACTTTTGAAGCTTAACCTTCAAAACTAATTCTCCAATTTTGAACCATTTTGAACATTATTGAAACAGCTAAGTAAATCGCGCATGGGCCGCTTAGTGCTTACTTTCGGAAATCATATTTAATGTCTTTGGTATCTAGCATTGCATTGAAATGAACTACATTATCGCTCACATGTTGTGATACAGAAATTAAACAAACAAATAAATCAAACTGATGTCAAATTGTTTAGATTTTATTTATAACATTAAAAACAAAATTTTTTAGATTGAGCAAGGATCTATTTTGTAGTATGGAAAATTATGCGTTTTTTTAACCGCCTGCAAACGCATTGCGGTAGTTAGGGATCGAATTGTACAGCATTTTGACATAGTTATGGGCGCATTTTGGACAAGATTTAATAAATAACTAGAATCAGCACACACCAATACCAATGTTGGACGATCTAATTTCTTGAGAATTTCGGCAATTTTATCCCTCGCGTTATATTCGCGTCTTGCACTTTTTACTCATTCATCTGCCAAATTTGTAAACCTCGCGGTATATTCGGGTGGCGTTATATTCGAGTATCTACGGTATATAATTCTCACCTTCTCACCTTTGTGAGATAATCAAGCCAGATGCAGTAATGCATAGTAGTATCAGATGCAGTAATGCATAGTAGTATATATATATATGTATATATATATATGTATATATATATATATATATATAACCTTCAATATATATATATATATATATATATATATATATATATATATATATTGAGTCACTCGTAATCACTAGTTTTCAGAAGATAGAAGATAAACACTCACAAAGGTGAGAAGCCAAATTCCAGGATCAACCATAGCAAGAAGGCTTTTAAACGACTTCAGGGTTGAAATAGGTGAAGCAAAGCAAGCAAGTTTCAGGTTTGATTTAAAAAGGATGCCAACTCCACCACCAAATCCATCCATCAGAGGTTCATTTAGGAGGGTAGAGGATGGCGGTCTGACAACACACATAAAGTGTGTTGTATGTGCGTCAGTGTGACCTGAAGGAAGTTGTGCCCAAGTTTCATTCAGACAAAGAATGTCAATGTGGTGAGCTTTAGTCAATTAATTTATTGGCTAATTTTGAACATATGGGGTGTTATTTCGATAGAGTGAATGTCATAGTGGTAAAAACTGATAGTTTCAAAATAGCAAGGACTGGGGTTTAGCCCAATGTCACCAGAAAGAAGCAGCAGAAGGTTGAAGAGCAGTTTTAGAGCAAGATGTAAATTTGCAGAAATGGAGTTATGGTGATGAAACAAAGCACATCAGAATGCAAGTACTTCAGTTACGGCTGGTTAGATACGGTAAGAGAAACAGACATCATGGGAATCATAGAATAACATCAAGCAGTTTGTTCCAGCAATTACATAAGGACAGGGCTGGAGAGGTAAGGCATGGGTGTGTGACAGTGTACAGAAAATAGGGACAATGATAGCAACCAAGTTAGGAAATGATTTTTCTAACAACATGTTAGTTTTAAATCTATATAGCAACAACAATAGGAGACAAAAAAAACATTAGACAAAAAACCATAAGAAAAAGCCAAAGCTTGTACAAACAGCCAAAAGATAATCAAGCCAGATGCAGTAATGCATAGTAGTATCCAAGCAACAGATTTGCTAAATGAGATAAGACAATAACAAGAGATAACAAGAACAGCAATAAACAGACCTAAGTGAAATGTGATAATTCACTGGATGAAATGAAGAGCTCTCTGTAAGTTTAAGCTAATTTAACACTTCAATGACGAAAGTGTACTAACAGTGACTGGGAAAGCAATGCAGCTCATCCATTAAACTGTTAAAATGTGTTATTAGTATATTAAAACATGCAGCAATTAAAACAAAATCAATTTGCCAAGAAAATGAGTAGTTCGGTTAATAAGTAAGTAAGTATCTATCTATCTATGGAATTTATATAGCGCCCCTTCAAGATAACTACTCAGAGGCGCTCAAGTATGTACCACAGTTGTTAAAAACAAAATTTTAAAAAAAACGGGGAAAAAAAACTGATTAGACTTTGTTACATCTTGTACTGCATTTTAAAATTAAAAACCTTGTTTGTACAATTTAATTTTAATCAGCAAATAATACAACGTTATTAGTAAACACCAAGTAACATTAATCTACAACAATTATTTTCTTTTTCATAAGTTTGGTTTAATAAGAAATCGAGAAATTACAAATATTGAAATCTTTTCAAATTAAAATCTATATTATAAGGCTTACTTTGTTTACGTTTTCCTTCCGTTTGTTTGTATGTTTGTTTGTCCGTTTTGAAAGGCTCCGAAACGGAACGCTTTAGCGATTTACAAAATTTTACACAACATTATTACGCCACGGCATGATCAACGCGACTATTTTCAGCTCGCAATTTTATTTAAACGCCGATATATGGACATTTTAAATTATTTCCAACTGTTTCAACGAGGCTATCTTATAATAGCATGGCCATTTGTCCACGTCACGCGGCAAAATATGCATGACGTCAACGCTCTGATTACGTCACCGCTCTGATTACGTCAACGCTCTGATTCGCAACCAATAATACGCCTATTATAAGGTTGAGATAACCCGTGCAGTACACGGGAAAAGCAACTATGTTCACCTCTAAATATCGTTTCCATTCAGATATATGGACATTTTTTAAATATTTGAAGCCCATCAGCAAATATAGTAAGGAAGTAGCCTTTATTTGCAGCTGTTAAAAATTACGCCTGGGCAAAACCCGGGCGAACGCCGGGTAAAAAATGCTAGTTGTAAACATAAGTCTACAAAAGTCCATGCTGACATGAACAATTAAAAACTAAACTTTGTAAGTATAGAGTGTACTCAATTAAAAATTGTACTTACAATTTTGACTTATATAAGAACTTGATATGGAGTAATATCAGTCAGTTTATCAATCAATCGGAGATTACTGTACAAAGACAACATTTTGCATTTTTATAACTAAGAAATTCAAATAACTTAGAAATTTTATTTCCTGTACTGTGCTATTTATTTCTCAACTGATGACATTACACAGCGACGTCAGTTAGATGAATTCTTGAAAGGACGGAGACAACGTAAGGGATATCAGACAAAAATAAAATTAAACTAATAATAAGAGACAGTAAACAAATAAATAAAGTTACATAAAAAATAAAAAAACGCAAAAAACGTGACGAAAAATAAAAGATGAAACAACCAGTTTTAACAACTATGGTATGTACTTTATTGAACCACCTGCAAATGCATTGCGGGTACATTGGATAAGAACAATCAAAGAGTATTCAATCAATAACCATTATATGCAATTACAAAACAGACCACTACGGAGCTGTGAGAGAAAGTTAGGATAAAGTAAGAAGAAAGATCAGCAATAAAGTCATTTGAATACATGATAAAACCACACCAGGTTAATGCGTCAGCACGTGAAATCTCATGGTTGTGTGAACGAGGACGGAGCGAGTAGGTAACAGTTTTTATAGGAGGCAGTAGTTTGCCTGTTATAATAGTGAGGCAGCCTGTTGTGGATAAGCCAACAGAATGTTAGTGCAGGGTGGCATATGATGGCTTTTTGGTTGTTGGACCTAATTTTGGATCTTTTTACCTGAATCTGTTCATTCTCTTATGTCATATTGGCTAACTTAAGACTAACTTCTTCAGTTGGCTTATCCACCATAGGCTGCCTCTCTGTAATAACAGGTAACTTCAATACACACATATAATTTTATACTCTGAACTACGCTTCACAAATATTCCACGATCTGTTCTCCAACCTTGATCATTATGCTGTTTACATCTTTTGTAGATCACCATATGTATCGTACAGCTGATCTTAATCAAGTGGATCTGCTGTTAAAAATGTCCCTCCTTCCAAATTATACTTATCTGAACATATTGCATCACCTCAGGTTACTTCATGTCATATGCTGCCCTGTACTTCCTCCTTCATTAGCTACCAAACTTTAAAAATGCTCAATGTTTCAACCTTCAAAGCTGACATCCTTACGTCCTGTAGTTGTGCCCAGCAATGTGGTTTAGGCTTAGACTGCCACCTGCCCAAAGTGTTGCTAAAACATTGTTTCTTTCCAGTTGAGTGGTATTGTATTGTATTGCATTGCATTTATAAATTTATAAAGCGCCTCTCACAGTGAACACCAATCAGAGGAGTTCCCAGAGCGAAAGACTCCGAGCGAAAAGAGTGGTCTTAAGACAGCGAAAAGAAGCACCTGGCCCACCAGATAGTATCAAAGAACGAGTTGATGAAGGGAGTTGGCTCCATAGTGAAGGGCCAATGAAGGCAAAAGCTCGAGATTTAGCCATAGCAGTCCTCGCTCGTGGGACAAGAAGGTCAAGGCGATCAAGTGAGCGAAGCGGACGGTGAGAGGTGGCGGAGATAGGCCGGCGAACGAGGCAACAGAGGTATTTGGGAGCTAGGCCAGAATAAGACCGGCAGACAAGAACAAGGACCTTAAGCTGGATACGAGCAGTGAGAGGGAGCCAGTGAAGTTGTTTGAAGTTGTGGTAACGTGTTTAAAAGGAACAAGCAAGTGTTAAGCATGATCCTGAGATGTAATTCTTTATGTAAAATCATTTAGCTCATCTCTGAGGATTTAAAATTTGAATACAGCGGCTATGGATCCTGCACTGCTTCGACAGTGGGAAGCCTTTTGCACGAAGGCCGCTTCTTGAGGCACATAAAAGACCAGCAGGGCCTGGACTAGTAAAATATGTCCTACTAAAAAGGCAAAGTCAGAGAGAAAACCACCACCAGGTGAATTTCAATGTATGACAGCTACCAAACTTGCCATAGAGCTCATTTCAACTTTGAAATCCTGGACAAAGGGGTCTGAGTGGCCGAGTGGGTTGGTGCCTGCTCGTCACGCCGGCGACCCGGGTTCGATTCCCGGTCGGTCGGTTTATCAGAGATTAATTTCTCGGACCTTTACTGCGGGTGGCTCAGTCGCAATATAAACGTTGAGTACAATACAATGCAATACAATACAATACAAACACACAACCTGACGGCTGGCGCCTCCGGGCTGCTCATTGTCCTACATGAGGGCTGGGCGCCTGTTGATGGCTGCCGCTACTGGTTGAGCGTTCTAGAAGTAGCTTGCTATCAACAACGCTATATAAATCGTCGTAAATACATACATACATACAAACACAGATCCTGCTGAGTCAAAGAGGGTTGCTGCACCCTCTTTACAGCCATGGTACAAACCAGCCATTAGCACTGCCAGGAGGAGGCTGTACAGTTAGCCTGAAAGGTCTTGGCAACACTTCAGCTAACCTTTAATCTCCTCAAATTCAGCAACCAGTGTCACACCTACCTATATTCATGCACTACTAACTCCTTACATCCCTCCTCGTTGCCTGCGATCATCAAGTACGGGTCTTCTAGCTGAGCCACGATGCAGAACAGTTATGGGCTCTCGTGCATTCCACGCCTCTGCTCCAAGGGAATGGAATCGACTACCACTTTCTCTTCGTAGCTCAACTTCACTTCCTTCCTTCAAAAAGCGGCTCAAAACTCACTATTTCTCCTTGGCTTTCAAGGATTTAGAAATCTAAGTGCATCTTCACCTGGCGGCTGACTATCCGCGCCTCAGATTCACATTTCGGTGTGACCTTGCGCGCGTTACAAATTTATTTAATAATAATAATAATAATAATAATAATATCATTTGGAAAATTGTCTCACCAGCCAAATCATCTACTTGTTTCGTCTAGTCTCTGCCAGGCAGAGAACAAGATCCTACTCTGAGACAACTACTATTATAGGCTATGTTAATTAGCTCCTCCTCACACTCTTCTCTGGCTGACAGATTCCTGTGACTTTTTCTGACAAGACCTCGACTCTAAGATTTCAGTCTTCTCCAGCGGTTTTCATGCTATTCGAAAACAACAACTCTGATTGAGATTTGTAAACTCATTTTCTCATCTCCTATTAAACAAAGTGCTGTCTTAAGGCACTATTTACACCACCTTTCCAAAAACATGTCTTAGTTCCAATCACCACATCCACTCACAATCCATCGTCATCTTGTCTTGCTGATGTAGAAGTTTCTAATAATGAATTAATAATAAATACATTAAACATCATTTGATGAGCACCTGGGAGCCATATCAAGTATGCATCATAATAAGGTCATTTTCTAACGACAATGAAATGTTGGATAAGTTATATGATACAGCATTTGTGTTAAATAAGTCATGTTATAAAGTGGTCCCAAGGCATAAAAAAGTTTTTTAAACATCAATACATTTAGTAAACATACCTGAGAATCCAACAGCACACTGTGTAATGTACGAATGGTCATGAGTCAGATGATCAGCACAAATGGAAATGGACAAAGCAACCAATTGCTGCCTTTGCAATTCTTCTTTCTCTCTTTGAAGGACGTAATTCTTCCAGTCTTACATTTTCTGCTTTCTCTTCTTTTTCTCTCTGAAGACGTAATTCTTCCTGTCGCATTTTCTTTCTCTTCTTGTCTTCGTTTCTCCTCTCTTTCTTCTTTCATCATCATCCACTGCATCATCATCTCCATAGACATAAGTCCAGGCGGTTTTTCAATAACCTTTTCCACAACACCGCCGACAGCACCTTCTTCTTCTGCTTCTTCTTTAAGCCAGACTTCAGCTAAGCGCTTCTAACATGTCCTCACGTGACATATCTTTCAGCTTTTCTTCTTCAAAACCAGCTTTTAACAAGCGCTGCTTTAATCTTTCAGAAGACATCTTCTTCAGTTCTGCTTGTTTCTTGACACTTAATTTCTCCATCTTACTTCTTTACTTCAGTGCTGTCCTTTCTGGAAAACACGAGTTTTCTTTTGTGTTTGAAGTATTGGGGATTGTTCTTTGTTTGATAACAACCAACTTTTATACCTTTGTCGTTGAGGCTTTCGTTGTCGTAGATTTACCAATGATTTGAATGCGTATTCACCAGTCGACGTTGTTTCGAATCCCAGACGTTGTTTCGAATCCCAGACGTTGTTTCGAATCCCAGACGTTGTTTCGAATCCCAGACGTTGTTTCGAATCCCAGACGTTGTTTGAATCCTACCGCTGCTGCCACCAATTATGTCACCAACTCTTTTCTTTCTTAGTTGTGACCTACCTCAAGAACTTTCCTTATCTCTACATATAAATTGCTCAACGTCTTCTAACTGTTTAAGAATTAAATTGACACAGTTTCTTTGAATGTTTCTTTCTTTCTCTTCAAACACAGTTTAATAACAACAACTCAACTCTTGCCTTAAAACAACTGTACTACACTGTATAGTTCAAATTCACTGTCATCAGCAGTTTCTAAGTTTGGCGCGCTAACTGCACGTGTAAAACAATCTACCGTCAGCCAATGTTTAGGCTACTTTAGGCCAAGCGCCCACGAGCCGACAGCGCAACTAAGGCCTAAGACTAAAACGCTTAACAATCGAATACACATTATATATATATCAACCTAAGGAACACCTGTGCTCATTATATATGCAAAACATTAGTTCACAAACATAATGTCACAAAAATAATGCAATACAGTATTGCATCCCATACAAGTCTGCATAAATTTCAAAATCTGTCTACAATGTACCGAGTTCACGCAAATTCATCTACTGGTACTTCTTATGTGAACTCACTTGTTACATCCTGTTCATCTCTCCAGTCGTCCAGACGAGGACTACGATCTTCATCTCAATCTGGCTTTGTTGTCATACGATCACTTAGACAATCTGGAAACCGTGCATTTGAAAATTCGCGTTATTGATACTGCCGCTAAGACTGTGTTAGTATACATGTAGCTCCTTCAATCACCTTTTAGCCAGTCTTCTCGTCCTCCACCTCCTCCTTAGCCTCTTTCCTCTTCCTCCTACTCCCATACTTCTTGGCCTCCGCTTTCTCCTATTCCTTCTCCTGTATTCCTTGGCTTCATCTTTTCTATTCCCCTCCCCTTAGCCTTAACCTCCTCCCTCCTTCCTCTTCTTCTATTCCCCCCTCTGCACTCCTTGGCCTCTTTCTCCTCCATCCTCTTCTCCTTCTCTGATTCCTTCTTCTTCCTATTCCCACCTCCTATTTGTCCAGAAATCAATGATTCAATGTTCATCTGTATCACCGTCTCAAAGTTTGCAGTAAGTTCATAGAGTTTATGTAAAGGTGTAAGCAGTCCATGCTTGGTCCAGTCAAACATTTTATTCTGTATATATAAAAGACGGGGTTCCCACGAGATCGTGCCACTGATCATTCATAGGCTGTGGAACAATTCTGACAGTCAAGTCGCTTGTAGTATTTCATCATTGCATAAACGGCCAGAGCTTCTCATTTGAAAACAGAAGGCGATTGGAAAATCGATCGCACTGGATTGAGCAGGCGATCAATGAGCAGTCTACATCGGAACCTTCAGTGTAGGCCCTACAGCGTATTTTGTGTATTATATTCGTATAGCTGCATATAATATGGCTGTCCATTAGCTGCTAGAATATACGCAACACTTATTAACCGTCAATAAGCCTCCTCTGCTTGTCGATGCAATGTGGTATCAATCCTAGCCTGAACTTTCACAAGTAATGTAAATTAGATAAATAACATAAAGGCCTGACTGCAGGTTCCTCTTGCAGTCCAAACTCATCGAGCGCGATTGATTTACCGATTCACCAGACCTTTGCTAGGTGATCCACCAAGGAGATCGATTAGACCTGGGAGTCACTTTGGTCAGCCAATCTGACCCCACTTGACCCTAAAGTGACTTGAACTTGGAGTCAAAACGACTTGATCCGACTTGGCAGAAAAACAACCAACTTCCGACTTAAAGTCGACTTCTGACATGGTTGAAATGATTACGTATGGCTAATAGTAAAACAAATGTCAAGCCAATTTTTGCCTGGCAAGCATTAATTTCATATACTTATGAGTAATGAGACCTCAACACCTGATGAATAAAATTTTTTGTCAAAGTTTATTAAGCCTAATTTAAGCTGTTTGTATCTGTATTTGAACAGTTTTGTAATTCTTTGTGTTATAATGATACATTTTTATTGTTGTCATAATTATTTGGCCACTAACGTCTCATTCCATAACTTAGCAAATAGCAATGCATGCGTATTGTCCTACAGTACTACTACTCAATGACAATAAAGTCGATCATTGTCCAATACAACAGTTTTCCGTCAGCAGACAACTGATGCAGTGCACTAAAGTAGCGCCAAACAATCGATTGATTAGTACGAGGTCCAGATTTCTTTGCGTCGCATTCACTGAAGACTAGAAGTTCATTGATTTGCACGCGTTCAGCTCTTGATAAGGCAGACGTGCTAACATTTTTATTAACACTTCGATTCGCCAGTTTATTAAAACGAACGTGTGACGCTTTAACATAGAATAATAACCAATGATATAGAATTATAGATATAAATCGACACCGATAAAAAATAAGTAGGCCTAAGTAACTGCTTAGCCCAACCGCCACAACCGGCATCGATAATACAAAATAACATCGCAGCCTAAGTACACAGTAGACCATAGAAGTTAGAACTGGTAGGCCTATGTGTCACCAACTCTTCTTTCTTAGTGACTTATCTCGGAACACTTTATCCCTATTGCTACATATAGATCGCTGAACTTTTGGTAGACTGTGGCTATAATAAAATTTACATCGTTCTGCGTTTTTTAATATTCTTCTTACTCTTTCAAATGAGATGAAAATCAACTTTTATCTTCAACACTTCAATTCAATGTACATTGTCAACATGAATCACCTAAATTTTTTATTGTATCTAAAGATTTATATAGCGCCTCTCTCAGAATAACTATTCAGAAGCGCTCTCAGCACGAAAACCCCGGGGAAAAGAAACGTCTTTAAAGACCGAGAGACCAAAGAGGAAAAACTAGTCATTAGTTTAGCCCTTAATGAGGGGGAAGGTAATTCCAAGTAGAGGGACCAACCACAGCAAATGCCCGGCGTTGAGCCAAGGCAGTCCTAGTCCTAGGAACAAAAAGATCTAGCCAATCAGCAGAGCGCAAGGAATGAGATGAGGTCGCAGATAACGGCTTTCGCATGTAGTCAGAAAGATACTTTGGGGCACTGCTCAGCTGCGCCTTTGAGACTAGAAAGAGGATCTTATAATGGATGCGCGCAGTGATAGGAAGCCAGTGCAAGACATCAAGCATATATGTAGAGATATGCGAAAAGCGAGGGAGTCGGGCTATAAGCCTAGCTGAAGCATTTAAGACCGATTGAAGGGGAGAAAGACGCTGCTTCGGGAGGCCCATAAGAAGTGAGTTGCAGTAGTCAAGTCGGGAACAGATAAAGGCATGAACTATGGTGGTAAAGACAGAAGGAGAGACCGATCGTCTGATGGCTCTGAGACGCCTCAGTTGAAAGAAGCAGGAGCGAGTCAGGTTAGATATGTGCTCCGTGAATGTGAGGGAGGAGTCAAGCGTGACACCCAGGTCACGGACACTAGAAGAGTATGTGTAGGCAGGGAATTTCTCAGTCAGCAATTGAAAGTCAAGTTTGGAAAGCTGTTGTCTAGTCCCAAACCAGATCAACTGAGTCTTTGTAGCATTTAGGCAGAGTCGGTTAGTCGACATCCAGTAGTGAAGATCAGAAGCAAGACAATCAATAGAACCGACTAGGGATAGTTGATCAGATGATGGACCATGAACGAAAGCTTGGGTATCATCTGCATAAAGATGGCCATTTGCCCTGTGTTTAGAAAATAAGAGCGAGATGTCGGCAGTAAAGAGAATGTAAAGGATGGGTCCGAGTACCGAACCCTGGGGAACGCCAAATTTAACCCCAACCCACTCAGTCCTGGAGTCTCCAAGGACAACCATCTGCGTGCGATCAGTGAGGTAGGATTTAAACCAAAGGAGGGGAATACCAGAAAGGCCACAGGATAACTGTAATCGCTGAAGCAGAATCTCGTGATCCACCATATCAAAAGCAGAAGAGACGTCAAAAAGTGCCAAGAGAGAGAAGCGAGACTGGTCAATAGCTACATATATAGGAATGGTGACCCCTGAATCCAGATTGGGCTGCCGGCAGAAGCCCAGCTTGCTCAAAGTAGGGAAGAAGCTGAAGTGAAACTAGTCTCTCAAGGGTCTTCGAGAGGAACGAAAGATTGGAAATGGGCCGGTAATTTTGACAGGCATTTTGGTCTAGATTTTGTTTCTTCAAGTTTTTATACTCTCAATATACAGCTCTACCTACTGTATTAAAACAACTGCATTATTCAAATTGACTGTAATCATCAATTTCTAACCTTTCCCGCGCTATTAGCACTGGCGCCCTAACAAGCTATATTCAGTCAATGTTTACATAAAACAAGCAGCGCTGACTTCCCGCCCAACTAGATCATGTTTATACATATATACAGGTGTATTGCCCTGACACTATACCCCAAGCCGCCGCCACAGCCGCCGATTTTTTGTCCAAGCCGATTAGCCGCCGGAAATTTTACGGCTTAGCTGAAAAACCGCCGAGAATGTTTTTACGGCTAACCGCCAGAAACATATTCAGCTAATTCAGCTAGAACATGCACAAAGTTGTGATTGTAAAGCTTTCCCACTGGTCTCAAAGAGTTATGACTTTGTAGATTACTGTACAAGTTCGGACTTATTGAAACTGTACTGTTTCAAATGACTTTTTGTGTGCCACTATTAATAATATTGTTCATTTTTATGGTATTGTAGCAGATGTCCTAAAGCAGTGTTTCTTAACCAGTGTTCGATCGAACCCCTGGGGTTCGGTGGGCCAGTGCCAGAGGTTCGGCAGAGGTACTATGAAATATATACTTGTCAGTGAGTGTTAGTGAAAAATCAAGACAAAGTGCTGTTCATCTAAGACTTAGATGAACAGCACTTGGTCTTGATTTACAAGCATACACATTTTGTTGGTACGGTTAGTTAACTGTTAGTAGTTCATGTATTGAATGTATTAATATTGTATCACATTTTGGTACAATTTTTTATTTCCTTTTGTTCCCATTAGTTAAAAAATTATTGCTCAAACTTGAGGGGTTCGGTGAGTGGTCATGGATTTCTCTTGGGGTTCGGCACCCTTGAAAAGGTTAAGAACCACTGTCCTAAAGTCTAATTAATTTGCTTTTTGGAACTCTATAGTCGATACACGTTTTGAACGAACTATGTCTCAAACCATATTTTTTTCCGGCTAGCCGAAAAAGGTAGTTTACGTCATTTTACGGCTAGCCGAAAAGCCACCGTAAATTTTCTCAAGCCAGCCATTAGCCAAAAAAATTGCGGCTTGGGGTATACCTGACACAACCCTAACACACTTTAGATCTTAGAAACGCTTGTTCACACAAAAAACACTATAAAACTGCTTAAACGCCGCCGTGGCCTCACGATCATTAGTCTGGCGAGATAAATTTAGATTTGTTTGTGTCTCAAGTCGGTTTAAGTCGACTTGTGTAGAAAACAACTTCAAGTCACTTTTCTATACAAATTCGACTTTGGGGTCAGTTGCACTGAGCAGAAACGACTCGACTCGACTTGGGATGCCCAAGTCGACTGGGGTCGACTTATTGGGGTCGACTCCCAGGTCTAAGATCGATCGATCGATCGATCGCCTCAAATGAGAAGCTCTGTAAACGGCCAGGTAAGAAACTAAACTGTCATCTATCGGCTTCAGCTAGAATGTGAGCAACCAGTCATTGAGTGCAGTGAAACTGTCATCCATCAGTTAAAGCAGACTCTTTCGTTACAACTGGACACTGTCTGCTGAAGTGTGTGCAGTATGGGAATTGTAAAAAAATAACTGGGGGGGTTGGATGTTGATTTATGTGCAGTTTTGGTGTGAAATGTAGACTTTATTATGGGATCCAAGAAAGACTAGGGGGGGTTGAACCCCCAACCTCCCCGGCAATTCTCACCCTGAGTGTGTGGCTGGCCCAATGTGTGAGCAAAACAGTGTAACACAGTGCACACAAACACATACACAATTCTGTGTGTTCACATTATCTGCGCAAAACCAGAATGATAATTTTGGTGTCACGCTGCTGACGTTAGCAGAACCCAAGTACTACATTCACGCCTGTCATGATATTTGCTAAAAGCATGTCACGTGAACTTGCTAACTTCCATAAGGATTTTGACATGGCGGACATCCAAGTAGGCGACGTTTTCACAACTTTTAAGTTTTAAGGTGTCATGAGGGCCGGTTAGGGTCAGGTAATGTATCATGAGGGTCAGTTAGGGTCAGGGTTACGGTTACTGTCGTCATTAGAAAAAGATTCTTCCACATTAGTAACTTTTGCATACGTTAAAATCCCGCCGGGTTATCCCACAGTTTATGTTGCTAAAATATTTTAATGTCTTCAATACCAAACTTGAAGTTGGTTAAGTAAGCAGTCTTACAATTAGGGCTGTCAACGGGCCCCCGAACACCCGGGCCCCCGTTCGTAGGGTCAAGCCCGGGCCGTTAAGTCAATACCCGAAAACCCGACCAAAGAAGCATAATAACGGTATACAGGTGTAAGTTTTAACAGCTGTGTCGTTCCGCAGTTGAATAACAGGCTGTCTGTCACGTGGGAAGCTGTGGAGTTCAGCATGAATGAGCCGGCTAAAGTGGCCGATTAGTCATCGGCGGAGGGCGGTTGGCACCTGCCTGATTACCGGCTATCATAAGACGAGCCATGGGCTCCTATTTAATAAGGGTTATTCATTCATTCATTCATTCATTTCAGATATTTATATAGCGCCCATTCAAGATTTCTACTCAGAGGCGCTCCCGACTACAGCGCGAACACTGAATCGGAGTTTCACGCCGAAGCGCATGAGCAATTGCAAGTGAAGGACTTGCCCAGGGTCCCTACGCGGCGGCTTGAGGTGGATTCGAACCCTCAGCCCTCCGGTTGCAAGGCACCGAATATACCCCTTTGAGGTGGATTCGAACCCTCAGCCCTCCGGCTGCAAGGCACCGAACATACCTCTACAGTCTACACCACCGCGCCCCCACTATTATGCAAGGACAACCTACCGGGACGCACAAGCCAATGATGACAAACTTTGAATTAGGTCTTAGTGCAACGACCGCTTATATATATATATATATATATATATAACTATATATAGGCCTATATATAGCTTCCTTATATATATATATATATATATATGTATATATATTAAATATATATATATATATATTATAGGGTTATTTATTATAACCGGCTGCGGCTAAACTCTGCTAAAACCCAGTTCATCTGGCTGGGCACCCGCCAGCAACTGGCTAAACTAGACATGGTCGCCCTCGCTGCCGCTTTTCCCCTTTTCACCTTCTCCTCTGTTGTGCGCGACCTGGGCGTCACATTGGACCGAGAGCTCTCCTTTGCTCCCCATATCAACCTCCTTAGCCGTGACTGCTTCTACCAATTGCGTCAGCTTCGCACTGTCGCCCGCTCACTCAATGCTACTGCTGCTTCCACTCTTGTCCATGCCTTTGTCACAACCAGACTTGATTACTGTTGTTCACTTTACGCTGGCATCCCTGCTGTCCGACTGGGGTGCTTGGATCGGATCCTGCGTTCTGCTGCCCGTCTTATTGGCCGCATACCAAAATATGGCCATATCTCTGGATACATGCTCGACGTTCTCCACTGGCTCCCCTCTGAGCAGCGGATTGCGTACAGAACAGCTGCCCTAGTCTGGCGCTGCTTACTAGGTTTCGCTCCTGCCTATCTTCGTGAGCTCTGCTGCCCTGTCCTTAGTGCTAGGGCTCTCGATCCATCCGCTCATCTGAACAGGGACTCCTACTTGTCCCTTTTGCTCGAACCTCCACTATGCAGAATCGTGCTTTCTCGGTGGGGGCCCCTCGACCTGGAATGGCCTTCCTCTGGAGCTTCGCCTTGTCCCTAGGACCTTCTCTCCCACGTTCTTTTCTCACCTTAAAACTGTTCTTTTTGGCCGTGCTGGAGTCGGGAGCGCCTCTGAGTAGTTTCCTTGAAGGGGCGCTAAACAAATGTTCGGTATGAATGAATGAATGAATGAATGAATATATATATATATATATATATATATATATATATATATATATATATATATATATATATATATATATATATATATATATAGACAGAGCTTCCTACGTTATGAAGCGTCGTTAAATAAACTTTACAACTGGTCCTAGGTTGAGCTTAACGACCTCTTATATATAAAGTGATGCATATATTGAATAAACTACGGTCTTTGTGCAACATAATTTTCGGTTCTAACATTGGTCACTTGTTGACTTGGTCTATCGAGCTCTCGTTATTTGCTGCCAATCCGTCATTGCAGTCAAAGATTTTAACAAGGCGTCCCAGTTTCCGGGAGGCCTACCACAACGAAGTTAAAATTCCCGCCAGAAATTCGTCCCTTCTGCTGTCGGTTTTCGTAGGAAGACCACCAAGAGATACCTATTTCTGGAGCTGTGTCACGTACACATTCCACGGCGGCGTCCTTTGAACAAAGGCAACGACCAACGACTTTCCCCGGTCAGTGTATCTGTATGTGTGTCTTCGTGTCTAAATCATATTAGGTATTGCTCCCCCTTCCCAATTTAACGACTCTCAGTGACTCGGTCGTCAAAGCGTGAGAAAAAGATGAAAACCGTGCTATTTGTAGCTTTTGGACGACGGATGTAATCAAAGCGACAATTTCTATCCCACGCCCCTGTCGATCGGCGACACGAGGTGACGAACTAAGTGGACCGTGATCGAGGTATTAGTACCGAAAATCGCCGTTAGACACACGCCACAGGTCTTTCAATGTAATTAATTAAATCAAATTTTGTAACTTCGTTACACTGTGACTCAACTATTTTTGGCTTTCCTCAAGCGTTTTACCAATTGATGACGGACTGACGGGCCTTCGGGCCCCCATTGAAAATGAGCTCGGGTACCCGGGCCACGTTTTTCTAACATTTTGACAGCCCTACTTACAATGTCCATGACAACTGTCATCAACCCAGCTTCCATTTCAGCAAACAATTATTTAATCAATCAAACTTCTGTTTAAGCAAGAATTATTGACATGAATCCAATTTCTATTTAACCAAGAATTTTTCATCAATCCAACTTCTATTTAGGCAGGAATTTTTCATCAAACCCACTTCTATATAAGCAAACAAAATCTCTCCAATCCAGCTTCCATTGAAGCAAAGACTTACCGGTAGTTTCATCAATCCAGCTTCTATATACGGGAAACAATTATTTCCATCAATCCAGCTTCGATTTAAGCAAAGAATTAGGTTCATCAATCCAACTTTCATTTTTAGGCAAACAATTATTTTCATGAATCCAGCTTACATTTTAAATTGACAATATAAAATAATTTAGCAACGTAAACTACTGTTTTACCATCCCGCCGAACATTAGCGCATCCTCGACAACACACATCATGCCCGTCCACATTGACCAATTGCGCAGGGGGTTATTGCATAATTACGTAACGCCGAAAATGACCGTTTTTCACTCATCAACACACCCTATAACGCTTCGTAATGTTTCCCTATACCCACCCACCCACCCAGCATTACGTATTTATTGTAGGGATGAGACGATTGTTATTTTTTGCCGATTTCCGATTAATTGGCCTGCTTTTTTCGTCGATTCCAATTTCGATCCGATTAATGGGCATTATTCACTTTTATTTGGTTCTAGGCGCTGTTTTTTACTAAAAAGCCCGACTGTCCACCATTTTGATGATGCATCGACTCACTATTTTATTATTTTACACGGACTTTCAATATTTAAGATTAAACATTACCATAGGAGGTGGCCAAAATAGGTTACTATTTTTGTATTATTGAAAAAAGGAATTGTTTTGTAAAAAAATATTACCATTTTGTTATTCGGATTTTAAGGCCTGGGATCGCCGATTCCGATTAATACCGATTAGTGCAAAATCCGCCCCCAACCGATTACCCAACAGATAATTGGCTCATCCCCAATTTATTGTTACGAAAAATCATGTTGGATTTACTATGTGAACGCGCAAATAATTCATATTTTATAGTGAATTTGGTAGAAGTGCATTTTAGTGTAATTAATTCATGATGCTGCCGCCCGAGTGTTTTAGCGTATGTTATTATTTCTCTAATGTGTCTGCGTAAATGGAAGGCGAAATGATAAAAACAATTCTTTGTCGAAATGGAAGTTGGATTGATGAAACTAGTTACTAGATGAAAAAAGCGTGTAGTTTAGCGTCGTAAATGACTGGCCATTGCATGGGTTTCAGCGTTGATCGAATATAAGTTGGATTGAATAAAAGAATTCTTGCCAAAATTTATAGAAGTCGGATTGATGAAAATAATTTTACCTGAAATAGAAGTGGGATTAATGAAAGAATATTGCTGAAGTAGAAGCTGGATTCATGACAGTTATCATGATAATAACTGAAATAATTAAATACGCTAAAATACAAGCCTACCTCCAGTGTTTTAGTTGTTGGGGGGGGGGTTGGGGGTTCAACCCCTAGTTCTTTTTCCAACCCCTCAGCTAAGTAACTGAAAAGATGCTGGGGGTTAGGTCTTGACCCCCCCGGCTGTTGCTATATCATCAAGTACAAAAGAATATATAGCCCAATCCCTTTACTTTTAAGTAAATTAGTTACTTACTTAATGTTATGGTTTGTGACTGAGAGCGGAGAACCAGTCTACAGAATTAAGGTGAAAGCCAATTTCTGTAACACGTTTATTTCCTTTTCCTCTTATGCTATAGTTCGAGCACATGGTTGACGCTATTTAGTGTTTGGAGAAAGACATATTGCATTGAGTAGAGTTTGGAATGAGTAATTCTGACACAGCTGATGTTTTGCTTGAATATTCTATGCTTAAAAAGAGCGATGGTTTAATGCTTGGGCAGAAATTGCAGCCTCTTATTACTTTGTTGGAAGTTCTACCTGTTTCATCTGCTGAGTGTGAAAGAGGATTCAGTCAGATGAATTTATGTCACACTAGTGGAAGAAACAGGCTTCTGGTGAGTTCAGTGAATGATCTGTTGATGATTGGCATCAATGGTCCACCTCTTACTGCATGGAATGTAGAAAATATGTGATCCGCCGTACATGACGCCATTCCTCAAACATCTTCTGCGGAAGCGTAATAGACTATTTAGACGTGGCCATTCGGCGGCGGCTGCGGCAGTTGCAGACCGTATCAACCAAAGCATCTTAAAGAGCAACACCGTCTCCTTTGATGGACTGTGCAGGGGCTCTAAGAAGCTGTGGTCCGAGGTTAACCGTCTACGGAAAGGGCGCAATTCCAACAATGATTTTTCATTTAGTCATATAAACTCTGAAACCCTCAATCAACATTATCGAGATATCTCGACCGATGATCAGTACCATCAGCCAACGATGCGTTGTGCGATCGGGGGTCTGTTTCTTGCCCGCCAAAATTTGGGATTCTTGGCACCTACACCGCCTTATTCTCTGTCTGTGGAAGCTCCACTGGTCCTGACCAGATCCCTGCCTGGCTTCTTTCCAACATGGCTCACCTCCTGGCTGAACCTATAACATACCTATTCAACCTCTCGACACATAATTCCTGTGTTCCTGACCAATGGAGGTCTAGCTCCATTACCCCTATTCCTAAGATCCCTAACCCAACCTCTGAGGCTGATTTCCGGCCTATTTCTATCACATCAGAACCCAACCTCTGGCTGAACCTATAACATACCTATTCAACCTCTCGACACATAATTCCTGTGTTCCTGACCAATGGAGGTCTAGCTCCATTACCCCTATTCCTAAGATCCCTAACCCAACCTCTGAGGCTGATTTCCGGCCTATTTCTATCACATCAGAACTCACCTCCTGGCTGAACCTATAACATACCTATTCAACCTCTCGACACATAATTCCTGTGTTCCTGACCAATGGAGGTCTAGCTCCATTACCCCTATTCCTAAGATCCCTAACCCAACCTCTGAGGCTGATTTCCGGCCTATTTCTATCACATCAGTATTGTGTAGATTGTTAGAAAAACTTATAGTGCGCCTGTACATCTATCCTATCCTCACTAATCATGTTGAGAACCGTCCCTTTGCTGACCAATTCGCCTTCAGGCCTTCTGGTTCTACCTCTGCTGCACTCATAGCCATCACTGACTGTATTCTTAACTCGCTTAAATCTGAACCTTATGTCCGCCTTATTTCTCTAGATTTCTCCAAGGCCTTTGATACAGTCAGGCACTCTTACTTGGCCGATCAACTGGCCTCTCTACCAATACCTGTTAATATCTTCAACTGGATTCTCTCCCTCTTGAGCAATCGTAGTCATTGTACCAAGTTCCGCGGCGTGATCTCTTCCTTGGCTCACATCAATGCTAGTATAATACAGGGTTCTCGCATGGGCCCAGCAAACTTCTTAGTGGCCATCTCTGGTCTTAAACCTCTCCACAGCTTCAATTATATCTTCAAATATGCTGATGATTGCTATCTTTTGATCTTGGCTTCAAATATTTCCACCACGGATGCAGAATTAGATCACATTAGTGCCTGGGCTCGCAAATGTAATCTCCACCTAAACCATTCTAAATCTAACGAAATTATCTTGACCAGACCAAACGTGAATCTTGAACAAGGTCCTCCAATTATACGTGGCATAAAAAGGGTCACATCCCTGAATATATTGGGTATCGAGATTTCCGCAAAGCTCGGTTTTTCCTCCCATATCCAAAAGATTTGTGTACGGGCCAAGCAATCTCTCCACGCCCATCGTATTTTAATCTCGCATGGGCTCTTGGGAGTCAGGTTATATGATGTGGTCCGGTCCACCACTGTCAACCGAATGCTTTATTGTTCCCAAGTGTGGTGGGGCTTTGCCAGCAAACAGGAACGTGACTCTCTAAGTGCTGTGGTCCGCAAGCTGGTACGCTTTGGCTTCCTACCAAAATCTTTCCCCACTTTTGAGGAACTCTGTAAAAAAGCCGACCATGACCTTTTTAGAAATATCTTAAATAATCCCGGACATATCCTTCATTACCTACTACCCCCTGTCCTATATACTGGTCACGATTTGCGCCCACGCTCACATAACCGTGTTCTTTCTAGATTTGATTCCCTCACCAGGCGTGGTTTCCTGGCTAGGATGTTGTACAGCTAAGCCATAATATATAGTGTTTTTTAGTTTACTATTTACTAACTTTTTCGCTACTATTTGATAACTTTGTATAACTTTGTATGTACAGCGCCGTGCGTTTGCCAGCGTTTAATAAAGAACACACTTACTTACTTACTTACTTTATTTCTTGTCTTAAAGCTGGCAGACATGGTGCTTTGGACAAAGCCACTGGGTTACCAAAGAAAAAAGAAATTACAAAACATAGTCCAAAATTATTTTTGTAAACTACCGGGTATAGTGTAAGAATCTATGCATTATGGTTTGTGTTATTGAATTACTTTCCAAAAACCAGGTGTTTTGTCTATGTGATCATGCATGGGCGTTTTTAGGGGGTGGTTTTACAGGTCCAACCCCCCCCCAAATAAATGCATTATGTTATTAAAAAGTAAATATGTAGAAACATAGGCCTACGACCATTTCCAATGGAAAATCCCAAAAACTTTAAAGTTAAAACCCCCTCTGAAATTTGTTTCCTGGCTACGCCCCTATGATTATGTCATTTCTTTGTTATGTCGCATAGATAAATTTAAAGAAGAAACTAAGATATCTCATGAGTCGTCAGTTGTTTCATATTAACAACATTAAAATTTAATTTAGACCTGTGATCATGTACTATCGAAATCTGCAAAATTTTCGACCCCCCCAGTTAGTTTTTGACAACTAAAACACTGCCTACCTCCACTATCAATAAAATACGCTAAAACACACTTTTACTGTGAATTTAATATACTGTAGTATGTGAATTAGAATTTGACAGTAGGTCTAAAATATACATAATGTTTTATTTATAATAATGACAGTCATGTTTTAAATGCAGCATATTAAACACTAACTTAGTGTTGATACTATTGCGTGTTTTTAGTTAAGTTTTAAATAACGAAGTTTGGCATGAAGTTTGAACATCGATCAAAAGTGTCAATCGATGTTAATTTAAAATTCATTTATAACTAAACTGTTGGTAAAAGCGTTACGCAACGTTCAGCTCCACATACCCACCCACCCACCTACCTAACGTTTCGTAACATTTTCAAACTTTTCAAGGACACCAACCACACACCCTGGAACATTACATAATTATGCACAGAGGCGCGTTTACCAGTAGGCACACTAGGCACGCGCCTAGGGCCCCCAAATCTCAGAGAGCCCGCAAACGCATTAAAATATATATTTTTTTCAATTATAATAGAAATAACATTTTTGAATTTTTAATTATTTTAAGGAGAACCTATTTTTTACAGTTTAGCATTCATATAAAAGTATATTATTGCGATTTATAATTGTTTTGTTCATTTGGGCTAATTTTTTTGCAAAATTACATCAAACTTGCTAGCAACCAGCCCCAACGGCCATCTGCTGCAGTTTATGTGTTGACAGTTTTTGTCTGTTCATTCTGATGATTCAGTCATTTTTAGTGTTTAAAACTTTTATTAGCATTGTTAACTAGTAATACTAATTGAAATTTATAATATTAAATATTGTTTAGAATTTGGCATATTGAAACGTGGCTATGATTCTGCAGCTGCAAAACGAAGGAAGCATGAGCATGCGATAAATGAGCTAAGTGGGGAAAAAACTCGCTTTGATACATTAATTTAGTAAGTCGTACACACGTCACTGAACAAAGTGTAGTTAGTCTTATGGCTAATACTGAGGCAAAAGTGTAGTAATTAGCGTATTTAATTATTGACCATTACATGGGTTTCAGCGTTGGTCGAATACAAGTTGGATTGACGAAAAGAATTCTTGCTAAATAGAAGTCAGATTGATGAAAATAATTTTTGCTTAAATAGAAGCTGGATTGATTAAAAATAATTCTTAATTAAATAGAACTTGTAATTAAGAAAAATAATTCCTATTTAAATAGAAGCTGGATCGATTAAACGAATTCTTGCCTTAAAAAAGCTGGATCGATGAAAACGATTCTCGCCAAAGTAGAAGTTGGATTGATGAGAAATAATAATGCTACAACGGGCGAATAAATACTCAAGACTGATGCAGAAGACAACATTTTCCATTCCCCGTGGAAGCACCATTCTCCGTCTTCCACAAATGTGAATGTGTCGTTACAACAAACAAGTAGACAGTAGACTACACTTATAAATATCCCTGTGTTTTCTTTTTACTAAAATCAATAACTTCAAATTCCTTGAAAATAGCTTCCATAACTAATCAAAATTACAGCGACAATAACACTCACAAAACGGCTTCAACTTCATGGGTTTTTGTACATGATAGGTGCTCAATCTACAACGGGTGTGGTCAACTTTTTATGGGCTACGTGCCACTATAATTGTTGGTAAGCATGCCTCGAAAAATACAAATGTTTATTTCATATTTTAAAAGAAGTATAAAAACTAGGGCTGGGCATTTAACGCATTATCAACGCGATTAATGCGCTAATTAATTAACGCGATTAAATTTTTTAACGCAGTTAACGCGATTGTCACTGCGCCCAATTATTTCTAGAAATGCGGTAAAACAATTCTTGATAAAACTGCTCATTTTAAACTTAAACTTTAAAGGAAAAACTAAAAAGTAAAAACAAGTAGTAAAAGCATGTCTGCTTTTTTATTGACTGCAAGCATTTATATAGCACACATCCAACGTAGGCCTAACTATTCAGAGTTGGTAGGGTTGTTGTACTTGTTATCTATTGTGACATTGTGGGGCGCGGTGGTGTAGGGGTATGTTCGGTGCCTTGCAGCCGGAAGGTTGCGGGTTCGAATCCACCTCAAGCCACCACGTAGGGACCTTGGGCAAGTCCTTCACTCGCAATTGCTCATGCGCTTCGGCGTGAAACTCCGATTCAGTGTCCACGCTGTAGTCGGGAGCGCCTCTGAGTAGAAATCTTGAAGGGGCGCTATAACAAGTGCTCATACATACATACATACATACATGCGTTAAAATTTAATCGCGTTATTAAAATTTTTAATTGTGCGATTAATTTCGATTAAAATTTTTAATCGTTGCCCACCCCTAATAAAAACAGGTATGACTACAGTAGGTCACTAGAACTCAAAACATTAAATTTTTAGTGTTTTATACATAAATATTATGCAGTATTGTAGTAGTAGGCTCAGTATAGGGCCTAATGTGGCCCGCGAGCCGGCGGTTAGCCATCACTGGTCACAAGCTCAGAAGGGCCCCAAAAATGTTTGCGCCTAGGGCCCCGTTTTCTGTAAACGCGCCTCTGATTATGCAATGACCCCTAGTCGGATTTATTCAAGTATCCTGAGTGGCCGAGTGGTTGGTAGCCCGCTCGCCACGCCGGCGGCCCGGGTTCGATTCCCGGTCGGTCGGTTTACCAGAGATTAATTTCTCGGATCTTTACTGCGGGTGGCTCGGTCGCAATATAAACGTGGAGTACAATACAATACAACACAATACAACTGGGGCGCGGTGGTTTAGGGGTATGTTCGGTGCCTTGCAGCTGGAGGGTTGCGGATTCGAATCCACCTCAAGCCGCCGCGTAGGGACCCTGGGCAAGTCCTTCACTCGCAATTGCTCATGCGCTTCGGCGTGAAACTCCGATTCAGCGTCCGCGGAATAGTCGGGAGCGCCCCTGAATGGGAAATCTGGTAGGGGCGTGTTCAAATACAATACAATACAATACAATACTCACGTCGGTCATGACTCTATCTACGTCTACGACTAATAATTAATAAAAGCACCTAAACTGCACGATTACCCACGATAATCCACTCGGGAAACAAATACACAGATTTTCTTCATATCATAAGCCCAGTTCTCACGTAAATTCATCCATATGTTGTGAAACGTGGCAGCAGTTTGTATGCAAACTTACAAAACAGGTAAAAAATATTACTTCGTACCAAAATCACGATGTTCGGTGTTTACATCCCGAGCGGAAGTATTACTTCATGCAGACCTGAGCCATTGCTTTCTAGAATGGCTGAGCAGAAGTTTCGAGCAGCCTGATGGCGACCATAGGAGCAATCACTGGATCACGTGACAATGTTTACGTAAGTCAAAACGGATTTCAAAATGCCTTCGACTTGTGTGAAAGATTGTACAAACAGACATAGAAACGATGAAGAAATTAATTTTATCGGTTTCCTCTTGGACGAAAGCGAGAGGAGAAGCTGAGTAAATGGGTAATACAGCAGTAAATCGAAAGGAATGGCGACCGAATGAAGGCGCCATGCAGGTCGCCATACCTTGCGATTTACTGCTGTAACCCATTTACACAGCTTCTCCTCTAGCTTTCGTCCAAGAGGAAACCGATAAAATTAATTTCAGTGCGGGTGGCTCGGTCGCATTATAAACGTGGAGTACAATACAACACACAATACAACACATCACAATACAACTGGGGCGCGGTGGTTTAGGGGTATGTTCGGTGCCTTGCAGCTGGAGGGTTGCGGGTTCGAATCCACCTCAAAGTCGCCGCGTAGGGACCCTGGGCAAGTCCTTCACTCGCCATTGCTCATGCGCTTCGGCGTGAAACTCCGATTCAGCGTTCGCGCAGTAGTCGGGAGCGCCCCTGAATGGGAAATCTGGTAGGGGCGTGTTCAAATACAATACAATACAATTTTGAAATCCGTTTTGACTTACGTAAACATTGTCACGTGATCCAGTGAATGCTCCTATTGAGGTATAATTTTTATTTTAAAAATAGGCCTACAATAAGCCTAATAGATACAAATTAAACACGCGTTTTCAGTGGCAGGTGTTCCGCGCAATAAGATACGCCTAAGAAGTCTCGCAGATTCTACTATAATTGACACTTTATGTTCAGTGTTGTTCAGTAATTGAAATACATGTAGGCTAATTGAATTACGTAATTGAATTACGTAATTAGGCCTACATGTTCTGTAATTGTAATTGTAATTGAATTACATTTTAAGTCCAGTAATTGTAATTGTATTTCAATTACAATATTGCATGTAATTTGTAATTGAATTGAATGTAAATTACAAATTACTTTCATAAAGTCAGCAAAGATGCCAGCCTGCAGTGTTGACTGGAGCTGAAGATACGCCTAAGAAGCCACTGCTCTGCATTATGTTTGCATGGCAACATAATTGTCAACATTATTCTTTCCTTACACCCCTGTTATAATCTTACTTTGATAGACCGCAAGGGCAAGGGCTGACCTTCATTATCAGACTATCCATGCAGTCACGCACTCATTCTTAGCTATAGCTTACTGCGGCTGCCTACAGAAAACAGAGCTTCAAAATCTTCAGCTCCAGTTGAGTGTCTCCTTAATTAGCACTGCTGGACGAACTGACTCACTCACCCAGGCGCAATCAACTGAGTTCTCTAAGAGACTATAATTTTGAAAAACTTTACTGACAATCATATAAACTCTAACTTGTTTTAATGGATTATAATTGTAAATCGTATTTTGGATACCTGACAAACTTATAATACAATTGAATGTATATATTATTACAATTTACAAGCATTGGATGTTTTAGTTCAAAAATAGAGTAAATTAAAAATTATTGAAAAAATTCTAAATCATTTGCCAATTTTAAAGGAATAATTGAAAAGTAATTGGTAATTGAATTACAATGAAAATGTAGGCTAATTGTAATTCAATTACTTTCACAATCAAGTAATTGTAATTGTAATTCAATTACATTTACAAACATGTAATTGCAATTATAATTGAATTACATTTAGAATGTAATTGATACAACACTGTTTATGTTTCTTGCGATCATTTTATCGTAAATAACTCTTCACATTAGGCTATATCATGAACATATCGAACGTTTTAACTAGGGCTGGTCAGTGGCTTCTATCCCCCCTAAACAACCGGGCTCAATCCCTCCGCTTCCCCCTCCTAGGCCGACCTCCCCTCTCTCCCAGATCCCATATTGCCGACGTGAGTTTTAGCTCATTTCCATGAGCGTATTTAGGGGGGAGTTTCACGGATTCAAACTCCCCGTCCGAAATAAGTTTCAGAAATTTTTCTTGTATTCTTTTACATGTGAAATACCCCAAAAACCTTAATTTTTGCTTCCATCTCCATTGGAAACCCCCGAAATCTTAAAACCCCCTCAAAATCTTTTTCATGGCTACGCCCAAGCTCATTTCTGATTAAATAAATGTGTCTGTAATTCATAAAATATGATTGATGATTGATTATTTTTGTCACAACAATGCAGACAATTATGTCGCAAGATTAAGTAGACCTACGAGAACTTATAAACACAATAAACAAATAATATGATGAAATTAGGCCTACATAGCACATTCACTCATTAAGTACCATGTGCTAACAAAATCGAGTGACTTAATTGGACGATGTCACCGGTTCACACTAATTTATACAAAACAATTAGGTCTGTAACTTGTAGAAAGTGTGATAAAAATTGAAAAAACCCACTTCCCCCCTGTTTTTCACTGGGCTCAACTTGCGCCCGCCATGTATAGGGATAGAAGCCCCTGGGGCTGGTACAGATCAAAATAAAATTAATCGATTAGGCTAATAGTGTAGGCTAGTGGTAACATCACTGGCATGAAAAGTCAGAAGAGCAGTAGGTAGCAGGATCGCGTCAGTTAAATTCGATTTCTGTAATAACTTGTGATCATCCGTTCATAGGCCTACTGATATGTAATCATACTGCGTAATTGAAGACCTTAATATACCCAGGTATATCGGAAATTATGAGTTTCGGGAAAATGGCTTCAGAGATCCTACTTCAAACTGCTGTATCTAAGCCATTGGACGACATATCGACAAGCTTTTTGAAGCACCATGTAGGCCCCAACTATTATTGTCTTTAACAAAATTGGTACATAATGCAATGCAAAATATAACATAGGCCTATTGTTTTTTACACGACATTTTCCTTCATACCAGGTTATTGACATAAACAACACTAAACCATCATTATCATTACGGGTGCAGTAACAGGTTATGTGCACAAAGTCTGTTCTCTAGCAGCTGCAATACCACACGACATCTCGTGTTAGTCGACATACCTTATTCTTACACCAAATGGTCACACCATCCATCAGTATCATTACGGATGCAGTAACAGGTTTTGTGGACAAACCTTGTTCTCTAGCATGTTGATTACCACACATGTCGTCTGGTGTTAGTCGACATACCTTATTACATACAGTCGATCGAGTCGAGTGTATACGATCGACTTGGCTCGGCCGACGATCGACTCGATCAGACTCGCCGATCGAGATCGAGCTCGGACGACGTATCGATCGATCGACTTGGTCTCTTCGGACGACGACGATCGACTCGATCGACGCTCTTCCTCAAACTGTCAATGGTTATAACGATTAACAACTTTGCAGACGACTCTGATTCGACTTGGCTGCCGTTGACGACGATCGACTTACCCCTAGAACTACAAGGCTCTATGTCCACTTTTTGCGAAACGGAGAAAAACGATTTTTAAGATTTGGTGACGAAAATGTTTTTCCCTGTATCATTGATGGCAATAAAATTAACATTTTTGGATAACACTGTTTTCCCCAAGTATGCTTATTTGTGTATTTGGATCATAATGTAAACCGAGTTTGAGTAATTTTGATGTAATCATGTCAGGGGTGACCATTTTTGGACATAGAGCTCTATAACATTAAGCACGACCACGTAGTAAACATAGAACACTATGATTGCGAGCAGTCCACTCAAAATTATACTGCTCTATCTGCAACTCTGAATCTGTGATGGATATCAATGAAACGCTTTAGTGAAGTTAAACAATACTTTCAAGTAGGTTGTGGTGTGTTCAGTACGGGAAAAATACATTTAATTGAAATTATACCATTTTCTGGAAGTCTATTCGGTATTACATGCAATAAAGGAAGATGCAATAGAAAATTTATTGTCAAACCTTATTATAATTTCGTGCACATATTCAATAGAACTGTACAGATATAAGTCCACATGTCGCCTATGATTCATGTATTTTATTGCACGTTACAATGATTTATGGTTACTCTGACTTGCTATTAAGATAACGCTAAATTTAATAACAGATCTGGGTATACCCCGTACTTTAATGAATTATCAATTTGAGCAATCAAATCCAACCATCATTGGATTAGCAATCCCCGCAATGCCTTATCAACCATTACATAATTATTCTACACTTAAGAATTTCTTGTATAAAAACCTGGAGATAGGATAACATCCAACAGAATTGTAACATTCAGCAATCTTTATTAAAATCAACACTGTGTAGTCTTAATAGCTACTAAGTCAAGTGGAATGGAACTGTTTAACAAGTGAAAGTCTGCAAAATGTGCAAATCAGCAATGAGACCTCTGAATAGCATCATTTTCAATTATTTACTTCTTAAAAGAAATCAAAACTGCATTGGTGTACTGACTTCACTGCGTCAAAAAATAGGTAACAAAGAAATTATTGTGTAACGTGGCTATTTTTGTCCTGCATGACTTGTACAGGAACAGCCTGAAATTACAACAAGGAAGTTAGATATTTGGCTGAAAACATCCTTAACGTGTTTCCATGACAATGTATTTTCTACAACTTATCTCACTAGATCAAAGACTTTTGGTCCCTTAACCCTTTTTCTGTCCTGTTTAGGAACATGGAATCCTAGATTGAATTCTGTGTTGAAGATGAAGTTGTAGAAGTGTCTCTTCACTGGCTCATTGTAGTTTTCGTCATTGCTCATCTTGAAACGATCCTCACAGAAAAGGTCATACATTCTTGTTAAGCTCAAAGCTGGATCAAGGTACTGTCGTGATGTTTTAGCTCTGCAATAATGCGACTCTATCCGACTGAAAGACTTGATATGCTTTCTAATGGCTTCTCGTTGCTCATCAGGAATCTTCTTCTTTATGTGCTTACCCTGTCGACTTTCGGAAGGTGTCCCAGTACATTCATTTCTTGTCAAATAATAGGTCATTACACGTTTATGTGAGATATCCAGAGTTGAGAGATAAAATAATTTGCACACCTGAACCTTTAACTCTTCAACGTAGAAGTAATATTTGAACGTATAGAGCCTGATCCTATTCTCATCCGTATTCTCTCCTCGGTCATTTCTACTTCTTCTCTTAAAAATGCGATCCGTTGTTCGAGCATAGTAATGTCTCTTTCCGAAATCAGTGAGTCGCCAGAAGTCGTCATGGATAGCCTGCCTCTGAGTGGCAGAAATTTTGGAGTCACATTTCAATCTGCAAGAAGAGGCATGACCTTGAACTTTTCTAGCCTCAACAACCTTTCCATTGACATTCAGATACTTCTTCCCATGTTGCCTATCAGTTCTAGTTCTGTTTCTCTTCCACTCACTTGGGTTTCGAGTCCTTTTACGCGTGATCGATTGTGTCATTGTCTCGTGTTCTGTAATATCAAGTGTTGAAGAATTCTGACTAATTGTTTCTTCTGGATTGCGGTCCTTAGCAGATCCTTGAACATCATTATCAGCTGCAGGTAATACCGTGCTTTCCACTAGAAAAACTCCTTGACGAGTTTCAGAAGTGCTTGCCCAATCAGAAGGTGATACAGTCATGAATAAATCAGCATCACTTATTATTTCATGTATCTGAACATTTCCATCATTGCTGAAAGTCCCACTTGTAACACAAGTGAATTCAGCTGGCATTAGCTGCAGTAATTCCAGCATTGAAAGGTTTTCTGAACCCTGCTCTTGTAACATGCTTGTCACTTCTTCAGCAGGTAGGTGGAATGTATGTGTATCTTGTGACATGCTTGTCACTTCTTCAGCAGGACCAGGTAAGTGGAATGTATGTGTATCTTGTGACCCAGGTAAGTGGATTGCATGTGGTTCTTGTGACATGCTTGTCACTTCTTCAGCATGTGTATCTTGTGACATGCTTGTCACTTCTTCAGCAGTGGTGGAATGTATGTGTATCTTGTGACATGCTTGTCACTTCTTCAGCAGGACCAGGTAAGTGGATTGCATGTGGTTCTTGTGACATGCTTGTCACTTCTTCAGCAGGTAGGTGGAATGTATGTGTATCTTGTGACATGCTTGTCACTTCTTCAGCAGGTAGGTGGAATGTATGTGTATCTTGTGACATGCTTGTCATGTCTTCAGCAGGACCAGGTAAGTGGATTGCATGTGGTTCTTGTGACATGCTTGTCACTTCTTCAGCAGGACCAGGTAAGTGGAATGTATGTGTATCTTGTGACATGCTTGTCACTTCTTCAGCAGGACCAGGTAAGTGGATTGCATGTGGTTCTTGTGACATGCTTGTCACTTCTTCAGCAGGACCAGGTAAGTGGAATGTATGTGTATCTTGTGACATGCTTGTCACTTCTTCAGCAGGACCAGGTAAGTGGATTGCATGTGGTTCTTGTGACATGCTTGTCACTTCTTCAGCAGGTAGGTGGAATGTATGTGTATCTTGTGACATGCTTGTCATGTCTTCAGCAGGACCAGGTAAGTGGATTGCATGTGGTTCTTGTGACATGCTTGTCACTTCTTCAGCAGGTAGGTGGAATGTATGTGTATCTTGTGACATGCTTGTCATGTCTTCAGCAGGACCAGGTAAGTGGATTGCATGTGGTTCTTGTGACATGCTTGTCACTTCTTCAGCAGGACCAGGTAAGTGGAATGTATGTGTATCTTGTGACATGCTTGTCACTTCTTCAGCAGGACCAGGTAAGTGGATTGCATGTGGTTCTTGTGACATGCTTGTCACTTCTTCAGCAGGTAGGTGGAATGTATGTGTATCTTGTGACATGCTTGTCATGTCTTCAGCAGGACCAGGTAAGTGGATTGCATGTGGTTCTTGTGACATGCTTGTCACTTCTTCAGCAGGTAGGTGGAATGTATGTGTATCTTGTGACATGCTTGTCATGTCTTCAGCAGGACCAGGTAAGTGGATTGCATGTGGTTCTTGTGACATGCTTGTCACTTCTTCAGCAGGTAGGTGGAATGTATGTGTATCTTGTGACATGCTTGTCATGTCTTCAGCAGGACCAGGTAAGTGGATTGCATGTGGTTCTTGTGACATGCTTGTCACTTCTTCAGCAGAATCTTTCTTCTTTGACCTGATCAGTGTGCAGAATAGGAATGATAATAAAATATTTCGAAAGGAGCGCCAAAAATTATAAGCAATACTGTAAAGTAAATAACTCTCAGCAACAGTACTACATTATAAGCTCTTACAACATTTTCAAGTTATATTTGTGTAAATGAATGGAGGGTCCAGGATGGATACTGCTGGATTGGAAGTAAAAGGCAGAGGCTCAGACAGACTTTGGTGCAAGGGGGGACACTGTTGGTGACGGTAATAAAATCGTACCTTGTACATTAGCCACCAAAGCATTAACTGCGGTTGAAAGTGATGCAAAACTTAATACAATGGGAAATTAAGTATTCTTAAACTTTGGGTAAGGGTTACAAATTTTGTGCCTTTTCTTCTGGCGCAAAAGACTAATAGCTATGCTACAGGACCTGGTGTTCCTGAAGACGTTTCTAGAAAGACGGCTGTTAGCTTCGTAACAAACCAGTGTGAAATCACAAACAACAGGCCTACATGAAGGACATTACAATAATTTCAAATGTAGGACTTTGAAATGCAATCTTTAACAGCTCATTCTCAATAGTTAATATGATATTCTATACTCATGTAACGTTATGGACAGGCGAATGAATATCAGTTAAACACAACGCAGTGTTAAAATTATATGGCACTATGTCCACAAGGAACTCTGTTACGAAACAGTTTGAAGTGACGTGGAATTGTCACAGTGCAGTTTAGGTCAAACGATCACAGAAAATGTAAGTATACTGTTAGAAACTTGCCTTTTATTCTTAAATTCATACTCCCATACAAAGCAATCGTCTGAAATTCTTTTTTTGCGAGTCGTCTATTGCTACGGCGAAGCGTCGCCATGATTGCATACGACGTCAGTGCTGTAGGGATACAAGTCCAAGTCACGTGTTAAGATCTCTCACTTGTATTGGCTATGGACATAACGCCGTATAATTTTGTCAAATGTCACTCGATCGCGATTATATCGAACATGCACGTGATACAAAATTATCCATTCTATTGGTTGTCGACTTGTACCTGTGTAGCTTTAGAACACTGTATCAATTTATGGACATAGACCTATATTACACTGACATATAGCGCTTAACAAAGGGTCCCAAGTTAAGCTGGACGATTCAGGACATAGCCCATGTGATCCTGATAACGGATATACCCTTAGGTTGAATTTTCAAAAAAGTGGACATAGAACCTTATAGTACTTATAGTTAAAACTGTGAAAGAAGAGGTCATTCTCTATAACTTCCACTAATAAGAAAGCGCCAAGAGGTTCATTATTTGCAGCGCCAGTGATTTGCAGGCACATACGGTAAGTTGTGTGTTTGAAAATAGAAATCATTATATCATAAGGTCTGTCATTTTGTGAAGAAATAGTAAGTAAAATATTTCAGAGTCGAGTCGAGTCGAAGAAACAACGATCGACTCGACTTGGCCGGGTTTACGATCGACTCGATCGGCGAGTCGATCGAGTCGACGATTTTTCGAACTCGACTTGGCCGAGTTTATGATCGACTCGATCGATCGACTCGATCGGCTGCGGGGTATACTTTTAGGCCTATAACACCGAATGGCAGTGATGGGCACAAAAGTATTTTTCAAAATCTATTTCCAAAATAGAAAATACTATTTTATTTTGTATTTTCAAAATACTTTTGAAAAAAGTATTTTGTAAAAGTATTTCAAAATATTTTTAAAAAGTATTTTGGAGAATTCAAAATACTTTTCTAAAATACTTTCCAAAATACTTTCTAAGGTAGGCTACTTTTCAAACATAAATTTTACAAACCTTTGGACAAAATTATAATTTTAATTTGTTAAAAGCTTAAGACCTCAATTAGAGCATGACGTTATCGTTAATATTATTCAACCAGCTGATCTCATTATTTTTGTCTGGTGATACCTAAATCAAGAACTGTTCTTGGTTAACGAGCTTTTTCAGTTGCTGGACCTAGTTTAAAAAACTCTCTATCTGTGTCTGGGCGCTCTCCTCAGTCGCGTATGTCATTTCATTCTCAACTTAAAAGTAATGTTGTCTCTTTCTAATTGATTATCCCCATAAGCTCTCTGTTTTACGGACTGATCTTCTGGATATTGACCTGATAACGGCTTGGTTTTGGTGTGCCATCGGCTGATGCATTTTGCTTTAGACACCAGCGCAATAGAAGTAACTAATTACAGTAACAATTTTATCAATGCTTCAAGTCACAAGAAACTACTGTCAAGTAGTCACTGTCACTAAAACTGTCAAGTATACGCAATGCGATATAAAAGTACACACAATGAGTAGGGCCTATCGATAAAAGTACAAAATGTTGATTTCTCATAAGTATTTTGAATAGCCTACTATTTTCAAAAGTATTTTCAAAATACTATTTTATTTTGTATTTTCAAAATACTTTTGAAAAGTATTTTGTAAAAGTATTTTCAAAATACTTTTGAAAAGTATTTTATTTTGTAGGTTCAAAATACTTTTGAAAAGTATTTTACCCATCATTGCCGAATGGTCGTTGTTACATACTATAGCCTAAGTGCAAAAATCATGCAAGAAGCGGGTAGGCCTATGTAAAATAACGTGACTGTTGCACCGGCGTCATTACAAAGATTACAGGAAATAAAATACAGCCCGTAAAACAAAGTTTTTTACTATATCCATCTAGTATCCTATAACGTGTACTCTGAAAATAGTCCGCGTTCATTTTACAACATAGCATGCGTTTAATGAGGCAACGCACCCGTTTCTGTTGCGGCCAATGGCAACGCTGGCCAATGGCAACGCTGCGTATCGGAAAAGGGGATTCCCCGATTCGAAAAGTTGAGTCCCCGATTCTATAAGCTAGCCTTTTTTGGGGAGCTGAAATTTTGATAGAATGAAGTGTCTGCGAGGGCGAGTCTATCTGCCAAGTTTCATGACGATTGAATGATTGTAAGTGATCGAATTAGTCGTCGCAAGATTTGACTTTTTAGCCTGTGGCTCAAGCAATCAAGATTCCCGCAAGTTAAACTAGATGGATAAAAAATACAGCCCGTAAAAACAAAGTTTTTTACTATATCCATCTAGTATCCTATAATGCGTCTTATGAAGCAGTTACCTCTACAAATATATAGTCCGCGTTCATTTTACGACTGCGGCCAATCACAACGCTGGCCAATGACAACGCTGCGTATCGGAAAAGGGGATTCCCCGATTCGAAAAGTTGAGTCCCCGATTCTATAAGCTAGCCTTTTTTGGGGAGCTGAAATTTTGATAGAATGAAGTGTGTGCGAGGGCGAGTCTATCTGCCAAGTTTCACGACGATTGAATGATTGTAAGTGATCGAACTAGTCGTCGCAAGATTTGACTTTTTAGCCTGTGGCTCAATCAAGCAAGATTCCCGCAAGTTAAACTAGATGGATAATAAAATACAGCCCGTAAAAACAAAGTTTTTTACTATATCCATCTAGTATCCTATAATGCGTCTTATGAAGCAGTTACCTCTACAAATATATAGTCCGCGTTCATTTTACGACTGCGGCCAATCACAACGCTGGCCAATCACAACGCTGCGTATCGGAAAAGGGGATTCCCCGATTCGAAAAGTTGAGTCCCCGATTCTATAAGCTAGCCTTTTTTGGGGAGCTGAAATTTTGATAGAATGAAGTGTGTGCGAGGGCGAGTCTATCTGCCAAGTTTCATGACGATTGAATGATTGTAAGTGATCGAATTAGTCGTCGCAAGATTTGACTTTTTAGCCTGTGGCTCAAGCAATCAAGCAAGCAATCAAGCAAGATTTCCGCAAGTTAAACTAGATGGATAAAAAGGACAATCTTGTCATCATACCTGGAAATTGCAGCGGAGTAATGTAATGTAATGTAATGTAATGTAATGTAATGTAATGTAATGTAATTAGCAACTTCTATTGCGCCGGTGTCTAATGCACAAGGCATCAACCGATGGCACACCAAAACCAAGCCGTAATCAGGTCAACATCCAGAAGATCAGTCCGTAAGAGACAGAGAGGCAGCCTAAGGTGGATAAGCAATTTGAAAGAGGTAAGTTTTCAGCCGAGAACGAAATGACACAAGCGACTGAGCACAGCGTACAGACACAGGAAGTAATGGTAGAATAGGCCTACTGCCGGATGCACAATACCATATTATGTTGACATAACGTTTTTTCAAAAATGACAATCAGAAATATTCAGATCTATACCAAATTCGCAGGGGATAGGCCTATAGATTACTATATGTCAATCAGTAGGCTATCACGCAGGCATAGCCTTTTTAGCAATAAAGTGGTATGTCGACATACTTGGGTATTGCTCTAAGGTCTTCAATTGTCAGTTTGAAAATATTAAACGAAGATTTTATAACAACAACAACAACAGCAGCAGCAGCAGCAGCACTGCAGCAACAACAACAACAACAGTAGCAATAACAATAGGGCCTAATTATTCATTAGCATCACTGGCGTGAAACGGTGAAGAGCTTAGTAGTGAGGACGATAAGCTCGTGCATTGTTCAAACTGTGGATAAAAGCAACAAACTTTTTTGTATTAAAGAAAAACATATTTTAAGACTTTTCAGCGAGAGGCATCACTTAATTCATTTGGGAACATTACTTAAAAAATTATTGAAAATGTGCCGTAAACGCGGTACTTTTTCTATTAGTTCGACCATTTGTGCGGATTTTTTGGGCTATAAACAGACATGTTTAGGCGACAGCTAGCATTTCTTGTCAATAAGTCTTCATTATCGGCGATCTAATCGTCAATTAAGGATTGTTTTCACATAATTTATTTCACTTTAAATTGTGCGAAAGCGTCTATTTTCTTGTTTGGATGTAATAAAACTTCATATATTTTAATTTATCTGTACGGTAGGTCAGAATTTAATTACAGCCTACGTTTAAGCGGTGCTTTTTTATCGAACCCGGCTTTTCGGGTGCCCTTGCGAATTCCCGACCTAAATTCCCGAAATAGAATTTCACCTGGATTTCCTAAATCTATTTTCTAAGTTAAAACATTTATTATTTTGGGGTGATAACAATTTTCGGTAAGTTTAGGTTGCTAAATTATTCTGATGTCTTCAATGCCGTACTTCACGTTGGTAAGTAAGCATCTGCCTATGTCCATCATAACTATAATCAATCCCGCTTCCATTTCATCGAGATTTTTTTTTAATCAATCCAGCTTCCATTTCATTTTGACAATATAAAATAATTTAGCAACCTAAACTACGGGTTTACCAAATTTTCTAACGGTAGAACTGCATTTTAGCTTATTTAATGATCTCATTGAATATATCCTGTATTTTAACGTATTTTAATATTATTTATCTTGTCTGCCTGCGTAAATGGAAGTTGGATTGATGAAAATAATTCTTTGCGTAAATAGTAGTTGGATTGATGAGTTATCATGGACATTTATCCACTTTAAAAGCAACCTCCCTGGTAATGTGTGTAATGCAATCATTGAAATAAGAGAATACACAAAAATACAGGATATATTCAATGAAATAATTAAATATTACTATTGCTACCTGTATTGTTCACTCCAAGCTTGATTATTGTATTTCCCTTTTCCTCAACCTCGAATCCACCTAACTTTAGCATCTACAGCTCATCCAAATTCACCAGCCTCAGCTGTCACCTGGTCACCAAGCATCATCATATTGCTTTCGTTCTTAATTCACTTTACTGACTGAAAAAACCTGAGCACATCCACTTCAAAGTCCTATCACTAACCTACAACTGTCTACAACACTCCCAGCCACAGTACCTTCAAGAACTCTTCACCATCAGCCACCCCACTCAACCCGATCCTCCTCCTAATCTCTCTCTCCTGTTTCCCAGTCACTACTCACCTGAAATTCTCCAACCGAACCATATCGACTCTGGAACGAACTTCCCTGGATTCCACATATTCTCAGTTCATCCACCAGTACCACCACTCACCCACCGTCATCTGCCTTAGGCTTCTCTACTTGTCACCTACAGGGTTTCCATTGCAAATAATTTTGAAGTCTTCAAGAATTCCTACGCTAATCCATCCAATCCTCTGCCTTCGAAGCTTTCTCGTCCTCAACAAAGCCAGCCTTAACAGTCGCTCTGCCAAATCTCACTGGCAACTGGACTTGGACCCTCACTGGACATCAATCTTTGGACAACTCTCTGCTCGACACTGCTTGTTAATTAGCTGGTGCCTTGCACTTAGCTTTAGAGTAACACAGTAGAAACTTTGAGTTTACGATTACAATTCATCTTCTTAATTGTTGTGTTTGTTAATTGTTCTGTGTGTTACTCATTGCTTAGTTATTTGTGGGGACTGTGGATGATCATAGCACTCTATGCTATCTGATTCTGGGAGGCCAGATTGTTTATTTTGGAGATTGGCACGAACTTGGCAATAGATTCAAGGAATGTAGCTCTGTCACGCGACTGACTTATTGCAGAACTTGCCACAAGTGACATGGTATTACCACTGAGGCAAAGTATCACTCTAGTTGTCTGACATGGTTACACAACCGTAGACGTTTTTATAAGCGTCAGTGGTACAATTTATTTTCCATACCCTTGCTGTTGATGTAATACATGATATTATGGTCTTTGCTCAGCTAGTAGTTTACATAAATGATGTGCGATCTGTAAGCAATATTCGACCAGATTTCAAGCTTGTTGATCTTAAATAATGTATGTTAACTGGTTGAAGCAGGTTGGGGGCAAATTGCCGGTACTTGCAACCTTCTAATCAGTGTCTGTCATTTGAATCTGGGTGTGAAAAGCAATGGTGTGAACATATAAGCAATTTGCATTTTGGTCACTTGTTTAGAACTTGAAAACAATTTTATTGTTTGTTAGGTTTGGGTCCGTATCAAGCTGTGCACACTACCAGTGTTTCATACATTCAGTGACTGTGATACTGTATCAGCATTTGTTGGCAGTTGAACTCGGAACAAATATCCTGAAGTTACAGAAGCCTTCAACGAGTTCACTCAATTGCGTCACGTCATTTCGGATACGTGTTAACTATACTGGAAAGCTTTACCATTCATTCTGTGAACTCTGCTCACAGAAAACTATTTGTATAAAAAATCAGAACCACTGAGAACATTCCACCAACTCAAGATGCATGGCAGAAGTGGTACAGCTGGTCACCACGACTGAATGATTTAACATCACATCACTAAACAGCCATTGCACAGTCTTCCTAACTCAAGTGCAGGAAGGAAATACTGCCAGAAGACAAAGTTATTGTGCTGTTTGACTTTGCAGAGAATGATTCATTTATGGTGCAAGATTCAATACAGGGGTTCTACTTGGAGAACAGACAAAGAAGACTGGATTTCTTTACAACCAGCCATGGAAACAGCGTGTGAGGCTGCAATGGTGAAACCCTCAACCAGAACCAGTGTATGGTACAACAGATGATATACTCACTCCGGAACAACTGTATCGATGGACTCATGCTAACCAGTGGTGTAACAACCATGTAACGAGGGTGGACAAAGTCAAGGGGTCCCGAGGTCCGAAGTACCCCAAACTTTTTAACGTGAGTTCAGCAGAAACTTGAAACAACAAAACCTGTATTGGACATACTGAAACTTATATCGAGCTCTCGCATCACGCCATCCCTATATGCCGGAATTGGCTACTGCCTGTGTGCTGTTTGCCGCTCTCCCAGTCATCCTCGCCATTTCGTTCTCCAAATTGAAAATCATAACGACGTATCTTAGATCCACTATCTCACAGGACAGACTTGATGGCCTTGCGATCGAACATGAATGTGGACAAATTGAATATTGATGACTTAATAGACACATTTGCGAACAGTAAAGTTAGAATATCCAAATTCATGCAACAATTCTCTGAAGAATAACAGACTACAGTCTACATCAGTGCTTCCCAAACTTTTCAGTGTCACAGACCGGCAGGAATTAACTTTCAGGGTCACGGACCGGCAGAAATTTTCCCACTGCAGGAGGACCGGTGTCAAATTTATTAATTATTTCTCTCTTTCGTTTTTGATCACCTAAATTCCTCAAAATGTATTAAAATTGATTTAAATGCACGTTTTTCCAATTATGTCTCTCTATTGCCCTGTAAATACTTCACTTTGCGGACCGGCAACTGAGGGCTCGTGGACCGGCACCAGTCCGTGGACCACCACTTTGGGAAGCACTGGTCTACATAACATTACTGCAGTAGCATGCATAGACATCAGACCAATACATTTTGTTTTCTTTTTTTAAATCATGACAATTTGACTTTAATTTAACTTGAATTAAAATATCCCTTGAACTATTCATCACTTAATACACTCATTAGGTACAGTGTTAGTGTATGCTGTCTATGCATGTAACTAGCCTGTAAGCGACAGGCCAAATTGGCGAATACATTCCGGTTGTTTTCTGGTTCTGTCTTGAACTATTAATGTGACTTGAACTATGGATTATTGATAATAATGGTTAACACTCTCGTTTTTATTACCTAACTGCTAATTTAAATAGCTATAGATGGTGTAATGGTTAGCGTGTTGACATCAATCCCCGCCATGGGAGAAATTTGGTTCACGATTTCTGCTCCATGTACGCCCCTATTAAACTCAACTACAATGAGTACACTGACCGTACACTGTCGGTGGGAAGATGAGATGGCAAGGGAGAGGACTGGTTATCCACCCGCATATATGCCGAGGCTAAGAAAATGAAGTCGCTAACACTTTATACCCATGGCTAGCTTAAGTGACTGCTCCTCCTCCTTCTTCCTCCTCCTCATTATTTTCACTCTTTAGTCTCGTTAATGGGTAAGGACCCCAAGCATAGAGTGTCCAAGGGCAAGGGCCCCAGCTAGGTTGTTACGCCACTGATGCTAACTGAAAAGTCAAATTTGTGGCCAAGACGCTGGGATGGCGGCTGGATTCCAGTTAACCATCTCTTTTCTACCATTGAGGACTTGGTCACTATTACTGTGTGTCAGTGTAAACTTGACCCGACATCCGACAGACAGATCGTGACTAACTGGAAGCTCTTCACAGAGAAACATTACAACAGACATTAAATTACCAAAGTGGTAGAAAAAACTGACAGCGTAACGAACATTAAATTACAAGTGATACAAAATAGAAATACGTTGTAAAAATATAGAAAATAGACACTTTTGCACAATTTAAAGTGAAATATGTTAAAGACGATCGCCGATAATGAAGACTTATTGACAAGAAATTCTAGCTGTCGCCTAAACATGTCTGTTTATAGCCCAAAATATCCGCACAAATGGTCGAACTAATAGAAAAAGTACCGCGTTTAAGGCACATTTTCAATAATTTTTAAGTTATGTTCCGAAATGAATTAAGTGATGCCTCTCGCTGAAAAGTTTTAAAATATGTTTTTCTTGAATACATAAAAGTTTGTTGCTTTTATCCACAAGATGAACAATGCACTGCCTTTTTGGACCTTATCCTCCTCACTATAGGTAGTGGGATCGCGTCCCGTACCCTCCCAAAGGTCCACTCAGCCTATAATTCGCGAGATGGCGCGATGGTAAAATTAGATGTAGGACGTGATGGGCAGTTAAATTCGACGCCTGTAATAATTTGTGAACAGCCGTTCATACTGATTTGTAATTGCGTAATTGTCAGTTTGAAAATATAAAACGAAGATTATTATTATTATTATGATTATTATTATTAATACATGAACATTGAACGTAAATTACGTAGCCTAATACATGAACATTGACACATCAGCCGCGAGGACGGCAGACCGGCGTCCTTGCGGCTGGTGTGTCAGGCCCTGATCGGTGTGCGGCGGCCCTGTTGGAGACTCGTCAGGACACCTTGCCTGCGATCGTTGACCCCCTGCCCGCCAGACAGAGCGTTTGGGACCGGCCCCTGATTGAGATGGATAAGGCTGAAATCCGCCGATGCGCTACCAGATTGGTCAGCCGAGCCAGGCTGGACCATGGCCTTCTAGATTATTGACATCCAGAGGGCCATGGCTGGACGCGGCCAACAGCCCTCATTCCGCCGACTGGCTGGCCACGCTCCCGATTGCCGCGTGTGGCCTCGTTCTGGATAACGAGGCGGTCTGGGTGGCGGTGGGAGTCCTAGTGTTGTTTTCGTTAACTAAAACTAAAACGAAAACCTTCGTTAACGAAAACTCAGGGTTATAGTTAACTGAAACTAAAACTTGGTGAAATAACTAAAACTAATAATAACTAAAACTCGCGGAGCCGGCCAAAAACGATAACTGAAACTAAAACGGTCAAAACTAATAATAACTAAAACATCTAACGAAAACACACAACGAAAACCTAGCGTCCTTGAATATTCAATGTTTTTGTACATAGGGGCGAAAATCGAGGAATCACAATGATAAAGGTCAACAAGAACTGTTTACCACACTAACCATTAAAGGAACATTATATCATGTATGATACATGGCATGTTGTCATACTGTAAGAATAATGGTTGCTATTGCCTATTGGCAGTAATTTGATATACATTGTTGTCGGCTAAATATCAGTGAACAAATAACTGAAACTAAAACTAAAACTGAAGAAACTAAAACTGAAACTAGGAAGTGTCAGTTTCTATTAACTAAAACTATAACTAAAACTAAAACTTGGCGAAATAACTAAAACTAATAATAACTAAATCACCTAGCATGTAAAACTAATAATAACTAAAACTAAAACTCAAGGCAAAACTAAAACAACACTAGGTAGGACTGAGGTTGGGGGACCTATGTGGCCCTCATACATGCCATTGTGGTGAAGGAGTTGGCCCCGAGGGCAACCACCAGTGTTTAATCTAGACGTCTCTTGGGGGAAAGTTCCCCAGGATCGAGTTCCCCCCCAGAAAATGAAAGAGATGTAATTTTGTACAGAAAGTGTGAAATTTAGGGATAATTCCCCCCCAGGATTTATTGAGGAGGGGTAATTTTTGGTGGAAAATGCTCGTTACTACCCCCTCGAAAAAGTGTTGGAAAAGTCTCGTTACTATCCCCCTCGAAAATTCATTGGAAACTTTCGTTACCACCTCCCTCAGTCGTCAACTTCGAGAACTCTAGATTCCCCCGACAGCAAGCGGAGTAGATTAAACACTGGGCAACCACGCGCAACCACCCTATGGGACCCGTCCCCCCCAACTTTCGAACAGGTTGGGACGGTCCCCCCAACTTTTGAAAATTGTGAGGCAAACAAGAGCCCAAAATGCACTCCATTTGGTATCAATTGCTCAAAATTGCGTCGGCTTCTGGGACTTCGCCCCAGACCCCGATGGGGGGTCTTACGACGCTCCCCCAGACCCACTAGTCGTTATAGGAGCTTCTTGCCTTCCGCAATCTCTCCCCTACGTACCGTTAATGTCAGTATAGTACTGACATTAAGAGCTACTACCCTCGCACAGCTACTATATGCCTCCCCTGTTTGGCTCTGGCCTTGGACCTATGGGGCCGTCCATAAAGTACGTCACGCTATTTTTGACCATTTTACCCCCCCCTCCCCTGTCACAAAACTCGGACCCCCCTTTAAAGTACGTCACACTTTCAACATAGAAATAATAATACTTCCGAAAGCAAGGTTAATACATAAACAAGGCTTCGCAACAGCATTATTACTAGCGCTCCTAGCGAGAGGAATCGTGAAAACACATTCAGGAGATATGCATTTCATGCTATTTTGACATAAAACTAATTAAAATGTTTCAGAAAATGTTTGAAAATTATTTTTAAAGCTATGAACTTCTAGTCTTCTACTAAAAAATAAAAAATAAATTGTAAATAAAATATAAAAAATAAATGTGTGACGTCACACATGGCCAGACCCCCCTCCCCTGTCACAAACTGTCACACTTTCTTAAACCCCCATGGAGCGTGACGTACTTTATGGACGGCCCCTATACTGATTTTGTCAGACATTTCTAGCCTTAAACCTAAATACAGCGGAAACCGTCTCCCTCAATATGCCGACGATAGCTACTTGCTGGTCCCTGCTTCCAGCATTGACAGCACTCTTTCTGAACTGTACATATCTATAAGTGGGCATCCATTAGCAATCTTAAACTAAACGTCTAAACCATGCTATGACCGGAGAAATGGTTGTCAAACGACCGAGGTCCAAACCTATTGCCCTCCCTCCTCTCATCCCTGGCATCGAGCGGGTCCAGTTTATCATTTGTTGATGGTTATTTCGGGTGTAACCATCTCTGATCGGATTGGCTTTGGGGCACACATGGACAAAATATGCTGCAAAGGCAGCAAAGCCCAAAAATCCATGTTCGCGCTACGTGTTTTTGGTCGTCCACGGTCAACGTCTCATTGTTAGAGCTACTACCCTCGCACAGCTACTATATGCCTCCCCTGTTTGGTGGGGATTTGCCACTGTAGGGGAACATAAACGACTTGACGGTATTCTGAGAAAATTGAACCGTTCAGGCTTCCTCCCTGCCGATTTTTTTAGTTTTGACAAACACTGTTCTAGAGCTTATATTCTACTCTTAAACCCTTGAGCTTATATTCTACTCTTAATTTTCTCACGTCCAGTTTATTCATATAATAAAGTCATATTTTTTCACAGATCTAGATGGTTTAGGTACTTTTATATAGAAATCATCGGTGAAAAATTTGAGGTAAATTAAGGCCCAAAATGTACTCCATTTGGCATCAAATGCTCAAAATTGCGTCGGCTTCTGGGGCTTTGCCCCAGACCCCGATGGGGGGCGTCGTAAGCTCCCCCATGTCGTTAGGGGCTTCTTGCCTTCGGCAATCCCCTGCCACTCAGACATTCTAGTAGGTCCCTCCCAACTTCTGGACCGTGGTTGCGCCCCTGCCACCACAGCTTCGTCTGTAGGAGGGCCTACTGTCACTCCCTGCACCACCGTGCCATAAACGACGTTGGCGGAATTGACGTTGAATGATTATATGCTTAGCGAAGTGGCCACATACGCCAGGTGTTTCAAAAATGGCTTGAGCTATGAGTCAAAGCATACGCATCAGGCAGTGGCACTTGGCAGCAGCAGGGCTTGGTTAAAACTTGATAGTGATAACATGGCCCGGAATCAGGTCCGATAACACCACATGACCACCACACTGACTGACTGCAAGATCCTTCCATTCAGTGGAGGAATCTTGGACTGACCGCAGCTCTGCTGCGCGAGAAACCCAAGCACTAGCAGGATACCCTAGCAGCAGCACTGCAGCAGCTCATTGATATTAAAGCAGCAATTGGTCTGAGGCTGCCGACACTGGCCTGTTTGGGGCCATCTGGAGCGAATCCTCTGGGGGATTTTCCCACCTACACAACAAAACAAATATAGCTTACGTCCTAGAATGCACAGCTTTACCCTCCCTACCAAGGATAAGCGAAGCTACATTCTGCATATCGTGTTCAAAGATATATATTAATTGTCTCATAATCACTTGTAATCGTCTTCAATAATTAACTCGAGCTTGGCTATACAGCTAATTGGTGTTAATTTGAGTTGACCCTATGTGCTAATGCTCACAAATTTCTAGTTTCTCCGACACTTCTGTATGGTACTGAAACATTTAAGTGACTCACATTTAATTAATTAAATTACACTGCCTGACAACCTCAAAATCTTGACAGTTTTATGTTGATGTCATGATGTGTAATAGAACATTCCACACATGAAGCACAAGCACATACAGTAATTGTCAAAGTGACAGTCTTGGCTTAACAGTGGAAGCAAATAAATGATGACAGCTGCAGTCAAGCAAACAGTGCTTAAAAGTCATGTTGTCAATTCCACAAGTTGCATCAAGATTCAAAATCCAGACACAGAATCCTTTCGTGCTCATTTGCAGCAAAAGTCATATTAGAAGCTATCTAAAGTCACTTTAAAAAATCAGTCATCAGCACAACCAAGAGACGCTGACAAATCAACCATATGTTCTCGAACACTTTTGTTCATGAAATTAAATATGTCATTACATCCTTTGACTGCAGCTTCCATGACTGTGTCCCAGTAGTTGTCATGTAAACGTCCATTCAGTGAAAGACCAACAATTTTGCTCGACTTTGGCAGCAGAGTAATCATCAGTTCTGGTCTTCCCTGGGATTCTTCAATGTAATTCATGTCCGTGATTGGTCGATTGTCAGCGAGTCCAGCAGAACATGCACAGACGAGATCTCTGACTGGAATGCTAGCATCAACCAAAGCCAGCATAGCAGCATTCAGACAACCACAGTAATTGCTACCATCAGACTGCAGAACCTGAAAATAAAATATTTTAAAATTTTAAATTGACACCATTAACTGCTCTGAAACATGTAATAACTTTCAGAATCATCTAGTGCATGAACAGCAAACTATGTATGGAACTTTTATGGGTTCCAGTTGAAAACTGGGTGGTATGTGATAGAAGTACAAAAGGTGCAAAGTGCCTAGCGACTAGGGGTCTAGGGAGTGTCATAAATTCTTGCAGCAGAGGCCAGGAGAGAACCTCAGAAGTCAATGCATTTTAAGCATTTAAGTAGTATAAAATTGAGCACATTTTGGGCTACTCTTCATTGCATCATACTCGTATTCACTGACACAGCACATTCAAAAGTCACCCAGATCAGAAGTTGGGATTACATATCACACATCTCCTCGGATCTACATGAATCTCAAAAGTGATGGTCTTGCACTCAGTGGGTCCAGAGCCCAGATTCTCCTACCAGGTATGCCACGGAGTACATTTCTTGCCATCATAAATCTGGTACGGCACAGAGTTTTCTGAATGTGGTGAACTTATCATCACCTATGCAGAAAGGACTCTTATTGTGCACGAAGTAAATTCCAGCTGACAATTGACTATGACGCTCGATGTTGCTGACATTCGTATCACTTGATCCAGTGGTCTTCTGAAGCTTCGTGAACCACTTGTTGGCAAGGCTTTTGGCGAACATTTATAGCCACTCCAACAATCTCATCCTTCAAGTGGCAACTTAAAACCTACTACTTCTTGAATCCATTGGTCACTTAGCTTCCACCCTTGGCTGTCAATCTGCCCTTCCATTAGCAACTGGCCATGCTTCTGATTCAAGTATTGATGTCTGGTATGTAAATCTCATATTACACATTCACCATTCATTAATTCAAGTGTTTTGACAGTTGTTGACAGCAGAACAGTGCCATTACCAGCAAGATCAATGAGAAGAGATACAGCACAGGCGCTGGTGTGAACCAAACATAACTGCCTAAACCTGATCCAGATTTATGGTCAGACCAATGAAGCAGAACCACATATGCACTGAAATGAGGCACTTTTCAAGTTTTACCTTGCCAGACTGATTGGCGGATAACAAAGCAATGTAAACAAGAGTATTGTCAGTGTACTGCTGTACAATCAAGAGTGATTGGTAATTTTATATTTAACCAAACTCATAGAAATGACTCTGCAATACCAAATTCTCTAGAAACTTTGGCTTGCATAAAATTTCACCTCTGTGTAACCACTGCTGCTTGCAACTAGTTCTTAATAAACAGTGTGGAAACGCCAACACTGTAACTCTAACATAATCAAATAAGGTTTGTTAAGACTAAATGGTTGCTGGCTAATAGGCTAAGCAAGAAATGTCTTACATCCTACTGTGGAGATTCTGCCATGCACAATCTATACTAATTTCTCTGACTAAGTGGGCTTAGCTAGCTCTAATCGGTTGATCCTTCCTTCCTGTCGGACCAATCCATTACGATCTAAGGCCAGACTTCCGTAGGGGGTCATTGCATAATTACGTAACGCCGAAAATGACCGTTTTTGACCCACCCACCGACCCTATAACGCTTTGTAACGTTTCGTTAGACCCACCCACCCAGCCCAGCGTTACGTATTTATTGCTACGAAAAATCATTTAAGATTTACTATGTGAACGCGTAATATCCTGGCAAGTATCTTGAAGAAGCGCGACAGTTTGCAAAAATGACGATTTGCTGGTATTGGATCCTTCGGCAGCAGTGTATTAAACACTAACTTATTGTTGACTTATACTATTGCCTCTTTTTAGTGAAGTTTTAAATCAATGGCACGAAGTTTGAACTTCGATCACATCGTGTCTAAAGTGTCATTCGATATTAATTTGAAATTCATTTATAACTGAACTTTTGGTAAAAGCGTTACGTAACGTTCAGCTCGACCCACCCACCCACCTACGTAACGTTTCGTAACGTTTTCAACGACCCCACCCACCCTCGAGCGTTACGTAATTATGCAATGACCCCTAACTGCCTGTGTGGTATCTTGGCGATATATTGTATCTTGGGCACGCCGTTGGTGATCGTTTTCCTGTTGAGCTGACATGTTTGTTTTTAATATCCTTTCTGAATTACGGCGATTAAAGTCACAAATCAGCGTATCTTTGTAGGAAAACCATAAGGGTTTTGTCCGGAGATAACTTAGATTCGGGTGACTGCGTAGTTATAAGGATTGTGCTCAGGAAATTAAAGTACGATCGACATTTGTAATAGCGCCATTATACTGTTTCGGACGGCCTGTAAGGTATCTTTGAGAGCCTCAGTGATAGATATTGAACCTCTACCCTGTTCTGTCGTAGGCTCCTAGACTGAAGATTTGGTTTTGTGCGTAGTGATTAGAGTGCTTGCTTAGTCAATGTGTGTATGTGATCGCCTGCATATCCTCGTATTTTTATGGTTTCTTGCTTCATTTAATTCTGTTTAATGCCCAGAATTGGCACTGTTGATTTTATCAATGAGAATAATTGAAGGGTTCAGAGCAATAACCAGGTATGTCTGAAATTATGAGTTTTGGGAAAATGGCTTCAAAGATCTGATACTTCAAACTGTTGTATCTTAGCTATTAGACCACATATCGACAAGCTGTTTGAAGCACCGTGTAAGTATTATTGTCTTTAACGAAAACGTTGCATGATGCAATGCAATAGATAACATTATTGTTTTTACACGACAATTTGCTTCATACCCGGTTATTGTCAACACCAACACCTTACCATCAGTATAATTACGGGTGCAGTAACAGAGTATGTAGACAAAGTTTGTTTTATAGCAGCTGCGTACCAACCATGTCATCTGGTGTTAGTCGACATACCTTATTCTTGCACCAAACAGTCACACTATTACACAGCACGGAAATCGTGCAAGAAGAAGGTAACAGTACATACCTTATTTTCTTTATAGCACGGATATAGCTCAATTTAGAGCAAGTTAGTGACAATAACCGGGTATGTCAAATAACCTGTCTGTTGCACCGGTTTTAATACAAAGATTACAAGAAAACGACAGTCTTGTTATCATACCTGGATATTGCAATGGAGTAATGGTAGAATACTGCCGGATGCACAATTCCATGTTATGTTGACATATTTGTTTTTCAAAAATGACTATCAAAAATATTCGGATCTGCACGAAATTTACAGGGTAAATAGAATAATATATTCCAAACACGATGGCATATTTTTTAGCAAAGAAGTGGTATGTCGACATAACTGGTTATTGCTCTGAACCCTTCAATTGATACCTGTAACTTCCCGAAAACAAGAATAATTGTAAGAATAACTCTTAGGTTTGACAAGCAACTGTCATTGAATGATTCTTTTTGTATCTGTTCTTTTGATGCACAATAATGTCGATGAATAAAAACACATTATTGGCTAGACCGGACACAAGTCTGATCACTGAGTCTGTAGGCGCTATTGAAGATAATATAGGTCGAGGTGAGGAAGGTGCCAGTCCACCTAGAAATCTCGAAGGGGAGACCTGGAGAATTAATCCTCCCATAGAACCTGAATCTAATGTCTGGCTGCGTGCACAATTGATGCACCTACGGTCTCAGAACGCCTTACTGAAAGCAGCGTTGGAGGGTAATATTGAAACAGGTCGCGGGCGGGGAAGTTCGAACCCAAGCCGTCAGAATCGATCGGCTGTTCCCCAATCGGGAACCACGGACAGAGAATGTCTGCCTTCCACTCCCTATGAGAAAGATGTGACCCATCCTGGTTGTGTGCTCCGAGAGGGAGCCTGGTATCAAGAAGAAGAAGAAGAACCCCGATCGAACGATAAATCGTTCGCCTGTCCGCCTAGTCCGTCAGCTGCCCTGAACCCATTCTGTACCACAGGCTTTGTTCGTAGCCCGTCAACGACCCCACATCGGCCTGCTGGAGAGGAGGTTGACTCTGCGCTAGCACTCCTACATTTGGCAGAATCGAGACAAGGGGGGACACAACACTACCAAAGTGGCAATCAAAAGTAAAAGAAAATATGCCTTACAGAGTGATGAATTAGTCATACATCTGATAGTAAAGTCACTATTTAGTGTCACACTACAGTCCTTGTATGGCACATTAACCAATATGGTGTGTTAAGATAATGGCTTTGGGGACACAAAGTGGTTATGCGGAATGGCATGTAAACCAGGAGCGAGTAAATGAGTCCACGCTGTAATCCTATGGAGGAAAACCCTTCCATCCTCACAACAGAACTTCTCTGAATTGCCAGATCATTTCACACAAACGGGTAAAGCCTAGTCTATATTAGAGCTAGGAGCTTATCAGCAGTGATAATTTCGTGAATAAGAAGTAGAAGAACAATAATTATTATTTGAAGTTTGTGCAGTAGAAGAGAAATTATTTAAGAATGAGGATAGAATAGGAAGTGAAATAAAGACCTTCAGACATGAATAAAAATTAGAAACATGACTATTTTCAGAACAAAAATTAAGAAACTTCTAATTTTTAGGAGCCATATAGGTACTGCACTACAGAAATATATGGTGAAAATGCATGCTGCTTGTTTGCATTTGGCACACACCTCTGGGCGTAGCGTGATTCTCTTAGCCAAAAGTCGTGAACTCTAGCCTACTTTTGCCATCCTTAGTGCAACATTCCAAAATATTCTGTGGCTGAGAGGAAAAGATATAAAAGTTTTGTTGTATAATATCTTCTTTGTCACTGAAATGAGTCTGTCAAGAATGCTCATCATCATCATCATCAGTGACTGACACCAGCCAATTAGCAGCGATGGGTACGAATAAATTACCTCCTTGAACGGATAGTCATGAATCGCATGCAAACTCACCTGCCATCAAACTCCCTAATCTCCCCTTTTCAATCTGCCTATCGTAAGTTTCACTCAACAGAATCTGCACTTCTTACTGTTCACAAGGACATCATTTGCTCAATGGACGGGGGTAAGGTGACAGCACTTGTCCTTCTTGACTTGTCTGCTGCTTTTGATAATGTGGATCATTCTATTCTTCTTCATCGTCTCGAGAACTGGTTTGGGATCTCTGGCCCTGCACTAAATTGGTTTAGTACCTATCTTAGTCCACGCACTCAATCAGTGTATTTAAATGGTAATTACTCATCTGATGCTTTGTTGACATGCGGTGTGCCCTCTTTTGTTTACATTATACACCACACCATTAGGAGCATTGCTTGATAATCATTCGCTGAGATATCATTTCTATGCTGATGATACTCAAATTTACATTTCATTTGACAGTCTGTCATGTGACTCATCTGTACAGCTGTTGTCTGCTGTCTTTGATGAAGTACAGTCCTGGATGGCATCCAATAAACTCCTTCTTAACCCATCAAAGACTGAATTTCTGTTACTTGGCACTCCACAGCAACTTAAGAAATTTGATCAGCTTAAGTCATTGAAACTGGGTGACTCAATTGTTGAGCTGGCCGATACTGCACGTAACTTAGGCGTTGTTTTTAATTCTACCGTGTCTCTCACTGGTCATGTAAACAGTATTTGTAAGTCATCCTATATGTTCATTCGTGACATACGCAGAATTAGGCGTTATGTGCCCATGTCTGCAAGAATAGCTCTCTGGCAAATGCATTGGTTTCCAGTCGCCTAGACTATTGTAACTCGCTTCTTACTGGTATCAATAAATCAAACATACTGAAGCTGCAGAGGGTTCAGAACTCTTTGGCTAGAGCCATAACTAATACATCCGAATATGAACATATAACCCCTCTGCTTAAATCTCTGCATTGGCTTCCTGTTCAGCAAAGAATTCGTTTCAAACTGGGGTTCATAGTTTATAAAACTTTGAACTCTGGCCAACCACAATATTTAAAATCTGTTCTTATTCCTCTGACTTATCATTATTTAATGAGGTCATCTGAGTGTCTTTGTCTGGTCATACCTAAATCAAGAACAGTTCTCGGTGAACGAGCTTTTTCGGTTGCTGGGCCTGCCTTTTGGAACTCTCTCACTAAGCAAATAGCAAATCTGAACTGTGAGCTATATGCAAACAACTGCTGTGAAAATGTGTTTTGTTTGACTCAACTTCTTTCAATATATAATCTAGATTTCATGCTGACGCCATTTTTTGTTTTATTTCGCCGCGATTCGATCCTAGGATTTAAGTTTTAGTTTTACATGATGGCTCATCACCCGTTGACAAATAATGTAGGATGATTGTGTTGAAATAATACTCGGTTAGTTCTTCCAAAAGTTCAACTAGTTTTCATGCACCATTTTCTGTAGCAGAAATCTAACTATGAAATCTCCCAGCAAGTGGCATGTAATATTAGGCTACTGTAGGGCCTAATACACAGTTGCACAGGAGTCTATGTATCTTCTATTTCTCTAAATTCTCCCTACTAGAACTGATAAGTTGTAGCTTTTAAAGTGAATGAGACTTGATATATAGGCCTACCAAATATCAGAGAAGTTTTCATCTGGGCTCCAATAATTATTGCAATTTGTGACAGTGGACGAAAACCCACTTTGTAATGAAAATGTGTTTTTCTTCAAACACACTATCAATTTAGCAATTCAATAGGACTACTAAGGCATTTCAATATTTGTCTGTAACTGATAAATGGCTAAACACACTGTTGGGGAACATAACCAAGATATTACATCACTTAAATAATTTTTTACCATTTTTTACCATATTTTACCAATTTTACCGGTAAAAAATCCGGATTTTTTACCACAAAAATATTTTACCGGTAAATTTACATCACTAGGTTATGGGCGCTTCCACTCAGATAGTCGAGCAATGGTACGCTGCCGCATGTTGAAACCAAAGCTAGCAGGCGTCAGTTAAGTCCAACGTACTTGGAAAATGGCTAATGAGAAATCTTTATTTCTACTGTTATGTCTCCTCATTCTAAAAAAAGTAGCTAATTTAATTTGTGGACTAATTATTTGCTGACAAACCGTATATAAAGTTCCCGTCAACCAGTGGGCACCCACATTATCAGTGTGTGTCAATTAAAAATTATTTTAAAAAATTTATCAATAGAGGTGAGAGATGCTTTAAAGTTTATCATTCAAAGGAATTTTGGTCTTTTGGTCTATGCTGCACGCTTTCGTCGGCGCACATTTGATGGGCATTTTTTTGCAGTGCTCAACTGACGGCGCGCATTTGTCCTGCGTGCCAAGGACGTCTGCTACCGTCTGTCATGGTGTCGAGGTCAGTGTGTTAAGACCCTCATCACCTGTTGTCATTCATCTTCTTCAATGCTACCCCGACCAGGAACTTCGAATAACATGCCAACCATCAGCTCTGGATTTGAATCTGTTGACTGGGCTCTTCATGTTTGCGGTACCTTGCCAGTGGTGACTCTTCTAGTCATCTGTTATTCGAGCTGTGCTCGTTTTCGACTGACTGTCTGGTCATATTGACTCTAACATCATTTAGAATAGCACAGGAGCGCCTCTGAGTAGGAATCTTGAAGGGGCGCTATATAAATTTTTGGAATGAATCCAAACCATCGGAGTCTTCGTTGAACGACTAGCAGAGTTGTTTCGATCGCTAATGCTTGTCTAATGTCAGCGTTATTATTTTCTGCAGTCTTGAAATCCCTGCGATCTTCCGTAGCCAACTCGTTTCTGCTGTAAGAATTCTTTTCTCATCTTGTTTTTGCATTATCCAGCATTCCGATCCATATACGAAATCGGCTGTATCGTCGTCTTGAAAATTTGTATCTTGGTTTTCTTTGTTAATTCTCTGCTTCTCCATACCCTGTTCATCATTCCAAATGCTTGTGAAGTGCGTCCAATTCTCGTTTTTATATCTTTATCGTTGCTACCATTGGCGTTTATGAGCCCTCCTAGATAGACGAATTAGAATAGCACAGTTCTACTTGCTCAATAACTTCTCCTTGGATGTTAATCCTTATTGGTGTCTCTTTGGTCTTTTCAATCACCATTGTTTTGATTTTCTCTGCATTGATCAGTAGACCGAATCTTCTGCTGGTTTCGTCGATCTGTGTCATAATATCGTGTAGTTCTGGTTCGCTTCTAGTGAGGAGGATTGTGTACCAATGTCGTCAGCAAATCGGAGATTATTCACCAACCTCCAAATAATCTGATTCCTGCCTCGGTGTTGTTAAGGCTGAGTGACATTACTGCTTCTAATACTAGATTCAATAGGTATGGCCATAAGATACATCCTTGTCATACTCCTGTTTTAGTGTGAAAGTATTCAGTGATCTTTTTTTCTATTTTTATGGCACTTGATAATTTTCAATATATCCCTTGCACAAGTTTGATCAGTTGCTCTGGTATTCCTGCATTTTGCATCACTCTCCATATGGGGAGGGGTTTAGGGTAATGGTAACACTCTGGTGCGTAGAGGCAATGGACACGTGATCGCTTCCAGGTACCCACCCAAAGGTCGACTCAAGCTTTTCATTTGCTAGGTGGTGTTGAAAAAATTAGCAGTAGGATGTGATGGGCGCCTTGCATGGTTGCCAAACAGTTAAATTCGACTCCTTTAATAACTTGTGATCATCCGTTCATACTATGATTTGTAATCATCCTGCATACTTGTCAGTTTGAAACATTAAACGAAGATTATTATTATTATTTCATCATGCCATATGCTGTCAAATGCTTGTTTGAAGTGCATGAAGTTGATAAAGACTTTCTGGTTGTGTTCTATGCTTTTACATTGTGAAGAGCTGATCAATTGTGCTTCTCCCTGACCTGAACCCGGCTTGCTCTTCTCCAAATGCTCTTTCAACATACTGCTTCATTCTGTTTTGTATAATTTTGGTGAAGACTTTTCCTGGAATGCTCTGTAGGCTAATGCCTCTGTAATTTTTCAGTCTTGTGGATCTCCTTTTCTTTTGTATATTGGGATGATTGTCGATTTTGCCCAGTCTTCAGGTATTTCTTCTTCTTGTTGAATTTTCGTAACAAGTGTATGCATAGCCTTAACAACTATTTCTCCTCCTCCTTGGAGTAGTTCCATAGTGATTCCACCCATGCCTGGTGCTTTATCTTTTTTTCATTTTATTGATAGAATCTCTTACCTGGTTCTGCATAAATTTTTGCATCTGTTCTTCAGTGTTGTTTATGGACAACTCTGTGAGAATCGTTGTGTGTGTTGACATTTAGTAGTTGTTCAAAGTGTTCCTTTCAAAGTATCTGTATATACTAGCATCATCTGTCAGCATTTACGTCTTTCATCGATACAACTTTGAGCTCAAATTTTCCACTAAGTAGTTTCATCTTATTATATACTTCTTGCATTTTGTTTATCTTGAATGTTTCTTCATATTCTTTGCATTGTTCTTCCGTCCAGTTGTTTTTGTCTCATTGCAGTTTCCTTCTTATTTCTCTAGTGAGCCAGTTGAATTGTTTCCGATCTGCAGTGTAAGTTTGTTGCTTTGCAATGTTTCTTTTTTTGCACAAGTTCTAATCCTTCGTCTGATATCCACTGGTCTCTCGGTTTCTTGCAAGCCCTTCCAACTATGTTGTTGGCTGCTGTTTGTATTCCTTTTGTATCTTTAACCACTTATCTTCTATGGTGTCCTGCTTGTTGACCTGCACTTTCCTCTCTACATCGTCTTCATACTTCTGTTGGATGTCATTATCTGTCAGTTTCTTGGTATTATACTTAATGTTCTCTGTTGGTTGTATTCCTGTCCTTAATCTCATTCTCAAGTTGACTATTACTAGCTTGAGATCGGAACCAATTTGCACATCAAACGATCTGCAGTTTGTCACATTTGAGCTCCATCTTTTGTTTATTTTGATATAGTCAATCAGGTTATGACTGTGTCTTCCATCGGGTGCTGTCCATGTCCATTTCCTTTGTGGTTTCTTTTGTTCGAAGAAAGCGTTCATTATCTTCAAGTCGTTTTAGTACAGAACGGGAGGAGTTTGACTCCGCTATCGTTCATGTCTCCCCATCCAATATTACCAATGGTGCCTCTCCATGTATCGCTTTATCTGCCGACCGTTGTGTTGAAATCTCCCACAATGATGATTATGTCATGTCTGTGAATTCCGTGGATTATCTGCTGAAGTTGATCATACAATGTATTACTGTCTTCCTCCATAGCTGCTGACGTCGGCACATAGGCTTGGATGACTGTCATTTTGGCAAATTTGGTGCAAAATCTTGTGAACATTAATCATTGTGATACCAACTGGTATCCTATCATTGCTTTGCTGCTTTCTTGTTCAGAATCATTGCTGCTCCCTCTCGCAATTGATTGTCTTCTCTTCTAGATGTTAGAACTTTGCACTGATCATGGTATAATTCTCCTTTTCCACATCATCGTGTCTCATAGAGTCCCATCTGTATCTTTCTAATTCTTTGACTGTTAAGGCAAATGCTCCTGTGTATGACAGAGTCCTTATGTTCCATGTTCCTCTCCCTATGTTGTCAAGTTTAGATTCTCTTGTTGTAATGTTCTCCACTGTGGCGGTGGTAGTTGTGGCGTTAGTTGTTGCTCCTGTTGTCGTCATCTTCTTCGTCGTTGTTGTTGGTGGTGGTAGTGTTGTTCGAGTTGGTGATGGTGTTGTTCAGGATGTTGGTGGTGAATGCTTGCTGGTTGTAAATGGGAAAGTGTGGTGTGGCAATACTTTAGTTACAAACCAGACATTGGAAAAAAATGGCAAATGCTGACATCATGTAGCAAATGTTTTAATCGGACAAAAGTGTGGAGTTTAATCTCAGGAAAAACCACACGAACTTGAAATCTCATTTGCAGTGTAATCACGTGGAAAGTTACACAAGAGTGTGAAAGAAAGATAAAAACACCATTCCGCAAAAAGGAAATTAAACATCCCCAACACTGGCGACATTCTGGCGAAATGTTTGTGAGAATCGTTAGGAACCGAGACATACCTGCTAGTAAAGTTTTCCTTATTATCCCCAAACTGGCTGAAGATCTGGTTTCAGCACTGGCATCATTGGCCTACTACATGTATGTAGAGTGATTTTTGGGAGCTGGTATTTTGTCGACAGGTCATACAAATAAGTCGAGGCAATCTTTAGAAATTGAAGTTTTTCTACAAGTTAACTCTAAAATTATTGGTTGGTGACTGTTCCAAACTTTCAATAAGTTGCAAGTCTGTAAAATTTGTTTTTGATTAGAACAAAAGCTTAAATTATAAAACAATACATTGAGAAGACACATGTAGAATGAAAGTACTAAAGGAAAGAGTAAGAGAATCTGATAAGTTAGTATATGGAGAAGTAAAATCATGTGAAAACCAGAATTAAACGTAGTATATGTTGAGAACTAGAAGTAGAAGTAAAATTCCCTCAACGGAAGTGAAAAAGAACTAGAAGTAAAATGACTTAAGAAGTAGAAGGAGAAGTAAAAAGTCAACTCAACCGAAGTGAATAAGAACTAGAAGTAAAATTAATCAGAGTAAAAATCACTGCTTTTCAGGTCATAGAAAATCACCTAAAATGTACTTTGAACCCCACTTGTGAAGCAAATAACTTTTGCAGACAAGTACTAATTAAAATCAAAGTATTACAGTGTAGTATTATGAAAAATTGCTGCAAATGTTTGACTGAACGTTAATGGCTATACAGACTTCACACAAAACCGGCTACTGTATTTTACTAAATATACATTTACAAATTAGCACATATGAGACATCACATTATCTAAAAACATGTTAGACAAAGTTGTGTTTCTTTAGATCATGAAATTACACTACAAAATGAAACTATGAGTAGTTTCATGCCTATACATGAAATTGCTTGCTGAAATACAGTTCTTGTAAAATGTAAAAATACATACAATTTACACAGCACTGAAGTCAGGTAACCCCAGGTGTCTTGTAAGCCTCATATCTCGACATGAAATTTTACAGGCTTTCATGAGACACATTTGCCTACATAATAGCAAAGATTATCAATAGCTGAGATGATACAGAGGACACATTTCCAAAACTGGTTGAGCTGACATGAAAAAATGACCACAGCATAAGTTTATCCAGTTGAGTTGTTCATCACTCACCTCAAGAAATATGTCAATCTGAGCCCTTGGGTAAAGGTTTGTGAATATTGTGGCCTCGAATGCCTGCTGCAAATGTTCGGTCATCTCAACTGACTTTCTATCACCTCTAGGTCTCTGTTTCCGTTCCACTCCACTGAACACGGCCATGCTATACTGGCAGTTGATGAGTGCTCGATCATGCAGGGCCTTGGCCTTGCTACCATGTACCTGCAAAATTAATATTTAACAACACATAACATAACAATGCATAAACCAAGTTATCAATGGGAGATATAGATTGTTCTGGTAACAACATGATTCACAGCTTAATAGCTTTAAAAATTCTTGTATTAATGACACTCCTAAAACTGCAAAAGCTGTCATGCCAATCCATTGGACTGTATTGCAGTAATATAGTTTAATCCTCAAAATCAATAAGGCACAAAATTACAAACATTTGGTGCAAAACTTGTAGCTTTTCAGGATTTACAGTGATACTCTTGAAAGAACTAACTCAGCTTGAATCTGGATGTGAACATAAGCAATTTGCATTTTGGACACTTGTTAAAAATTTGAAAGCAATTTTATTATTTGTTAGGTTTGGGTCCGTATCAACCTGTGCACACTACCAGCGCTCATACTGTACATTCAGTGACTGTGACACTGTACCAGCATTTGTTGGCCGTGGCAGAAAGACTGGTTCGGAAACTTGGAACAAATATACTGAAGTTACAGTCACTGCTTCAACGAACGAACTCAATTGCCTCACGTAATTTCTTATTCCTGCTAACTATACTGGAAAGCTTTACCATTCGCTCTGTGAACTCTGCTCACAGAAAACTATCTGTATAAAAAATAAAACCATTGAGAACGTTCCACCAACTCAAGATGCACTTGTACAATACATTAAATGTACCATGTATTAGGCTGAGTTTTTTTGAGCCAGACGTTAGTAACAGTGCGTATATTATAAAATCCTGGCTGATTCAGAATGGTCGCGAATTGTGTCAACCATGGTTTAGAACTGTTAGTGATAGAGGAACCCACAGACTATGTGTTCCAGATTTTTCTAAATGTAAAGCTTTTGTGAGTAGCTATTCCTACACTATGGTGTGATTTACATTCACAAGACATACCAGGAACCGGTGGCGACACTGCGAGCTTTGTACAAGTGGCACAGCTGGTTACCACAGCTAAATGAGTTAACACCACATCACTGAACAGCCTTGCACAGTTTTCGTAGCTCAAGAGCAGCATGGAAATCCTCCCAGAAGACAAAGTTATTGTGCTGTTTGACTTTGCAGAGAATGATTCATTTATGGTTCAAGATTCAAATGAGGTTCTACTTGGAGAACAGACAAGCAACACTGCAAGCAGTAGCAACATGTTATTGTTCTGGTGAAGGACTTCACTGTATGTCCTTGTGCATTATTAGCAACTGTGTGCAGCACGACACAATGACTGTGTACGCCTTTCAAAAGTTTGTCATTCAGCACATCAAAATAGTTGCCAGGAATTGAGTATATCAAGTACTTCAGAGATGGTGCTGCATCCCAGGATAAGAACTACAAAATTTCACTAACTAGTGTATGTATGTAACACAAAGAAGGATTACATGAAAAGTGGCATTTCATAATTGTAATTGTAAATTTATATAGCATCACTTCAAGAGATACTCCTCAGAGGCGCTCCCGACCTGACAACACCAAACCATGATAGAAAAGACTGGTTTTCAATCACCGGCCTGGTATGGATAACACCTGCACACAAAGCTCAATACGATAGACTGGGGTTTGGTCTGCAAGACAATTGCACATAAGCATCTGAATCATTCTGCTCACAGAAAAGTGAAAACTATCTGTATAAAAAATTAAACCATTGAGAACATTCCACCAACTCAAGATGCACTTGTACAAGGTAAACCCGTAGTTTAGGTTGGTAAATTATTTTATATCGTCAAATTAAAATGGAAGCTGGATTAAGGGAAAAAATTGTTTCACTAACTCGAAGTGGGATTGATAAAACCATTTCTGTCTTTAAATAGAAGTTAGATTGATCGAAATAATTTGTACCGTAAATAGAAGCTGGATTGATGAAACTAAGTTTTTGATGCAATAGAAGCTGGAATGATGAAAATAATTGCTGACTTAAGTAGAAGCTGGACCCATGAGAATAGTTCTTTGCTTAAATCAAAGTTCGATTGATGAAAAATATTTTTTTCGTTAAATAGAAGTTGGCTCATTTTTTTCATGAAATGGAAGCTGGATTGATTACAAAAATTTCTTCATGAAATGGAAGCGTGATTGATGATAGTTACATGGACATAGATAGATTGCTTACTTACCAACATGAAGTTCGGCATTGAAGATATTCAAATAATTTACCAACCTAAACTACGGGATAACCCTTGTACAATACATTAAATGTATTATGTACCATGTATTAGGCTGAGTTTTTTGGAGTCATCATTTTCGGGGATTCGGGTTGAATTTTCCGCCGCAGAAGAGTTATCCCTAACGAACTGGCTACGGTACCGTCCGGACGGTATCGTTATTTCTTTTCTACGGTACCGTCCGCAAATAACCTATGGGCGATTGCACATATCTATGGCGTGTACATCCGGTTGAAATAAATATTGGCAAAAGCCTGTCACGTTAAGTTGTTGTCTTCGCGTCGAATTTTTCTATGGCCGACAACTTGAGGGTCGGTTAGGGCCAGGTTAGTATTCGTGTGGTCGTTTAGTGTCAAATTAAGCGTCGTGAGGGTCGGTTAGGGTCAGGGTTAGGGTTAGTTTCGTTCATCTCTTAACTACTGCGCTATTGATGGTTAGGCTTTCACGCCATAGATATGTGCAATCGGCCATAGATTATTTGCGGACGGTACCGTAGAAAAGAAATAACGGTACCGTCCGGACGGTACCGTAGCCAGTGCCTATCCCTAATTATAATACCTGATGGGGTCCGTATACTGCAGCCAAAACCTTTGTATTTCCCATTTCGAAGTATGCTGATCCATCGGCCTGTTTGAAAACGCCGATCTGGCATCGAAGACGTCGCAATTCGTTCGGACGTCTACCATCCGTCCGAAAACCCTCGTCAGATAATAGATGTAACCCGGCCATGATTTACAGATTTTCAGTATTGTTAAACTACGATAGGAAAGTCCGTTATTTCGGTTATTTCTACCGTCATTCACATGTGCGCCAGGGTTGCCAGATTTCGGAAGTTCTTGGTCGCGAAATCACGTCAATAAGTAAGGAAGTAAGAATATTCTTTATTGAGAAGCATTAGCAAACGCACAGCACCGTACATGGCAAGATTAATACATTAAAACAAAAACAAAACAAATTTATATATTCAAGCAAAGAATTGAATGGGAGAAGTTATTTTATATCAGGGGAATCTAGGTGAGGAAGAGTTAGGGCTAGTCATAGATGGAAAATTAAGAACTTAAATAGACTGATTTATTGAAAAACATTGTTTATTACTTTATTTGTATAGCATCCGGGCAAGGAAACATTTCTGAGTCAGGTTGTCAAACATAGGAAGCTCACGGTTATGGGAGCGTGGCCGCAGTGAGTAGCGAGACTGCTTAATAGGCGGTAACAATTTATGCAACACATGGCAAGGATTGTGCAGAATACAGGCAAAGAGTTTGGTATCCGCATTGTTGCAAAGAGTCACAAATGAGGGAGAAGATGGAGGTAAGTACTCCTGGCGTACCAGCCTCCGGATAATTTCATCAAGGGTCTCCCGTTCCTGCGTTCTCGCAAAGCCCCACCACTACAGGCGAGCAATATAGCACCATACCATTGCAACCGTAGTGGCACGAACCACATCAAATAAGCTGTTCCCCGAGAGCCCATGCGACCTCAGGATCCGAAGTACGTAAAAGGACTGCCTTGCTTTGGTCATAATTAGCCTATGTTTAATGTGGCTGGAGAACCCAAATATCTCTGTAAGCTCAACACCCAGAATAGGCTATTTAGAGTCTGCATCCGTGCGATACCTTTTAGAGGAAGAAAGTTCATGAAACTTCCAGTCACACCTACTGCTGAGCTCGTAACTTAATTTTGACAACTACTGCCAGTTGAACAGTTGAAATATTTGCAATCATTTGCCCAACAATTTGTATCGTTTTGGTTCCATCTGGGACATTATTACAGTAATAATAATCCCAGGTTCCATGTAGTGGCACGAACTACATCAAATAAGCTGTTGCCTGTTGTTGCCCGAGAGCCCATGCGACCTCAGGATCCGATCGAAGTAGCCCAAAAGTTGTGCGCTCAGCAGTGAAAATGAAAACCTTCATAAATGTTTGCTAGGTGCGTCAATATGCATGCTTCATGGTTATCTATTTAATAGGCTACAGTCTAGATGTTTGCCCGTCCTAAGACGGTTAAGTTTAGGGAGCTCGGACGCGCCACTTAAACTTTCAGTGGATGCATAGATTCAAATTTGCGTGTAATGAAAATCGGTAGGTGGCGCTGCTATAATGTGTCGGCCTAAACCATCATATTGATTCAAATCTCGGTGTAATGAAAAGTCGTTGGGTGGTGTTAGCTGCTATCAACTTTAAACCGTTGCGTTGATTTAAATTACCGTGTGATGAAATTTGCGCTGCGCAATAGTCTATTGCCAAGTAGGCTATAGGCTGGCGGGCCGCCGGTCATGCGATTTTAAGTTGCGCGTCCGAGCTCCCTAAACTTAACCGTCTTAGGACGGGCAAACATCTAGTGTATTAATAACTAAGTAAGCAACACCACATAAGAATAGTAGCTAGCAACTGTCTCTTCCGGCTCGGCAGTGATCTGGATGAAAGGATCCTTCTCTTCTTCTTCGTCTTTCCTTTCGGGCGAAGGGTTTTTCGTCGAAGGCCACCGTCGATGCACACTGAGTAACTCGATGAGAACGACACGAATACGTTTCAACAATCAAATTCTTATTAACCTCAACTCTTCAACGACTCAACTAAAACGGAGCTGACAACTCGACGACAAGTTAAAGCACAATGGGAAAGACCCGTAGTCTCTAAACACACCTTATATAACCCTACAGAGCGGGAAAACCCAACCTAAGAACCCGGTCACTCAATGGGGGACTGAAGGGAGACTGAAGGGGACTCAAAGGGGAATTCAAGGGGACTCTGCAGTCAGTGAACCCAGGGGGACTGAGAAGGGGACTCTGCAGTGAACCCAGGGAGAATGTAACCCAGGGTACCGAGGGGACTCTGTACGCAGTAACTCAGGGGGACTGAAAGGGACTCTGCACTCAGTAACCCTGGGGGAACTAAGGGGGACTCTGCACTCAGTGGCCCAGGGGGACTGAGGGGACTCTGCACTCAGTAACCCAGGAGACCGAGGAGGACTCTACAATCAGTAACCCAGAAGGGACTGAGGGGACTCTGCACTCAGTGACCCAGGGGACTGAGAGGGACTCTGTACTCAATGACCCAGGGAGGAGACTCTACACTCAGTGAACCCAGGGAGACTGAGGGGGGACTCTGCACTCGGTAACCCAGGGGGACCGAGGGGAACTCTAAACTCAGTAACCCAGGGGAGAATGAGGGGGACTCTGCACTTAATGACCCAGAAGGGACTGAGGGGATTCTGCACTCAGTGGACCCAAGGGGGACTGAAGTGAACTTTGCACTCAGTGACCCAGGGGGACTGAGGGGACTCTGCACTCAGTAACCCAGATGGGACTGAGTGTGATTCTGCACTCAGTGACCCAGGGGGACTGAGGGGACTCTGTACTCAGTGACACACGGAGAGGATTCTACACTCAGTGAACCCAGGGGACTGAGGGGGCTCTGCAATCAGTGAACCCAAAGGGATTGAGAGGGACTCTGCACTCAGTGACCCACATAGGGGACTCTGCACTCAGTGACCCACATAGGGGACTCTACGCTCAGTGACCCGCCAATCGCTACACACCTCCCCCAGCAATATAAAAATGTCCTCATTTTTCGCGCACACCTCAGGTAATCTATCACTGTCCTCTGGTGCACCTGACCAGCAAACGTCCGTGAAGCAAAAAATCCCGATCTAACAACTCGGGAATGGCAGCAGGCAGTAGCCTAAGCATACATCAAAATGTTCAACTATCTGATCTGGGTCTCCTAACTTCAGCCAGCAGCATCGGTCAATGTATAGGCCTAATAAAGAGGTCCCAAAAACACGTGGACTTTTCAAACGTTAATATATCTTGACGGCCAACCTCTAGAAAGTTTCCATAGGACTAGTTATTATATTGTACGAAGTTACAGCTAATTAGATTAACATTTAGGGGTAGCTGAAGCGACTCTAAGTAAAGCTCTGTATAGTTGAATCATACTGTAGGAACCGAAAAGCTTCCTACAAGAGTAAATTTAAGAGTAATGTAGAATTTAAGAGATGTAATAGCGCTGCATAAGTTGAGCCTTGAACGATGCAGGTACCTGGATTAGCTGGAAGTCAAGACCGATGGCCGATCGATTAACCGAAGGGGCAGGCAACCAATCAACGTCGAGGGGGAGGAGCTAAGAGGGACATGCAGAGTTTGACTATACTAAAACCCCGCATTTGGAAAAGATCTTGGCCAGTTCGTCCAAACAGCTCAGGAGAGAGGTCGTATCAGACGCGAGGAGCGTATAGACGCGCAATCTAGACAAAGGACGCGGATATGTCTCTTGTCTGACGAAGCTGTGCCCGTATTGAGGTTTAAGCTCAATTCGTTAACGTGTAAAGTGAAGGCGTAATGGAAGTCGTAGCGTAAGCAAGGTCGGATGGAAACTTAGCCGACGCCGCTGTAACAAAGGATTCGATGACGCTGGATATTTGCCGACGCTGGATAATTCCGTTGTCTGAGATGTTCTACAAGGTACGCTACTAATGATGATGCAGGGAAAGTCCCAGTAGAAGTAACCGTGTACTGCTGAGGAGTAACAGTAATAATTAACGGACACTCGCCTAACGAGACCGTCTGATAATTAAGGCCCTCGCATGAATGTGGAGTGATTATGTACTGATGATAATGTGTCGTTGTGAGGATTAGAGTGTAGTAGTATTGTAACTTCTTGTATTGTAGTTTTGCGTAGCACTGCATAATTGTCAGTTCAATTATATTCTCGAATTGATTGTCTTGTGGATATTATAAGTTAGGAATGGAAGAAGAAGCAGAAGAGACATTAAGAAATGTAGGCCCACGGCTAGAGGAGGCCGCCAGTATTAATCAATTGGAAATGATTACTAGATTGGTAGCGGTCGTAGCGTCTCTGTCCGATAATGTAAGTTCGGCCCATTCGGATACGGAACGAAGGTTAAGGGAGTCGGAAGAGAGACAGAGAGAGAGTCGGAAGAGAGACAGATGGAAATGTTAACGGTCATGTGGAACCGGTTAGAAGAAAGGGGAGGGGTAGCACTGTGCGTAGAAACCAACCCACCCCGACAGGAGATAGAGACGTCGGGGGTCCTTAGCACAAGGGCCGGCTTTCCCTCGGAAGGTCTAGGCGTGGAAGCCAGTGCATAGGAAACGTTGCCGCGCAGGAGTCAGAGGATTCAGAGGCGGTCGAAGGTTAACTACCGTAGGCTGGCCTTAGCGGGTGACGAAGCACTGGAGTCCACGGCCTACGACGCCACCACCTCGTCAAGGTTAGAAAGCGATTAGCAACGAGTAAACGCCGCGACCGGCGCGACAGAACTATACCCCTCTACAGTACACATTAATTTACCATTGAGAGAAATTTTTCTCCCAGAAGAAGTCAAACAAGCTATATCCAAGATTGTGGGACAATCGGACGACCTTCATTTTCATGGTCATTTGACATATATTGTCAAACAATAATATTTCGCTTTTGGTGAAGGATAAAAAGAAGGTGTCAGTCCAAGATAGGCTCATTAGGGTCAAGGAAATCCAAAAGAGTTACGAACAACCTGGTATGACCATCGTTACATCGTATGACCATAGCCTGACTTTGTTGTTCAATCTCACTTTACCTATTATGGCTAACCTTTGGCCTCACGGGAACAACAAGTGATGTAAAAAAATTCTTGGCGTCTATATATACTTTCCTAAACATCATATATATATATATATATATATATATGATGTTTTTCAGAGTCTTGGATTCCAAAGAAGTATACCCAACAGAGTTATCATGAACATCATATGCTCAGTGCATGACTGTAGTTTGGGGTCCATTGACCTGCAATGTTTAACCTTTGATTTTCTGGGACTAAAAAGTGTTCTAGTGGTTTTCTTGATGTCTATTAATTTGTATTGTTTTCGGGGCCGTCAAATCAAAAACACTGTACACTCAGCATTATACCATCATTCGCTTTTCTCATTCTGCAGCTTCTCTCCGACCTCTCCGCTCTGTGGACCAGCATAATCTCTTTGTCCCGCGAAATAGAACCACTTTGGAGCAATCTAGGATTCTAGATCATTTGCCACCATTGGGTATGCCGTGTGAAATTTCCTACCCTCCTCTTTACGTGTTTCCATTCTTTCCGGATCTGTTCCTACATCTCTCTTTTTTAAAACCTAGTTCTTCTCTCGAGGTACTCGCACTGGGATCACTACTGAATGGCCACTGCTGTGAGCGGCGCTATATAAGTCACCAATTACATCACATTACATTTCAAGTTCAAGGTCACTTCACGACCGGTGGTTGCTCTTAGTTTAACTGGACCTGCAAACAATAGAATTGTGATTTTTCTTTAGTGAAGGCATTGAAACACTTTCCTAAACATGAGATTTGTCATTATACGTTGTGATTCACAATAAAATAGTTACAGGAAACTTTCTACGACTCTCCGAGGTCATATGAACGGTTACAAACCATTCAACGTGTAACTTGAGATAATAGATCATGGAATGTAATTACCGCAGCGTGCAAGCATGTATGTACGTGTCTGCAGGACTTCTTGTAGCCAAAACTCTTATATTAAAGGTCACTGGGAACGACACGGTGAGTGACGTCACGTGATCTGTGAAATATAACTATCACACGGTGTCAAAAATGAACTTTTCAAATTCCTTGTATTCGACAACCCTAGTCTGCAGACACCGAGAACTTGATCCTTTCTAAGACTTCTGGCTCTGGAGATAAGAGCGGTTATTTCAAAGGTCACGGCGAGTGACGCTGTGTCACGTGTTCTGGAAGAAGTAACTGAATGGGATTAAAAAATATTTTATGTGAATTTCTCTTTCCCAAAGCCATAGCTTGATACCTATCCTTTCAAGAACAACGCTTTAAGAGCAACCATTGATCCAACGCAATGTCAATTGTGACGTCACGTCACATGGCGTCACGAAGTTTTATATCCCGTATGTTATTCCTGAACGCTTATTAAGCTATTGTTAATTCATACTATTATCTAGATGTATTTTTTATGTACACCTACAGCGTTATGTCTGTTGTTAACACATTAAACGAATATATGATATATGCAAGAGTAGCCATATGAAACAAAAACTGTGTGGCTGGCAAACATTTTCAGGAAATAACGCCAAAGGAATTTGGAATTCCCGCTTGAAAGCTATGCATTGAAAATCGCTACGTTGGTAAACTTTCCACACAGGCTATTGCATGAGGGGGTATACGAAATTTTAAACGGCTTTGAGCTACGTCTAAATCATGTTCAATTTTTCTGTAACTTTGCATTTTTTATCAGTATAGCCAAGAGATACTTTATAGAGGTTGGCCATTGATATTTGAGAACTTTGTTTTTTGGAACACCCTAATGTATAATCACAAATCAACGCAGCATTGGTTAAAAAGAAATTAGAGACCCGATACCTTCGGAACCTAAAAGAACAAACAGTTAAATACATTGACGGCAATCTAACCGGTGACTGAGCAAGTCACTGTTTAGGAGAAATCAGTCTGAGGCATCCGACGAAGGGTCAGAAGATTTCTGGTCCGGCGCGACTGGCAACAGTTGCGAGCAATGTGAACGGGCTGGTCACAGTTGAAGCAGATCACCGCCCGTCTCGGACTCTCTTGGACCGTCTTGGTTGCTGGCGTTGGCGTCTCCGAGGCGAACGTCTAGCTGTCGACAGCGCTGCTGGGCTTTCTTCCCCCATCAAATACATCAATGCAAAAATTTTAAATGGTAGTGTCCCGGGGGCGTATTGTCTCGCAACAATATACATATTCTCTGGACACGATGCAGATATGCATTATTATATCTTCTATATAATAAACGCCCTCTCATGAAGTCATTCATGCATGAAGCAAATTTGTTTAAAAACTTAGTGGCCATTCACTAGGGGCGACAAGAAAATCTTACATCACAGACGCGAATCCGTCAAAGTCACATTCTCTGGGGGCGACAATAAATTTTACACAACGGATGCGAATGCGGCGCAGCCGGTGAGTACCAGCCATCTTCACTATGGACGACAATGACCTGTTCACAACGGACGCCGATCCTGCGCAGCCGGCGAGTACCAGCCACATTCGCTAAGGACGACAATAAATTATTTTCAAATTTATTATCAACCATCTTAGCAAGGTCTATTGGCCTATGCATAAATTTTCAATTTTTTTTCAGCAGTCTTGCCACGGGCAATAATCCCGAAAATGGGTTACAACGTCTACACCTTTTCTTTATTTATTTATTATTATTATTTGTAAATAGTGTAAGCTGTTGGAGTGTAAGAAATGCTCGCCAGGTAAGGCCCTTGCGGTCTGCAGGAGACGCAGTGTTCAACAAATATTCTTTATTGAAATCAAAAGAGCGAGCCGATCTGGGCTCTGAGCAAAGAAACAACAATTATAGAAATGTCCGCTGACTAATGTCCATTTGACATACAGGTCATAAATCCACGAATGACACGATGAATTCCGCATCATCGAACTCAAAGAAATTATGTCTGCACACTGTACAGTCCGTGGGAATTACTATCGCTTAGGTTTCACCGTTCTTCAGGCCGTTCAGATTTCACGCTCAATGCGACGTCGAGAACTTTACCACGGTGACAACAAGTCTGTATTACCGCAACGACGTCCGTATTTCAGACGTATTCTTTCCGATCGTTTCCGACGATAAAGATTTCGCAACTGTCCGACGACAAATCAGTTCTCGTCTTCCCGAAGGTACTACCGACGACTTACTACGACAGACTGTTATCGACGATTCGGTAACTGTCTGATCAACTGTTCGACGACGATTCACCAGCAACTACGCTTTGCCGTAGTACAGCCGTACGCGTCGAATCTGCGCAACGCTGCCGTCTGAAACACTTATCACCTCTGTGTTCGATCTCGTCGATGAAAGGCCTCTTGATGAAAATCCGCTCACCTAAAAAGTTCCTCTTAAAAGCTCCTCCGTAAAGCTCATCCGAAAAGCTCCTCCGTATTGCGTTCTATCTCTTTTTATAGTTTCGTCGATCGATGACGTCACAGCTTGACAAGCCGACGGGGACAAGGGAGACAAGCCAAACGGGACAAGCCAGGACAAGGGGACAAGCCGAGACAAGAGGACAAGCCAGGACAAGTTAACAAGCCAAAACAAGGGGACAAGTCGGGACAAGGGGACAAGCCAAACTGGACAAGCATGGGACAAGTGGGGCAAACAGGGGACAGATGGGACAGGGCGTGGACAGACAGAGGACAGGTAGGACAAAGCGTGGACAGACATAAGAATGAGTGTGACAGAATGTGACAAAGACTAGGACAATGACTGCGACGAAGAAGTAGTCAAGGTGATCGTCACAATAGTTTTGACTAAAGCTGACAATTTTAAACATGCGCTATAAGAGTTATTCCGTTGTGACTTGAGATTGGATCACTCCTTTTTATTGCGCTCTTAACGATCTTCTCACTAATCGCAAGATTGTTATTGAATTGACCGACCTTTGATCGCTATCTAAGCTCTTTCTTTTATTCGTGAGTATATGAAATCCTCATTGAAAGAATTTTTTCGTCTTAGGACGGGCTAGCATCTAGTTACCAATAATACCAATATGTTTCGGCTACCGAAAATAGCACCGTTTGTAGTGGTGAGTTGCAATTTTGAATAATGAACAGACAACTTATTCTTTTTCACCAACATCCTGGCAGCAACAACTGCTATCACGATCGAAGGGCATCAACCTTCTCCTACGTAACCCATCGTTGTTTTCACTGCTGTTCCAAAACTTTTCCGTTTACAGGTTTCTGCTATCACGTGTGCTTTGCATTCACACTTTAATTCGACCACTTCATCATTATTATATTCGTTTATTGGTAGCAACAACAGAAACTGATAGTCACACCGCTATGGCGCTATCAGGTACATTGTGATTAAACCAGAGTTACGAGTGAATGCTAGGCAATAATAATCCATGAAACGAAGAGCTCATATTAGAGCGACAATAAGGCGAGAAATTGTTATCAACTAGTCCATGCCTGATGAATTATTTAGTTAGGATTGGTGGGGAGAGGATGGCTTTCTATACAGGACTCGTGAGATTAAATGTTTATCATCTTTAGTAGGTAAAACAAAGTTATGAGGGCGTGGTCTCATTTTATAATGACGATCGACAATCGGAGGAAAAAGCGGCCGAAGAACATGGAAGTCGTTTCTGGAGACAGCGGCCAGGAGGCGAGCATCGGCCTGGTCCGCCATCACGGCAGCAGTTGGCGAATCTTCTTTCAGGTACCCTGATCGGCGGACCCTTGCCAAAAGACGCTCGATCCTGGCCCGGTCCGCGGCGGTGGTGAAGCCCCGCCAGGCTGGGGCTGCGTACATCATCCTGGAGACTGTAGGCCTAGTAGCTCTGGTCACAAGATGTAGGTCCTCCGATGGTAGTCCATGTGCTGTCAACGTTCTCAAGGCATGAAGAGACCCGGCACAGGAGGCAAGTGTGGCGTCTACATGAGTGGTGACTCGAAGATCAGAGCTCAGGGTAACTCCAAGTATGTTAATGGAAGTTACTCTTCTCAGTCCCTCCAGCAACTCTGGGACTGTTACATCCCGACGACGAGATATTATCATTTCACAGGCTTTGCAACGCCTAATACGCATTTCCGCCGCATCCTTCCTTCTCTGGCTCCCGAACCTTTGGGTAACAGTTGCCGTCGTTTTCAGCGTTGTCTTACCCGCTCCCGACGACGTTGGATTTACTCTCTCTCTTGCGCTTTTGGTTTCTGGTTCTGGAGTCTATTTCAAGGTTTCCCGGAAGTCTGCAATCCTGCTGCTTTCTGTGAATCATTATTTCTAAGCCTGCATCTTTTATAGGTCGATAAAAAATATTAAGGTCTATCAGCCAATTCCGATTTCGGTCTTTCACCTGTTGCTCAGTTGCCTTACCTAATTGGCTCCTGTTTCGGAAATTTCTTCTTCGCTTTCTTTTCTTTCTCACCGGGTGAGTCACCCATGACAGGTATGGCTGATATAATTAAATCGGCCAATTTGGCGAGTTCCTGAATATTTTTTGTGGCCGTTTCTCCGAAGTAAAGCTACAATTCGCCTCTAACAACAGCGAGATAGCCTAGCTACTGCTCCTTTAACAGCAAAATATTCAGTCCTTCGAAGTCTTGGGTGATTTTTGTGAGTTCAATCCATTGCATCAAGTAACTTTCTGACGTAGTGATGAATTGCTGAGGGATTCATCCGCTTCCGGTTTACAATTATTAAATCGTGTCATTTGCTATCGTTTCAGCACAGCATCTTTCAATGCGACCTAGTCATCGTATAGTAGGCCTACTGTTCAGAGGGCATACGAACATACACATCTAAGGCGCGTTCCTTCATAAGTGCGGCCAAATAAACTGCCCATTAATTGCTTCCTCTTCCACTTTCGAATAGACGGATAATTATCAAATCTTCGCAAATAAGCGTCCATATTATCTTCTCCACCTTCGAATGGTGGCAGCTTTGGTCCTTTTCAAGCATTACATGTCCTTGTGGAGACTCGATCCTTAAAGCCTCCTTTTCATTATCCCACTCTTTCTCCTCTTCCGATGCAGCGATTAGGCCTACACTATAGCGCTTCTGCTCCTGGCCTGCCGGACAACCACACCTTTGAGCTTAGCTTCCTTCCTCCAAAGCGATGGCCTGCTCAAGTTTTTCCTTCTGTAAATCCAAGGCCTGAAATATGCGTTTCTGTCTTCATCAATCATTCCATCCAATTCCAACTTGCGTAAGTCTCTCTAGTCTCTTTTCAACTTCGGCTCGCTTCTCGGATTCAAACTCGCGAAATTCTCTTTCTTCAACTTCGGCACCCTTCTCTAATTGTTTAATCTGCGCTCTCTCTCTCTCTCTCTCTCTCTCTCTCTCTCTCTCTCTCTCTCTCTCTCTCTCTCTCTGTCTCGCTCTCTCGCTCTCTGTCTCGCTCTCTGTCTCGCTCTCGGTCTGTCTCTGTCTCTGTCTCTCTATCTGTCTCTCTGTCGCTCTCTGTTTCTCTCTGTCTCTCTCTGTCGCTGTCTGTGTCTCTATGTCTGTCTCTGGATCTCTCTGTATCTGTCTTTTTCTTTGTCTCTCTGCCCCTTTGTCTCTGTATCTCTGCCTCTGTTTCTCTGTCTCTGTATCTGTCGTCTCTGTCGCCCTCTCTATAGAAGCGTCGTCTAGATATAGATAGACAGACAGACAGACAGACAGACAGACAGACAGACAGACAGACAGACAGACAGACAGAGAGAGACAAAGACAGATAGACAGATACAGACAGCGTCGATCCTGTAGTCGTTCGGTTTGCCTCGACTATTGTCTGGCAGCGTCGTTCCTGTAGTCAGTCTGGTACGACTTCATTCAGCGACTGTCCCTCTTGTGAGTCTCTCCTTTGGATTTTATAAATCGTTTCGACGTCTATTGGCACTGGGTGGTTGTGGAATAAATGAATGAAGGATTTGTATTGCCATACATTTCCAAAACCTGTTAAGTCCATACGAAATGACTGGACTTAACATGTTTTGGAAATAAGCCCTTCAATTATAGAAATACTAATGCTCATTCTTTCACTCGATAATTGAGGTCATAGTTACATACACATAAATATACAACCTCTCAAAAGACTTGTGGCAATCCCTGCACTATGCATACTGTAGAACTACCCGGAGTTATGCCACAGTTATTGTACATTTTAAGAAGACATTTTTGTTACTCAAAGAATTAATGCCACTTTTAATTAATAAATTGTTGTATGAATGAATGAATCTTCTTTGAAGAAAGCAGAACAAACGCTCGTTTTATTGTCTTTTTTATTCGGAACATAATAAACAAAGAGATCAGCTCATCGCTTCAAGAAGCATCGTTGGATTTTAAAAAAAAATTATTATATAGTTGTTAATTCTCGAATCATGAATCGAAAAAGATTCATTCGTTAATACAGGAAACTGCACAGTGCACATGCACTGGCTGTGGTCGATCATTATTCAACAAATACAGACAGACAGACAGACAGACAGACAAGCAGACAGACAGACAGTGTCCGAGTGAGTAAAGAAGGAGGTTATGTTGCAGGCGGCCATTCTGCTTCAGTCCGCCGTCTGGGGATCAAGAAGAAGTCTTCTCTTTCATCAGCCACCGTCCGTCTAGCCCTCCCTTGGAGGTGATAGCGGTGACGTCGTTTAACAGCGCACGGCAGGCGGCTTCGAATGGCACCGTTGTTGATTCTAGGAACTCCTTAGAATCGGTGCACCTATCAGCAGATAGCCGAGATTGTCGACACGAGCGGTCACTCGATTCGGATCGACGGCGAAAGGAAGAGGGAACGTCTCGTTATACTCCATCTTCACTGTCTGACCGTCGGCCGTCGTCGTTGGCTTCTTGCTGCATGCCATCACTCGGATCTTCGTTCCGTGTAGGTTAGCCTTGACCATAACGCCCTTGGGACCGTACATCGGACCCAGCGGAATGGAGAACTGCAGCAGAATCTGTCGCAGAAGACGGTCGCGGACTAAGTTGTAGCGAACGTTCGTCTCTTCCGGAGACAGAGGAACTGAGTTACTCGATGGAGGCTTCCTCCTCAGATTAGCGTCACTGCTGTTGCTGATGCCAGGACAAATATTCGTCTGGTCACTAGATTGGGTCGTTGATGTCCTCTTCTTCTTCCTCTCAGTCCAGCGCTTCTGATGTGACTGCGAAACATTCGGGGTCGAACTTCTTTTCCGATTTACGTCGTCGTCATTGTCATCATCGCCGTCGATTTCAAAGCTGTGGACTATGACGTCATCGTGAAACAAAACGCGTCTATCGGGAAGCAGCGGCGGCGGCGACGACGGCTGATGTGGGAGACTTTTCCTTGTTGCACATGAGTTCATTCTGACAGAATATCAGAAGAATTTAATATAAGTGTGAAGCTTTATTGGAGAGAATTGTAACGCGTAGCATAAACTTGTTAATCAGAGCAACTGTAAAAATAAAAACCATATAAGCCTACACACAGAAGTGGCTCAGCAAGGCAAGATTGCCAAGATCTATCGAAGGGAATGGGAAAATGTAAAATAACCCTAGAAACATTTAATAGCCCATTTCAATAGCCCAAGCCCATGTGTTTGCAGGAAAATAATTAGAACCAATGCTAGTGACCCAGCATTGAATTGCATTTTCATCTACTAGGCCTACAGGACGAATCTGCTGCATTGTGATCAAATAGCTATAGATAGGCCTACTATTGGTTGGTCGTAATAAAGATTAGGCTATACTTACTTACTTAATTAATTACTTACTTAATTACTTACTTATTAGTCTCTACATTTTGCTGGAATGTCAACTGGACCCTTCATTTCTCCACCTAAACTGTTGTGCCATCATTGACTAACATTTTCGTTTAATGAGTATATGCCCAGCATTCGTCGTCTATCTTACATCATCTATTCTTTTTACACAATCTATAGGCCTACTGCGGCGTTTCTGAAGATATATCAGAGGTACTGCCAGCCCAACTCTGACCAGCTACAGAATCGTTTGCAAATGCCACTAGAAAGCTACATGTATAGTTATATATGTAGACTGATTGAATTTTGAGGTAATTGAATTCAAAACCAAGGCGACGTACTTCCTGTAAATAAGCAGTACAAAATTAAGCCACGGCCAGGTCAACTCAGAAATCGCAAACTCTACTATTCGTAATATTCGTCTATCTACTTGGAAGGAGTTTGTCGCCTTGTCTCAGGCTGATTGCCTGTGAATAAGCTGGTTCCCGCGACTTCTCTGTGTGGGCGCTGTAGAAAATTCGAGTTTACGATAACGATTACGATTTTCAGAAGATTAACAGCTCTGAAAACTGGTTTACACATTCGCACGCACCTCCACAAGTCAATGTCGTGTATTTTGCGCATTTTTGATGTGAGGCCATCCACATGTAATAAGCACGAATGGCCTTCGTGTGGATCTAAATTCAGTTCAAGCGAATTTACACCTGTCAGTCTGACGAACCATAAAACTGCAGTAGCTTACCTGGCTTCATCTAAAGCCGTTTCGAGCGCCGAAAATTGGTCGATGGTCTGCACAGTTCGTGTTTCAAGATGGCATTAGACAGACGAATGTAGTCGTCGAAATAAGTTACTCAAGCGAAACGTTCGCTGACACACATTTAGTGCTTCGGGTTGTTATCAAATGCGACGATAAAAGACTAATAGTATCATTGCCAAGCATGCGCGTCGTGGTGACATTATCGGGCTACACAACAACACGCCAGGTAGGTCATGTACAAGCAGCCTTTAGCCAATCGGATCTCAGTCTGTCTGTCTGCCAGTGTGCCCGTGCTCTTCATATCGCTTGTACAGTCACTTGGTGGTGTAATGTTATAATACAATAAGCAGGAAGGCGAGCGAGTCGTGCCTTCGACCACGACGGCCGCGGCGGCGGCGTCGGCGGAGGCGACACAAGCGGGCGCTGCTGTCTGCTTGCCCAGGTGAACAGAAGAATATGTGGCCACGCGCACCTGCATCTGCAAAACATGGACTTCTGCCAGATAGAATTGGATGCGATACACGGTGCTTGCCGTGGCCAATGTCGAATGTGTTACATGAACGACCTAGCGTTGAAGCGTTCCCTACAAATCGCGAAACGACACCGAGCCTCAACAAACCTGTTCCCTTTGCAAACAATTTATATAACTCCGTCAGAATAGCTTTGCCCTTCAGCTTTAAATCGCAAGAGCTTCTTATTGGGGAAGGAAGAGACACATCGTATAAGTAGGGCGATTCTGCTGACACAGCTTTGCAGGACGATTTATTTAAAAAGACTAGGTGCTGTTACTGCTGTGAGATAGACGATGAATGCTGGGCAAATACTCTTTTTTACGAAAACTAGATGTTTGCCAGTATTAAGACGGTTAAAAAAACAATTTAAAATGTCAAGAGATACGTCGTCACGTGATAAGTGATTGGTGTAAGTCCTCTCCATCTCCCCTGCCTCTCCGTTTCTCCCTCATTCTGTCCATCCATCCATCCATCCCAACCATCCGTCCATATCTTCCTTCCTTCCATCCCTTACTCCCTCATATACGTAGTGTGTCCCTCTCTCCATCCCTGCCTCTCTCCGTCCCGGTAGCGGTAGAAAAATAGCTGATAATTTAGGTTCCTCGCTAAATTACCTTAAAATGAAAACACTGATTCATCACAGTGAGAGTAAGTAGCAGCAACATCTAAAAGAATGTTACTTTATCTTTATTTAGTTCGGCTTGACAGCAGTAATCCCGTATAACACTGTGCGTAACACAGTTCGCTTAGCTTCAGAGTAGCGCGTTAGGAATTTGGAGATTACGATTAAGCAAGAAAAGTAGTCTCAGCAATGTCTTCCTCTACTGTTGGTCGTTTTCTCAAACTAGCTTGTAAGTTGTAACCAGACTTGTATACGCGACATAAAATTCGAGACCGAGACCGAGACAGTAGGGTCCGAGACCGAGACAGTGGGGTTCGAGACCGAGACCGAGACGAGACACAAGGTCCGAGACAGCTCAAGACAGTTCAAGCTAGTGAACTGCACATTGGACCTAAATCCAGAAACAATTTTTCTCTCAACTTTTGAAGTCTAATATGCTAGGGACAAGTCACTGAAATCAGCCGATCACCTGCATGATTATTATTATTATTATTATTATTATTATTATTATTATTATTATTATTATTATTATTATTATTATTATTATTATTATTATTATTTAAATTTGTAACACGCGCAAGGCCACACTGACATGTGAATCTGAGGCGCGGATAGTCAGCCGCCATGTGAAGATGCACTTAGGTTTCTAAATCCTTGAAAGCCAAGGAGAAATAGTGAGTTTGAGCCGCTTTTTGAAGGAAGGAAGTGAAGTTGAGCTACGAAGAGAAAGTGGTAGTCGATTCCATTCCTTTGGAGCAGAGGCGTGGAATGCACGAGAGCCCATAGCTGTTCTGCATCTTGTATAGTATAAAGTTTATACTATAAACTATAAAAAATTTAAATATTTCAGCCATACTGAACTCTTCTAAATGATTCATAAAGTTAAACCAACAAAATTCCATATAGGCTATTAGCGACAAAATTCACATCACTCACCTTGAGAAACTAAAATGATGTTCCAAGCGTTTCGCTTATGTTGCCTCTACACAAGCGGCCATTTATTTTGTTTTTCATTGATTTCAAATTGCGTGAATGCAAATTTCACTATTTCAGGTTCTTTATGAGACATTTTAAGATATTTGCACTGATAGGCCCAGTGCCGGATTAACTTTTTAGAGGCCTGGCGCAAACAATGCGACAAAACTAAAGTAGGCCCTCTATCCAATCAAATTATAAAAAAAATGGGGAAAAATTAATTATATAGAAAAACATACTTTAGTAATTTATGAACACAAAATGAAGCTGTGATAGGATCATAGGAGATTTTTTAATTTTACTTGTTACAGTTCAACTGTTCAAAAATGTTCGTCGATTTTACTTTATTTCCATGTGGTTTTATGGATTTAGAGTACATGCCATCTTGATTACGACATGGTTCAGGTCCCATCTGCAGCCAATAACTGACCAAATCTTCATTTATAGTCCACAGAGCAGCATCTGTTTGTGGCACGTTTCCAACAGATTGATTCTCTTGTTTTAATGGTAGATCTATGGTAGTTTCAGATTTAGGCATATCAATGATATCATTGCTGAAATCAAGGGTGTCTGTTGTTGGCATTAGTGCTGACACTGCTGAGCGGCCTAAGCCTGAACTGCATCCAGCTTCTGACGCTGAGTCGACACCATCTATAAATTGCGGCACTTCTCGTGTTTTTACTGCCAGAAATTTATCAATACTACCACGTTGCTGTTTGCCTATACCTCTTCAAGTTCGCGTTTTCTTTGACGTTTCTGCCAACCGGACTCAAATTTCTTCATTTTCTTTAGGCCTACTTATTTTATTTGTTTAAAAATTAAAATTAAAAAAAGAAATAAGCAGCTACATAAACACTAAATAGTAGATAATAATATTACATGGAGCATACACTGTGTCGTCTGTACCGTACGCATATCTATATTTTATTTGGTGATGGGGTCGATCCGCGCATAAATTGATTACGTCATACGTCATCATTACAGTACACAATTAATTAGTACGTCATCATTATAGTAGTAGTACTGTAGAAGGCCTGTTTTTATAATGCCACCAAATTTTATATGCAATGCTTGTTTTAGAAATTAAACATTTTAAATAAGCCGGACTGTGACTTATATAAACAAATTCGATCGGATAATCGGATTTCTCAATGTTTTTTTAAATTTTTACCCCCGAAAGAAGGCCTGGCGCAAGTGCGCCAATTGCGCCATAGTTAATCTGGCCCTGGATAGGCCTATATATATATATATATTACAAATTTGAAATAATACAATAGCCTAAAGTACAAACTTAAAACTGCTTTTTTCAATATCTGTTAATACCAAAAACACAGCTTTTCTAAAATTCCGGTTTGCTTAGTTAGACGCTGTCCGTTCGGTACAGAACACTTTTATAGCACGATACTGTCACAAGTTCAGAACTAAAGACAGTTTGCGCCAGAACTATGGAGACAGCTTCTACAAGAGAATAAGATTTTCGCTTCGAGACAGTTTCCAAAATGTCAAGAAATAACCTCGAGACCGAGACCGAGACAGTGGGGTCCGAGACCGATACATCGAAAAACCTATCTCGAGACGTCTCGAGACCGAGACAGTGTCTCGAGACAATCCAAGTCTGGTTGTAACTGATCAATGCATGACTGGAAGGAAAGACTTTGGGAAACTTGTCTCTTGGTGTAATCGTAATCGTAATCGTAAACTCGATATTTCTAGACCGCCCACAAAAGCGAAGTCGTGGGAACCAGCTTATTCACAGGCGCTTAATCAAAACAGAATCGATAGGCAGAGGGTAAAAATCCAGAGAGTCAAGTAGACAGACGGCTAAGGTGGATGATGTTTAGAGTTGAAATGGCGAGGGAGGGGAGGAGAAGGAATCGGGATAGGATTTGTGAAAAAGCAATGTTTTCAGTTTTGAGTGGAAGACATGTGGAGACATAGCAAGAGGAGAGGTTTTGGTGAGTTCGTGAGATGGATCGGAAATTTGTCGTAGCACAGGCGGGAGTTTGTTCCAAAGAGGCGGTACAGCTATGGCTATGGAGCGATTTGCAAATCTAAGCGATGAGGTGACGGAAGGGCGGAGCAGTGTGAGGGTGGAAGATGAACGGGTAGAACGATTGTAGATGCGATTTTGAAGTCCAGTATAGGTCGAATTCTACGAAGGTCACGGAAGTGCATGAAGCAAGAACGGGAAAGATGGGTGATGTGATCGGAAAAGCTAAGATTCTGGTCAGTAAGTTATTATCAGCATCCGGTGATTCCGGTCAATTGCTATCATCGACCTGTTTCCTCCTCTCTTTTGTCTTTTTGTCGCGCATTTGTCATCCACATTCGGCAGTCTTTCTTTGAAGTCTTTCTTTGACTTTAGTTCTGTTTCATCAAACTGGTAACGGGTTTCAGTTGTTAATTGGGCTCGTGATGCGCAAAGCTTTACACACGTCCCCCAAAACATGGCACGATTGGCAGCGTCAAACGGTCAAAGTGAACTATATATATATATCACTTATTAAGTCACTATATATATATATATATATATATATATATATATATATATATATATATATATATAAGTGCTCGTACTGCGCCTATACGCTATAGTCTGCTAGGCCTACTTATATTAGCAAGTGAGTAACGATTGCCTTATCGGTGACAAGCATTGATTGGATAAACTGTTGCAGACTTTATCCGGTTTATCGTTGGAGTCTTGGGACTTGGGAATTTTGTAGAAGTAGGCCTAGGCCTACTCGTGGTGATTGTAGTCTTACACGCCACAGTCTGCCATCTGCGTACGGTTATTATTTGAAAAACGAGGTTTCTGGCAACGCGAGGCCCTAAGCCAGGGCTTGGCTTATGCGTAAATCCGGCACTCATATACGAGGATTGTCCCAGGCCGAAATCCTTCAAACGACAGGCCGAAATCCTTCAAACGACAAGAGTATAGAGTCATATTCACCTCCAGAGTTTCACGTCTTTTGCTATAATGAAGATGTCCACGAAAGTGGCCTCGTTTTCTTTGCTATATCATAGGCCTACTGAATAACACATATATAGGCCTATACACATATTATGTACGAGAATATATACATATACATATATAATCTGCCTATTCGTCACGACTTACTGACTGTGGATGAGTTTGTGGGTCGTCGTCGTGCTAGCCATAGACGATGATAAATGTTTTCAACGTCACGTAGGCCTATATATATAATATATATATATATATATATATATATATATATATATATATATATATATATATATGCAAAACACAGGTTGTTTACTTTTGCTGCAGATACCTGTATACTAAATGTATTAGCTTAGTACTATATATATGCTAGTAGTAGGCCTATAGCTTGGTACTAGGCCTATATTATAAGGCACTCTCAAGTCTCAACAGTGAACAGTAGCCTAATTATAGCCTACTAAAATCATTTCAACAACACTGGACTTAGTCCACACTCCACAAAGCCATAAAATGGGGGCCAAGTATTGATGCCAGAAAATCAGTACTTGAGTCCACAGCAACAAAATGGACTACGATGACGAACACCAACTTCACCAAGTCTCCTCGATCGGGTGACGTCCACGTCGGAGAGGGTCGGCGATCGGTGGAACGAAGTATATATGGTGGCGGTGGAACGAAGTATGGTGGCGGTGGAACGAAGTGTGGTGGCGGTGGAACGAAGTATGTTGGCGGTGGAACGAAGTATGGTGGCGGTTGAACGAAGTGTGGTGGCGGTGGATCGGGTGTCGATCCATCCGCAGAATCGCCTCAAGTTGCACTGTAGGGTTAACGAGAAAACACGCAGTCTCTCGATTTGTTTGTAATATAATTATTTGAATGAAAACAGTTTAATCGCTAAGTTACATGATGATGTTCTACACAGACGAATCTCTCAAATTAATAAATAGCGTAATCAACTTTAATGTTATTGGTATGCTTTAGTTTTTTTACACCAAAGTGCGGTGTGCAATTGGTTTCAATAAAGAATATTCTTCATCTTCTTCTCAGCGCAGAATGCACTCACAAACAAGTGAACAATCTGATGGCTCAATGATGTTACGTCACAGAAAATTCCTATACAAACTTGCCCTTTAAAGATTTACCCACTCATCAGCAGGAAATAACATTCACAGTACCTTATTACCCCTTGTAAACTCTATAAATCAACTCTAGATGATTTATAAATGGAACTAAAATGCGAAGTGATGCAATCAACTGAGGCAAACAGAAAACTCATGTTCACAAAATAACAATTTTACCTGCGAAGTTACTGATTGTGCTATAGATCTACTATTTTGCTATAATAAATGCTTGTGCGTGAGAAGCACCTTTTCACTGTATTTAATTTGCCCGTACGATATCTCGTTTCGAGATCAAAGGCTTGTAACGATAAACACCATCGCACAAGTTCGCAGATTATACATAGTGTAGGCAATGCTATGATTTTCATATATCTTGTTTCACGTTACTGTAGCGAACCTGTCCCCTTGTCCCCCTATATGTCCCCATATGTTACGCTATAGGTCCCCTATGTCCTCTGTCCCCCCCTATGTCCCCTATGCCCCTGTTCCACTATTTCCCCTGCATGTGTTCGCCTAAGTCCCCTATGTCCGCCTAAGTCCTCTTATATTCCCAGTGGCGTGACGAAGGGTTCCAGCTCCCAGGGGCAAGGGTTGATGACTGCGCCCCTTTAAGTTTCTTGCTGACTTCTATTCGCTCTTGTCATAGTACTGTGTACCACTGAAAGCTAATTTTGCGCCCATCTGGTGCTGCTCCCGGGGGCGGCTGCCCCCTCTGCCCCCGTCGTCACGCCACTGTATGTCCCCTTTTGTCCATTTGTCCCCCCATCTCCTATGTCCCCTATGCCCCCTTAAGTTCCCTCTCGATAGCATATAAGAAAGCAGAGAGAGACAGACAGACAGACAGACAGACAGACAGACAGACAGACAGACAGACAGACAGACAGACAGAGAGAGAGACACACACAGACAGAAAGAGAAGAAACAGAGAGACAGAAACAGAGACAGAGAGAGACAGACAGACATACAGAAACAGGGACGAAGGATCTAAGCTAGTTGGACACACGACATGCGTACTGCCTGGATTACAGCGAATTCTTATGCTCGTGTAATTTCTGTTCGTCGTTGACGCTGGTAACGAAGGACCGGAAGACTATCGAGCCTTCCGATGGACCAGAGGGAAGCCGAACGCCAGCGGAGGACACAGATATAGCGGCTGATCGAGGCCTCATCACGGTCATCCTTTTTGGTATCAGAGACCGAACCCGATCGAGGGAGCCGCTCCCGTCCACAGCGCGCGCGCTCCTTCCCCCGAATTATTATTATTTATGATCAGGGTCCGATTTGTCAAAAAAGAAGCATGGGGGTCGAGAACAATCGCGGATCCAGGATTCTTTGTGTGGGCCCTGTGGGCAAGGTTTTTTCAAGGGACGCCACATTCCACGGTTAAAATGGCAATTAACTTTAAATGATAGTATATTTGAAATAATGCCATAATTATGCACAGTAGGCTAGTTAATGTAGTAGACCACTAGTATATACTATCCTACATAAAATCGTTTGAAAGTGGCATTATTTTATTTGTGATTGTGGGGTGGATCGCAAGTAATTTTAATTCAATCTACTCAAAGTTCAAAGTGGCCGACGTAACAGGAAGAGTGAGATATATTTTATAAAGTATACTAATAGTTTAATTAGGGCACTGATTCCCAATCTTTTTCAGAGCATGGCACCCTTAGCCTTCTAACGGCAGATCAGCGGCACCTTTGACCTTAATTTCAACTATTTGTCTTCAAGTTAGTTCTTTATTTTACTGATAAGAAACGTTTCTTGTATTAAACATGCAGGTTGCGACTATTTCTACACTACTTTCAGGTTTAACAAAATAATTATAGGCCTATGTTAGTAGTGATAAATTTTAAAACTTTCACATAGAAAGCTGCACAAATGTTATGGTTCTACCTTTCTGACATCCAACCATTAGCAGGTTCACGGGGCCCTTTGGTGCCGCGAAACTCAGGTTGGTAAGCACTGGATTAGGGAGTCATTATCACTTGTCTGAGACAGTTCCAATGCAAGTGATTTGATCAGTGGCGTGGCTTTGGAACAAACTTCCGCTAGCACTACGACAAATATCTGACCCATCCTACGAAGTCACCAAAACTCCACCTCTCGCTATCTCTCCACAGGTCTTCACTCGAAACTGAAAACACTGCTTTTTGACAAATCCTATCCTGAATCCAACACTTCTCCCTGCCTACCTCGCCGTCTGAACACCAAACACCATCCACCTTAGCCGCCTGCCTGTCTGCCAACCTGACTCTCTGGATTTTGACCTCTGCCTATCGATTTTGTTTTGATTGAGTGCCTGTGAATAAGCTGGTTCCCGCGACTTCGCTTTTGTTGGCGCTGTAGAAGTTCCGAGTTTACGATTACGATTGGGTATTTTGGCGCCCGTGGCGAATAACGGCACGCTCTCCCAATAGAAATTTCGAATTTTAGCGAAACACAGAGTTAGTCGAACGCTATATTGAACATTATTCGATTATATGAATATGTGGCTCTTACCAGACTCAAAACTTTTCTATATATCCTTGATAAGTCTGCAAAGTCTTTGAGAACTCCAGCAAAATTACTATAGGCTGATGAAACTGCTGTGGCATGATTGGATTCAATGTCTTGTTCATCTTAAATTGCTGAGCAATCAATGCTCGTTTCTCCGACAATTTCTTAGACCTAGCTCCGTTCAGTTTATGTCGCTTAATTTTCGATAAAGGCAAGCGATACCGTACGCAAACAGTTTTATGAACAACAACTAGGCCTACACATAAAACTGGAATTTCGAATAGACAACGTAGGCTACAGATATTCCACGACTTATGACTCAGCCGTCTCAGAGCCACTGCCCTGGGAAAGCTCAGCCATGGCCCTCTGGATATTGATATATCCAGAGGGTCATGGGTCAGCAGGGCGACTGAAGCGTGGAACCCAGCTCTTATACCCGGGGTCCACTCCTAAAGCATGAACCTTTAGTATAAGGGAACCTCTGAGAAACCTGATCCTTTGGGCGGCCCGAAAACTATAACCAGCGTAGAAATCTTGTTGTTGACAGACAACTTTCTTCCTTAATCCAAAAGCAGATGGGGATGTGACACCCATAATATATCAAACTGCAAGACAAAGAGATAAGAGACAGAGGAAAAGGAGGAAAGTGGTCGAGTAGGGAGACGAAATATTACTAGCTACTAGCCCACTAAAGACAACGGTGACCATTATATATATATATGTATATATATATATATAGGGGAAAGTAGCCTAAAATGACATACTCGGGTAAAATGACATAGGTGGCACGTGGGCTGGACCGTAGTATATATCGTCAACTTACTCACTTACTTTCCTCGAGCGTGGCACCTGATGTTGCTATTTTTAGTGAACGAATATGGCAGCATGCGCAGAAGTGCGTGGTTGATGTTTAGATTATTTGTGACATTGCGATACAATTTGATAGTTTACGACAGTCAAGGCTGCTAAAAAGGTACGTGCAGATACTGAGGAATTTAGTCTTTTGCAAAGGGTATGCATATTATGTCGATCAAGTCCCGTACAACTTTTAGCTTGGAACATTTCGTCGCGACTACAGCGGTAGGTCTCAACCTAGCACCCATAGACAGGGTAAAATGACATACACGTCACCGGGCAATATGACATACATGTGTCGTTTTGCCCGGACATACTGGGTAAAACGACATAGGGTGTGTCATTTTATCCACTGCAGTAATTATTGCCATATGAGAAGTTGTCTGTATTGTATTGTATTGTGTTGTATCTAAAGATTTATATAGCGCCTCTCTCAGAATAACTATTCGGAAGCGCTCTCAGCACGAAAACCCCGGGGAAAGAAACGTCTTTAAAGAACCAGAGACCAAAGAGGAAAAACTAGTCATTAGTTTAGCCCTTAATGAGGGGAAGGTCATTCCAAGTAGAGGGACCAACCACAGCAAATGCCCGGCGTTGAGCCAAGGCAGTCCTAGTCCTAGGAACAAAAAGATCTAGCCAATCAGCAGCACAAAAGGAACGAGATGAGGTCGCAGATAACGGCTTTCGCATATAGTCAGAAAGATACTTTGGGGCACTTCTCGGCTGCGCCTTTGAGACTAGAAAGAGTACTTGAAAACCTACATATTGTTGATACTTATATATCACTAATCTTTGCTCCGATCGTTAATTCACTATGACATGTTGTATACAGGATGGTGAACAAATACAAAAGAAAACCAGATCGCCAGAGTTGGAATTCAGAATACATGAGGCTAGCTATCACAGCAGTTGAAACTAATGAAATGGATTGGCTACGAGGTTCAAAAGAATTCAACGATCCACGGGGTACATTAGGACTTCGAGCCAGCCACTACACTGTCAGAAATTGTATGAGCCCATTTGTGATACTAGTGTCACTTCAACCCCAGACACTCATTCGGATGCTGAACATTATGTAGCTCAGAAACCATCTACGATGACAGAGGGTATTGCAGGCATTAAACTTCAGATTTCTCACTCAGAGAAAACTACAGTGCTTCCAATAAACACATCTTGTGTATGTACACCAATTCGAGCTGTTGATTTGTCTCCATTTCCTCCCTCATCACACTCTGCATCCCGTAGTAAAGGCTATGCAAGTGAAGGTGCATCGGCTTTGACAAGCAACCTGCACCTGATGATAGCCATAAAGTACAGTGAAAAAGATAGACAGAAAAAAGTAAGACCAAGAGTCTGGAGGAGCCACAAAAAGAGTTCCTGTGAAAAAGAGCAAAGCTGCATGCAAAAGTACCAAAGAGAGGTGTGGACCACATGATGATTTCAAAAGGGCAAATGAGCCAAGGCCTTCAAGCCAGAAATTAAATGAAGATGAAGCAGGTCCAAGATGCCTGCTTTGCAGTGACTTGTTGTCCTACTCACGTGAACGTGAGCCGTGGATCAAGTGCACAGTTTGCCACAACTGGGCACATTGCGAATGATCTCAAAGAAAACAAACTTTTGTGTGTGATTTGTGTAGTGAATAGGTAGACATCGCTCTTGTTATGTGTTGGGCACTGATCAAGTAGGCCTGCAACAAGTTTTGGCAGACTTGTAGCAATTGATTTTTGAGTTTTCATACATAGGCTAAGTGCTAGTCACATATTGGAAGCTTTTTCATGGATTGTGGTTTACCTAGTTCTTCAGTTTATTTGCTGATAATTGCTTAGTTTATCGGTATAAAATGTGTTTGTCTTTCTTGTAACAGTTTCAGTTGAATTGCAGTTCTGCTTGTCCCTGAGTCATCAGTGTTGTATTTTGTCACGATAGGCCTATCATGTTTAACTCTTTAAAAAATCCTAATTGCGTTGTGGTTCCAGCAGCTGTTTAGTTAGTCTCAGAACATCAAAATATAAAATATAATATGTTATAATTTTCATTTTACTATAAATAATAACTTGTAATCATTTTATTTAAGCATTACAAATTGGGTCAAAAATGTGTATGTCATTTTAGACTATACCCTATGTCATTTTGCCCAGCACATAGCCCAAAATGACATAGAACAAGCATTTTTACAAAACTGCCGGTTTTTTCTGTTCTCATATATTTATTAGTATTTGGACCACTGCATTATGTAAGTGCACTAGGTGTCTGATAAACAGGATAACAAAGTTCCACTTGTACCATTAATATTATGCTAAACTTGCAAAAAATCCTTAGCTATGTCATTTTGGGCCACTTTCCCCTATATATATATCGGTGCGTGGGCTTTCAGAGAGAGTAGGAGTAGCAGGGAGGGAGGCAGAAGCTAGGCTGGCCTAGCTTCTGCTTGGTCATAATGGAATCGTTTGGTGTAGGACTGTGGGTAATGACTGTGGGTAATGACTTTGAGGGGGTCAAGCCGACCCCCTCGGGGGTCGGCCAAAGGCTAGAAGCAAGAAGGTCAACAGGAAGAAGCAAGGGGGTCCAACTCCCCCGACCCCCCCGGCAAATCGGACCCTGTTTATGATGTAGCCTACTAGCAGTTTTTACCCGGCGTTCGCCCGGGTTTTCCTCAGCGCCCGTGTATTTGAATTTAACGACATCTTCGTCGGCGCCCGTGAATTTGAATTTAACGATGTGCAAATTTTTCGTGTAGGCCTATTCTTCTGGCGAATTTACGCGCTTGCTTGAAATTGTTTAAACGCAACTCTATGCAATATATACTCCTGCATAGCTAGATTTCAATGGCATTGAAACAGACTATGACCACATCGAAACTTAAAATGTCCAAATATTGGAATTTCAAGTAAATTTTGGGTTGAAATAAAGTTGTGTTGAGATCTATAGAAACTCAAATGAAAACGTTCGTTAAAAATTTCGTATCCCTAAAGTGTTGCAACCATTGGCGAATTTTTAAGTCCGATGACCTATAAATTTAGCCGTGGGCGTGAACACTTCTGATTATTTGAAATCAACGGTCATCGTGATTGGTTGCGAATCAGAGCGTTGACCTAGATGCTCGCGTGACGTAAGATTGCATATTAATTTAAGCCTTCGTGACGTGAACAAATGGCCATACTGTGGCCGGTATTGAAATAGTCTCGTCGAAAAAGTTGGAAATTTAAAATGGCCATATATCGGCGTTTAAATAAAATTGCGAGCTGAAAATAGTCGCGTTGACTTAGACGCGGCGTAATAATGTTTTGTAAATTTTTTCAAATCGCTAAAACGTTCCGTTTCGGAGCCTTTAGCCGGACAGACAAACATACGGAAGGACAGAATAATCAGACTTTGGATTATAATATAAGATTAATATAAAGATATCCTTTAAAACCTTGAAACAGACTACGTGTTGACATACGAGAGGACGTGATAAACGGTGTTGACAGTGTGATTATGATGCCAGCCAGCCAGCCATTAATTATGGAGAATTGGAACGAAAAGTTGAAAACAACGATCAGCTTAACGTTGAGAGTCTGAAATGGATGGACGCCGAATCGCCGATAAAGTAAAATGCGATTGACTAAGTTAGAAATTTCGGAGAGTCTATGACTCTATCACTCTATTGTGTTGAGGCGTCTATCGATCATAGAGTTAAGTCGCCGATCTAGTATATAAGTAGTGTATAGACATTATCTACTGGAGCAGCCACGCCTCCTATTGTTGTAAGCCACGCCCCTATTGTTGTAAGCCACGCCCCCTATTGTTCTAAGCCACGCCCCCTATTGTTGTAGGCCACCAGCCATTCTTTTGTTCTAGGCCACCAGTCAGTCTTTTGTTCTAGGCCGCCAGCCAGTCCATTGTTCCTGGGCTACGAGCCAGTCCTTTGTTCCTGAGTTACAAGCCAGTCGTTTGTTCCTAAGCTACAAGCCAGTCCTTTGTTCCTAAGCTCTAAGCCAGTCCTTTGTTTCCGGTTCTGAGTCACCAGCCAGTCCATTGTTTCCGGCTCTGGGCCAGTCTTTTGTTTTCCGGTCCTGGGCTAGCCTATTGTCTTTTGATTCTGGGCCCAATCCGGCTCACAGCCTGCTGGGTCTTTGTTCTAAGCCCCGCCCCTTTTTGTCTCTGAGCCTGGGCAGCCATCCCAAGCTCATTGTTCCAGGGTCTAGGCCGCCAAACATAGTTCATTGTTCCTGGGTCACCAGCCATTCTTTTGTTAATGGGCTAACGCCTGAGGGCTCCTTTGTTTCTGGGTCTCCGCGCTTGGGCTACCACCATCCAGTCTATTGTTTCTAGGCCACCCCTATAGGCTTTTGTTTCAAGGTCTGCGCTCATTGGCTCTGCGCTACAAGTCTGCTAAATTTGATTGACATGGACGTAAGACTGCGCTCATTGGCTCACACTAGGGCCTGCTAAATTTGATTGACAGGGACGTACGCGCTCATTGGCTTATACTAGAGACTGATAAATTTGATTGACAGGGACATGCACCTGCAGGTCCTATGTTGTAACCAAACAACGTCTTAGTTCCATTGGCCTACCTTATTAACTGAGTAAAACTGGTTTAAACCGGTTCCTAGGAGGGTATTTAATTTCACACACTTTATAGAGAAAGAAATTCGAGAACTTGTTTTAATAAAGTTTATTGAAAACAACAAAACGTTTACATGAATGTCTTACAAACATAATTATGAACCAAATAATCGTTCAGACCAGTGTCCAAAGTAAGAAGGTTGGTAATAGCATTAATGTTTTTATTTCTAGATCTATGAATACAATAAAATATGCAATAATGTCCACAGAAATGACTAACAACACTTTGTAAATGTCTCTCATTGAAAATCCAACGGTTACAATGTCTATTCAAAAAATCTCTAAACGGTACATCAGGCGGTCTTCCAAAAGAGTCAAAGAATTCACCATAGAAAGAATCCTCCACGTATAAAACGACCAAATGCTTGCCAGGTTTGTTGTGAGGATCTGTATTACAGACCAATAGCACAGGTCCACCCATGTTTAACCTCATAGGTAGACGATCACAAGCAAACACACCAACAAACATCTGAGTGCATTTCGGGTCTTTCGACAGAATCGCTTCAAGTGTCGAGATGTTCATGTTCAATTCTTGTAGTCGAAAATGACGTTTCTGGAACGATCAATCTCCAAAATATTCTCAAACTCTGCAAACGCCATAACATTTATCGTATTCTCCAAGGCTTGCGAAAATTTCATATCAAGGCGAACGTTTCCATGTTTAAGCAGATTGAAATGATCACCCTCGGATAAATCGGGAGTCAGATCGAATGCGTAAAGAGCATATCCACCAGCAAAGTCCTCTCTGCTTATCTGATTTCCTTCGTCTCGCATCCACTTGCCAGTTCCCATAAATAACGTGGCATAGGCGTTAATATATTGATTGGTTGCAAAGTTAATTTCCAAGGGTTTCACCGACTGTTGCTGTCCATCCAAATATACTTTTAGTTGTGTCAGATTCATATGTTTAAAGTTGAAGGGATTCTTCGTATAGATTCCGTTAAACGCGTCGTTGTCTACACAACCAATAACGAGTCTAGTAGGTAACTGTCCAGAGAAAAGACTCTCCATCAAGATTGCCTCTGGGTATGGTAAAGGTTTTACAGATGACTCTTCGTATTGGAAATTTCACGTTTCCACGTTCGAGAGCTTTCGCATGTGCGAGAAAGACGGACGGACTTAGTTTTACTTTTCTGACGTATAGTTTACATACCAGAATTCGAACGTTTCTTAAAACCGGCATTTGCAGCATCGTTATCATGTGGATTGGAGTCTTCAAAATGACCTGCATTATCCTTGTAATATAGAGCCGAGGTGAGTTGAGAAGTCTTTGCGGCTTTACCATAGCTTAATATAGTTTCCAAATAACTGCGATAAGCATACGTATTGTTTGAAGATGTAACTAGCGTGTCGTTTAAAGTAATGTCAACTTCGGAAAACAGACTGTGCAAAAACAAATTAACCGGTCCAACATGCACGCCCGCCGCTAATGGTTCGTTGTTTGCACCTACTATTTGAGCTCTAACATATAATTGCGTGCTCGACAAATCGAGATAGTCCTGTCCAGCACCAGTAATACTATTTAAATTCAATCGGTGTTCCTTGTGAAATCGTTGCTACGGGGTTATATTCCACAAATGAGCCAGCTTCTATACTAGTTTGTGTTGGTGGTACGATAAAGAGATCCAAGTCACTCTTTGTACATTCACACGATTGTGGATGAACAAATGCCATACTTAAAGTTTGCCGAATATGTCGCTCTTGCTTCGTTTGCCTTGTCTCGTCGTCGTCGATCTTTTACGTCTCCGCTTCCTTCTTCCACCGCTGCCACCTTGTGTATTGATATCGTGGGAAGATGCAAATGCTTTTATACCTTCTGGAATACGTTTTGCTTGACTCTTTGAAATTATGACCTTCCGAAACATCATTGGCAATCTGTAGACCGGTTCTCAAAACCTGTTTCCCAAATGCTTTAGCGCCTGTTTGAATCAATGGCCATGCGCTTCTGAAGAAGCCGCTCAGAATACTTCCCAACCCATGCCCCCGCTGCATGCGTGAACCTTGAAATACTGGCATACCGCTGCCGCTCTGTTTTAATAATAATCTTCGTATGCGAACCTATTCGCCTCGCAACAAAATTGTCTTTTCATTGTAAGAGGTATGATATTTTACAATGTCTGAAATGAAGTGTCACAATGGACTTTCCGTACTCGAATGGAATCGGATTCCCAGTGTCGGTCCTTATATCTATTTCGATCGAGTCAAAGTTTTTCTGTTGTAGCGGTACGTATAGGGGATTTTCGTATAACACGTGCACATTATCGCCGCCTTTGCCGGTTAGGTGCACGATACGAAGTAACGGTGCTTTGGTATCGCCTATGGGAATATGCTCCAAGACATTACAATACACATATGCGGCAGAAAACCCACGATTTATGTCGCAGGCATTTGCAGAAACCCACTCTAAATATTCGTTACGATCATATTCATCGTGTTGAATTGAATTCGGCCACTCGCCGACACCCAGTGGCGTAACGAGGGGGGCAGGGGGGGCGGCCGCCCCCGGGCGCAGGACGGGGGGGCGCAAAATTAGGTCTGAAAATGTGTTTTTGTTAAAGAAATCAGGTAAAAATAGTGAGAAAAAAATTTTCAGGAAATTCTTGCCCCCGGGCGCACGAACCCCTAGTTACGCCACTGCCGACACCCAACATCGCACACAATGCAGGAGAGAATACTAGGTGTGCACCCCAATTTATATTCGCCTTGATACGCTTCGTTATAGTATCATATTTAAATGATGGAAATGTAACGAGTTTGAATTCATCAACTATATGTTTTATTTGTTCGTTAATCGCGTGTACGAGATCGGATACCGAATCGTAATATCCAGGCGTTAGAGTCAGCGTCTTATGGAAACAATCCTTTTTATCGACACCCGGATATACGAACTGTGAATATATAAAGTGTCCTTCTCCTCTTTCTAAATTGAACCACGTATGTTGATATTGGAGTTCGACCAATCCTACTTCCCAATCGCCAGATAAAGCAATACCATTTTCTAGTCTTGTCGTATAATGCGTAACCGTGTTTTTTGGATAGTAATTCATAGAGCTGTTACATAGTTAATCTGGCCCTGCATACCCCGGTTCAACCTAAATTCACCTTTATCTTATTATTCTCAGCATCGTTTCATACATGAACAATTAATGTTATTTGTTCATGCGGTGTCATTTATATAATTGGATACTATTAATTACAGATGCTGACTCTCCCAATCTGGCATTTTCTAAGTTTAGGCCTATTTTGTTAGTATTATAGGCCTCTAGAGCATAATATTCTTTATGGCCTATAGCCTACAATCGACATGTTTGAACTATGAATATCTTAACTGGCTGCAGATTGCTTAAAATTTGCGTATTCTAATGTAACAATGTTAATACTTTTTAATCTGGTAGCAAAATGTTGAAAAGATATAGTCTGTGAATTATTACATTTAATATAGGCCTAAAAAGTGTGTCCCTGCGTGGTGTCCGTGTGGGACACGTGTTTCGTTGGAGCCTCATGGGTCAGCCACACACAAGCGCCAATTCTGGCTGGCCCCCAGGTGGAGGAGAAGGTAAGGGAGGAGGAAAGGAAATGTGTCAGTAGGGGTGGTGGCAAGACTGACCCATCCAGCTGGTTGTCAACACTATAGAGGTCGCAAGATTTCTTTTCGTCCTCAACCCACATTCAATCCTTTGCCACAGTCAGAAGGAGCAGAGAGGAAGACAAGGAGGGGTGGCGGAGGGAGAGGAGAGGTGGAGTGGAGTGGAAGAGGTAGAGGCGGAAGGAGAGGCTAATGGAGAGACGGAGAAGGAGTAGTGGCAGGGTGATATGATATCTACCAATAACTAGGCCTACTTAAAATTTTGATTAGGCTAATATGTTGAGTTGGTCTGCGAAGCTGCCCGGGTTCCATTTTGACTCTATAGTGACGCCACTGGGGAAAATAGGGAATGGTTGGTTTCTGCGATGTATCGCGATGTTTCTGCTATGTTTCTGGACACCCCTAACTACAGCGACCGTATAAGATATACGTTTTATGGCCTCGAGTCTTTTACAAAGAAAGTTTTTTTACACTCTGTAGTCAGGGATGGGCAAATTACACAGTGAAATGTAATTGAATTACAAATTACAAATTACTTGGGAAAATGTAATTGAATTACAAATTACAAATTACTTTAGAAATTTTTGGGAAATTACAAATTACGTAATTTCAATTACATCAAATTACAAATTACATGCATAGTTGGGATCAAGAAATTCAGTCAGGAAACATGTCATGCTTTATTTCCACTATTCATTTGTATTAAAGTGTTTGAAACTGTTTATTTAATATTCTCTAAGAAGTAGCAACTGTTCGAACAGGTTATCCGATAATCGGCATCTGTTTGACCCTACAATCATGCTTGCAAAACAATAATGGGTTTGCATAAAAGCGCAGATGAAGAAAGTGCAGAATTAAATTGTTTAAATAATATCTTTAATTGCATATGTCTGGTCTACTAAACACAGAAGTTAGGCCTACATGGGAGTAACCTGTCACTGGATCGATGCATGTGCATTTGAGCGAAGCTCATGCAGTTGCCTTAGCATGCAGACCTTTTGTTGGATCACACACGTGTGATGGAGTAGCGCAACTCATCTACCGGGTGGGCCATTAAAAATGAGAACATCGCGTTCAATCGTGTTTAATACAATATCGGATTGTGTTCTGGGTAAATCTTAAACACGTAAATTATTCTATGATGTACTTACTTACCAAATTAAGCCAGTTCCACGTATTGTGATGAAAGATTTACAACTTAAAGCGTACAATCGTGTGATGGGGCAGGTGATAACGAAGGCTGTAAATTAAAACGCCTGCAACGAAGTCAGCAGCTATTTGAAATGTTTCGTAACGAGAGAAGAGCACGAAGCATTTGGTTCACAGATGAAAAGACATATTTACAGTTGCCACACCAGCTATTTCTCAAAGTGATCGTCTTTATTCCGATGTAAGAAAGAAAAGCAAATTCCAGCAACAAGATTCGTATGCGAACGTGGACATTTTCAGTCACAGCATCATGGTTTCGGCAGTCGAAGACTACAAGATCTTTGGTTTCGGTCGGTGTGTCTCGGATGGGAAAACCAATGTCGGCTAGTGTTTGTTGGACCCAAAGTCAAAGTAAACAGTAAATACTATTGTGATCACGTTCTAGAAAGAGGCTTAATTCCTGAGCAAGATGTAATCGTCACAATTAGACGTTGCAGCTGATGGGAGGAACTCGATCCTTCACACACAGCAAGAAGCACTCAACTTCCATCATCAGGAGAACCTTCATCGAATCAGACATGTGGCCTCCAAAAAATAGCCAAGACCTAACCCCAATTATGCTGTTCGAGGTGCCCTTAAGTGCCTTAACCAAAATTCTACATTCGCCGTAAATTTACAATAGAACAACTGAAGTTATAGTCATTGTTGAGGAGTGGCGAAAAATGTCCCAGAGATTTATAGACAGGGGCATCATTATAACGATCGCGTGGCACAGACGTTTATGAGAAATTGTTGAAAACCGAGGCGGACACATAGAATATGCATTTAGCAACAAATCACGTGCATTTTGAAAAGAAAAAAGATATTACTCAAATAAATAATTCAGATTGAACGCGATGTTCTCATTTTTAATGGCCCACCCTGTATGTAGGCTAATACATTATGATCTCGGTCTGACACATGACAAAATTGTTGCTACTACTTCTGACAATTACTCCAATTTTGTTAAGCATTCAGAGCTCAGTGTTACTATTTTTCATTCCAGAAATACTATAGTGAATTAAGGTGATCAAGATAAGGAAAAGATGCTTTCAAAACTGGTCTGGTTGTGGAGTCTCTGGTTCTAGTTTTTCAAAGTAATTTGATTTTACAGATGTAATTTGAAATTACAAATTACATGAAAAAATGTAATTCAATTACAAATTACAAATTACATTCATCCAGAGCAACAAATTACAAATTACCAATTACAATTGTAATTCAAATTACGTAATTTCAATTACACCAATTAAATTACTGCCCATCCCTGTCTGTAGTCCACGCAAGTCGTCGCATAGGCTACACAAACAATTAGAATGAGAGTTTAGAGTTAGAATTAGACCTAAATTAAGTTATAATTTTAGATTGCAAATTAAAGCCTAGGGCCTATTTAAGAAAAGTTACGATTAGGCTAGTCGGTGTTTCTTGACAATGCGAAATATTTTAAATAAAAATTAAAATCCCCAATCAAGTTTTTAAGACTTGTACAATTAGGCCTAAGGTCGCCGTGTTTGGTGTTTTGTATGACGCACGTGAATGACACAGTTTAGACAGGAAGTGCCATATCTTCGTTTACTTGAAGATCTTTGATTGAACGGTGGTCTACGATACGGACACCTGTCGTCGGTGACCTAGAATGTTTCTCGATTAATTCTCTGCCACCTGTACTACGTTAAACGCTGCTGTTGTAGTTTTCGTTGTTTACAAAAGATAGTAGCTTATTGATTCGTTAATATTTACTTCTTCATGACACTTTTACGCCACTATAAAGAAATCTCAGATGCTTCTAAGTAGTATTAATCATGTAGAGAATTTGTGACTGAGTCTTAGTTATTGTTAAATTTTATCAACAGAGACCTTCTACCCTGGTTTCGCGCTTAGCGAAAATGCCAGTTAAAAGACAAGGTAAACCTACGTTCTCTTGCCACCGTCTTAAAGGTATTACCTAGTATGGACCTCCACTGAGAGACTGGTGTGCCGCGTGAATTCGGAAAGTCGTTGCAACGTTCTGGTGGTACATTGCTGTCTCAGATCTTTAGCCTCTGCACCTGTGTTGGTCATACAAAGTGTTCGTTGACGGGACTATTTGTTAGGTACTTTTCGGTACTTTTGTATAATTTAAAGGAATTTAGCGAATCTGTTGCTGACTGGCGATTTAAGCAATTCCGTACCTGCGACGTGTTGGATACTGGCGAGTCTGTAAACTACTACCTTGCCCATAGTAGGCTCGTATGGGACCAATATTCCCATACAGGACCCGTATTTTATTATTTTTTTAACTTGGCGAGTGTGTATTTGAAACTGTTTATTTAATATTCTCTAAGAAGTAGCAAGTTGCTTCTGCGGCGGAAGATTCCGCCACGCAACGCATGAAGAAATTACTTCTGTGGCGGAAAGATTTTAGCATTTATCGAATGATGATGCTAACCCTAACCCTGACCCTAACCGACCCTCACGACCAGATGTTAGCAGACGTCCGGCAAAAGAGGACATGTCCTCCTTTTAGCCTCATGTCCTCTGTCTGTCAGGCAAAGCTAAAAACCTGGAAAATGTCCTGCTTTTTGTATGTTTGTTGTATTGGGGCTAGTTGGGCTGGGGTCAACCCGAATCCCCATAACCCGAAAACGCTGAAAATAGACAAAAGCCCGATTTCCTGAAAACAGTTTTCTAGAAAGTGGCAGAGCTATTCAAAGTTAAATTGTAAACATGACGAAAACCTAGCGTGGCCTTGACGTATATCGATATACTGCCTATTCAAATGTTTATTTGTTAACTATGTTCATTCGGTTTGGAGTTAGAAAATCAATTTCCGGGATCTGGCTGAAATTCGTTTCGGGGATTCAGGTTTCGGGGATTCGGCCCGCACCTATTGGGCTATTATTTTGTGGCAATTTTTAATGACAACTTAAGACAGGAACAAATTGTTTGTTGACTCTGTGAAGGGAATCATTCTTACAAAGTAGAATAATGAAGAATGTTTCTTGTGAGAAGTTCTATGCGTATGTTATTGGCAACGAGGATTTGCTGCGGAGAGTTGGCTCCTCAGAGAAATACTGTGCGTAATCAAGAAGGTGCAATTGATTGCTAAAATAAATACTTTGCAACATTATGATAAAAGCCTCAGCTGGTTTTAGATGCAGCTCTTCAATGTAACTTCATTTCTTGGTTACTTGGATACCCTTTGACTCTGGAGTGAAACATTCAATGCGTCCTCCTAAAGTTGTCCTTCTTTCCAGCTTTCTGTTTCCTCCTTTGGCTACCCATGTATCTGGCAACCCTGCTCACGACGCCCAACACTTTCGAAACGCAGGCAAACTGATGAGCGCTTAAATGACTAGCAACTGGCAATACATCTAGTCTAGTAACCAGTTGGACAACGTATGCTCTAGCTTAGACCAGAGGCTGGTGAATGTGTCCTCTAGCCTAGATCAAAGATTGGGTTGTGGACTGTCCACTGTCCAGTCTTTACCAAAGACTAGTGAATGTTTCCTCTAGCCTAGATTAACCCTAGGGCTACCAAGCTTTTTTTGTAACACGGACTACCAAGGGGGGGTGGTTACCACCCCCCCTGGATTTCGTGTTTGGTTTTACATATCATAACTTGTAATACAGCATTGGATTCAGCATTCATTTCTGCACAGAATGGTATATTTAGTTGTACATTATGTGAATGCACCTCGAAATTACATCACTTTTAACAACGGGACCCATTAATTAGCAATATTGTATATTATTGCGTACATTTTGTACTTTTGGATAAACAAATATAAGATTATGTGTGTTTTGAAACTAATCTATGTATAAAAGATACACAAAATCATCCCTACACATGTTTATATAGTATAAATGTACATCCATACATATATATCCATACATATATATCGGTTTACGTTATAACGCTGTATTCAGCCATTTTCACACAGATTACGCGTATTATTATTTATTTTGATCACTTCCGGTATTCACAAGACAAAGATGTAGGTATGCAAATGAAGCCCTTCATTCCCTCTAAAGAATGGTATCTTTGTTTCTCTTCCAGGAAGACAAATGAATACGCTACAGACAAAAAACTAAGGGGGAGTCCTTCCATTCAGCCATTTTTCACGCATGTTACGCGTATTATAATTTATTTTGAGCACTTCCGGTTGTCTCAGGTCAACTCAGTGACCATGGAAATGTAGCCCCACATTCCCTCTATAGAATGGTATAATTTGTGTCTCTTAATATTAAATGACGGATAAGATATAGTCGAAAATCTAGGGGGGTGGTATCCACCCCCTGGTACCTCGGGTATATTGGGTATAACTTTTGAACGGTGTGAGATATCATCTCACATTTTACCTCAAAACGTGTGCAAATGAACCCCCTACAGCTACCTAAAAGGTCAAATTTTTATTCCATACGGAAAAAGTTTGAAATGAAAAAAAACCTAGGGGGTGGCAACCACCCCCCCCTTGGTAGCCCGAGGGTTAAACAATGTTTGGTCTACTTCTATGGTGCTGAAAGATGAATGAAAGAGTAAAGATCGTAAAATGTATTTTCTGCTTAGTAACCCCCTGTAACGATGTCCCTTTACCTCACAAATCTTCTTATCTGTATGGTTAGGTTGTTTTATTTAGTCTTGACCAGAGACTAAGTAGTATTTCTTCATCCTTGGATGTAAAACTACAGGATCAGGCCCGAAGACTAACTGAGGCAGACTAACTGAGGCGGAATGAGTGCTGTATGCGATGGTCATTAACCCAACTGAGTAGATTGGTATTAGGTCAGACAGCCTAGAAGGTTGAGAAGGTGTGGTACAGGCAAGGGACCTGGTCACTGGTCAGCCCAAATTTGAACCCAAGTTGCACCAAACCCACAGCTGTCATGACATTCACCATCGCACTTCCCCGGCTTCACACCTCAGGAATGCCTGATGATTAGTTACCCATCTCTCCTTGTAGAGACTGTATAAGCGACAAAATCTTGAATTGGATTTTTAGCTTTTTCTTCTTTGTGACGATTATTTTGAACTGGTATTGTAGACGCCCACAGGGCTCTCGAGTTACTTGAACTGTATCATGCACGACTGACGAAGCCACAAGACAGACTACTGCGAAGTGCCATTGAGCGTGTCATACACATCTTCAAGGGACGACTCTTCCAGGCTCTGCTTGGTTTGTCATGTCTAAGTTCACTTTTCTTCAGCTGTCTTAAATATTTTAGCTTTCTTAAATATTTTAATGTAAAGATTCAGGATATATTGTATATGCATTGACAGGGCTGTAGCGAGGCATGTGCCAACGGTACCACGGCACAGGGCGCAACTCAAGAGGAGGCGCACATTTTGAGGCGGAATGATTTAATTAATAATTACTTAATCTTGAAATATAAAATATACATTATAAATGAAATAAATGTAATAAAATTAAATAATACCACCTTAACAAATTTGACATAGACCGAAATGGGCGCAGAAGCCAAATAGAACGAACTGCCGTGATTGGTGGATATTTACTTGGGGAAAGGGCGTTTGCGATACTGCGCTGTGATTGTTGGAAAAGCGAGCGAGAGAATGCGGCTCTTTAGGCACGTAGATTAGCCTATAAAACGAGGCGAGGCACTGAGAAGGGACTCTTAGATGATTTTGCATGTGATCTACCATCCCTGCTTACTGAAAAATGCATTGCTATTGAATGGACGCCGTAGCTAATTCCATCCCGGCCGATGAAACTGTAATTTTGGAAAAGACAGCTAATTTAATCAAACGGACTGATAAATATAATTTTCGCGTAATTGGATGTGGAAACCGCTATCCGTTATCTCCCGTGAATTTGTTTTAATTAGACTAGTTCTGAAGTTCAGAACTAGCGAAATGGCGGACATTGAGTTGTCAGTGCCAGCTAATGCAGAGCTAGATGATTTAATCGAGAAAGTTATACAGCAGCAAGAAGAACAGGCACAAGTGCTAAGGAGTATAGTACGTGCTAAGACAGGGATGAACCCGAGACCGATAATGAAAGTACCGGTGTTGGGACGAGGAGCCCAATCAGAGCGGACACTTTTCTGTTGCCATCAAAGCCGGTCGTAGGCTCTTAGCTCGGCCTAGTATCTGAAGAGCTGAAAGACATAGCGGCTAGTGGCGCTATACAAGTCACCGTATGGGCGAGGCCCCGTAGGAGCGCACGCCTGCTTCATAAACCCCGTGTTGATTAACGAAGGGACACCCACGGCTTACGGTGGGGATTCAAACTCGTGGGAAGTCAAATCCTTTCCTCGTGGAACTTGCCCGAACCTCAGATCTCTGTCCTCAAAGTCCCTTCAACAGCAAAATAAATTTTATAGAAGCACAGAAACTTCATTTCCATTTTCTTTAAAAGACAAAGCTTTCTATTATATTCGAGATAACAAATTTGGTCGTTATTGGTTAAGTTGATCTTTGACGAGTGGGGCGCTAGATTTACGCTTGGCACAGGGCGCAATTTTAGCTTGCTACGGCCCTGTGCATTGAAAATTCAGTTATTGTGATTGTAATTGTACTAAGTAGTAAGAAATTTGTATAGTGTCACTTTGAGAGAAACTTATCAGAGGTGCTCTTTATACTAGGGCAACTGATGTTAACCGTTTGCCTGCCATAGGCGCAAAATTGTGGCAATCAATAATTTGCCGTATAGACCAGACTGCAGAATTGACATTACCGTATTTTCTGGACGATAAGTTGCGGTTTTGTTACATGAGCTTGAAGGGTAGTGACGTATACAAAGGAGTGATGGATGTACAGAAATTAAACAATGTTTGGTCTACTTCTATGGTGCTGAAAGATGAATGAAAGAGTAAAGATCGTAAAATGTATTTTCTGCTTAGTAACCCCCTGTAACGATGTCCCTTTACCTCACAAATCTTCTTATCAATCAATCAATCAATCAATCAATCCTTTTATTGTTTCCATAGAATAGTTTACAAGTAGTGATCCAGAATAATCATAATCAACGATCATAAGTATGGAAATTAAAACAGACAGATCACATGATTATCTTATTAACATTTAAGGGAAACAATCGGGTTCCCAGAAGGGACTGAAGTCCCGCTAAGTTAGGGATACCCGTTTACCATGTTAGCAGAGGGATGACAGTTGAGTATAGTCTACTCAAATAGCATTGTCAGAAAAAAATGAGAATAACTGGCTTAACTAACAACACTTAACTAGGTCACTTAACTAATTGTGGTATAACAATGAATAACCATATTTAGAAAACGCATTGACTATGTGACTACGCATCTGTATTGACTACGCATCTGTATGTGTATAGGTGTGTTTATTACTGCTTTAGAGGTTAAGTGATGCTAGTTAGGTGATGGTAGTCTAGCTATTAATGTTAATTAATTAAACCGGCATCTAAACCAGCATCATAGGCAATAAAATATTAGATTAGGTTTTGGGTTATTATGTTGTTCGAGACTATGAATGATGAAGTGGTAGAACAGGATTGGAAGACTTGAATCTTAGCATGTGATCGGGAACTGTCATCTGCTCACCTACGTGGCACAGTGATCACTATGTTAAAACTGCATTGAAGTATTTAGTTGAGCTCTGAACTTCGTCAGAAACGAACGTTTAGTGATGTATAGTCGTGGACGCCCACTCCTGGTCATTTTCGATTAAAGAAAAGTTAATTGGAAAGAGACGCTCAGTTTTGTCGTATTTAGTTAATTGCTCCATTGATCGTACTATTGTGGGACAGTATAACTTCAAAAGACAGCATCAGACTCACAAGTTGTGATGTTGCTTGCTTGTCATAAAGCTCAGTGAAGTGGATCGAACATTACAAACTGATTAGTGAGATTCATATGCGAATGATACGAAACTTTTGAAGTGGTAATTCGAGTTACAAGCTACTGGACGATGTTACTTGGAAGAAAGTTGTTGTTGACGAACTTATAAGAAGTTTCATTGAAGAATAGCCAAGGCCGCCTACTATGCAAGATCCACCGCAGGAACAAGATACAGGATGATGGGGTACGACAGCATATGGACCTTGCAAGTGATCGAACAATTCACAACACAGATCAAAGAACTGGAGGGGAGGTTAGAATAGGCTAACATAAATATAGATATAAACTATCATAGTCAGATGCTGGTTAGGTAAGATTACACTAGAAGTCTTGCTAGCTATATGCTTCTCTTGATTTAGTTGCAAACTGCTTTGATGACATGGTGCCTTGTCTAAGCTTACAGTTTATTAAATCACAGTTTATTAAATCACATCTATTTGCATAAAGAGAACTGTCTGATAAACTCTATGATATATAATATTATAGTCAAATATGGCAGACATTAGACTAACCTCGTGGAGTTGGATTGATTAGCAAGTAACAGTGTATGGTTGTAGCCTAATAATTAATATATAGCTTTTAAGCTTAGTCGAACTTGGCTGAGAAGGCCTTACGTACGATAAGTGTTGTTGAAAATATTGACACTGGACACATGGTAGTAAATAGATTAAAATAATATTGAAAACATAAGTCAATTCTGTACAACAATTATAGCAAATCCTATCTACCTATAGTGGCGTATTTAATCTACAATAAATAGATTATTATGAGGCGTATCTGATTCCCCATTACAAGTGCACGTGGATCCCATGTCGAAGTTATCGTAGAAGAATTCTTGGATTGGTCTCACGTAGTCGTAGATACTCGAGGTTCAATCGCTGGTCTCGAATACGTACATCACTTCTCCGTCTTTGAAAGTCAAGGTAGCGTAGAAATATCCGAATCCACACGTAGGAAGATAGTCTCACGCTTTAAATTCCTCACAACTAACCGTCCAATTGACTCGCAGTTGGCTCCGAATGACGATCGCTCCCAAACAACCTCGCAACAGTAATTCTAGTTGAATGTTAGTCTTTCCAAGCTTACGCCGGAACGAATGACTTAGCAATCACACTGTTTTACTCCGTTACACATCCACTTTCTCTCAACAGTAACTACAGCAGAATGACAGTCTTTCCTAACTTACGCAGGAACGATTGACTTCAAATCTCGCCGTCTTACTTCATCGAATAATGTCGTGGCAACGCTTCACTACCACCGACGCTCGCAAGATTAAAGTTCGCTCGAACTCCACTTCGATCGAAACACTTTAAATCCTGGATTCACCGTGATCGCTCCTAATAAAGTCGATCCACGTATATCTCCGCAACTCAAACGATGCTGCTGTTTCCTTCCTTTCTCGGCAATTCTTTTTACCACTCTCTTCACCTGAACTTACAACGTCTCAACTGTCATTACCGGTCTTTAACCGTCCCTGTATTTCTATCCACCTAGCGTCATTGGTCGCTTAGCAACATAGCACATCACGTGACATTTAAATTACGTTTAAAAGCCTCTTACCTAGTCTAATATTATATTTATGTATCGCCACCACATCTTTTATATATAGCCACTGTAATTGACTAGCTTATACTAGTATTATATTAATTAATTAGTTAAACATGGCATTTGATAAGATTTAATCGCTACAATGGTCAACACTGGTCCGTAACACCCCCTTACATATTAGACCCTAAAAGCTGTTAGTGTTAGACAATTGTAAGTCTTAGTGTGGCCAGAAAGCTCGAAGACCTGAACAGTCTGATGTGAGTGCACTTGCCTTCTGCCATGATTATGGTTGTGTCCAATTATTTTTAAAAGAAAATGGATTGTGATTTAATAAAAGACAATTTGTGTATGACTATATTAATATCTCCTGATCGCAGACATTACTTTCTAGTAAATTCTGTCAGATAGTAACTATTTTGCAGAGTTGTATTGTCTCGAGACACTGTCTCGGTCTCGAGACAGGTTTTTTGATGTCTCGGTCTCGGACCCCACTGCCTCGGTCTCGAGATCATTTCTTGACTTTTTGGAAACTGTCTCGAAGCGAAAGTCTTGTCTTTTTGGAAACTGTCTCGAAGCGAAAGTCTTGTTCTCTTGTAGAAGCGGTCTCCAAAGTTCTTGTAAAAACTGTATTTTGTTCGGAACTTCGTACAGTATTGCGCTATAAAATTGTCTTGTGCCGAACGGATAACTAGTTAATTGGAAGTGCCAAACAGACAGGAAGTTTTAAAAAGCGGTGTTTCTGGTATTAAGATTTAAGAGTATTGAAAAAAGCAGTCTTAAGTTTGCACTTTCAGTCCAAAATTTCCAAATATCTTTAAAAGTCTCATAAAGAAACTGAAATCATGAAATTTGCATTCACGCAGTTTGAAATCAATGAAAAACAAAATAAATGGCATGCCGTTCGTCGTTTGTGTAAAGCCAACATATTAAAGATTTAAGAGTGTTGAAAAAAGCAGTCTTAAGTTTGCACTTTCAGTCCAAAATTTCCAAATATCTTTAAATGTCTCATAAAGAAACTGAAATCGTGAAATTTGCATTCACGCAGTTTGAAATCAATGAAAAACAAAATAAATGGCATTCGTCGTTTGTGTAAAGCCAACATAAGCAAAACACTTGGAACAACATCTAGTTTCTCAAGGTGAGTGATGTGACTTATGTCGCTAAATCGCTAATAGGCCTAGGGCCTATATGGAATTTTGTTGGTTTAAATTTTAGAATCATTTAGAAGATTTCAGAATGGCTGAAATATTTAATTTCTTTATTGTTTATACAATTCAGGTGATCGGCTGATTTCAGTGACTTGACCCTTGTATTAGACTTCAGAAGTTGAGAAAAATTGTTTCGGGACTTGGGTCCAATGTGCATTTCACTCGTTTTGAATTTTCTCGGACCTGGTGTCTCGTCTCGGACCCCACTGTCTCGGTCTCTGTCTCGAGTTTTATGTCTCGTATACAAGTCTGCTATTTTGCAATATTAACACCATGAATGCCATCTGCGAACATGCACACAGTAAAATATACGACCATTACTTTGTTGTAACAAGCAAATGAATTTATGAATGACAACATACATTTCTGATTCAGAAGTCTTTAGCAGCAGGAGCTGCTGCATATTTGTGAAATTTGAATTTTTCTTCCTGTTTTGGCATTTGAATAATTACTCTTCAGGAGAGAGTAAGGTTGTTAATATCGTTTTTTTTTAATCCATTTTCAAAATCCGATTTTAACCGATTATCGTTTTTTATTGGCCTTCTTAGAAAATGTAATATATTATTATAATCCATGTTACTTTATGTATTACGTACCGTAATGTATGTACACGCAACGCAATCTTTCTAAGTTCTCCCACACATCAGATTTATTAATACAACCAGCCATAGAACTTGTAAACTTAAATTTGATTTATTTAAATTTTATTTAATGTTGAACTGACTTTGAGCTCGAACTATTTGAAATTGCAGCAACTTATTATCGTTATTGCTGTAATATTTTATCTTTGGGGAGTATAGCCTCTCAACAATGATGTCGTAAAGTAGGCTAAGGCTACTTATGTCAATCGTTTTGACTGGCCTCTTGCAATAAGAGAAACAAAGCTAGAATACATTTTATTAGTTAACTCTTAAACCCTAGTTTATCATATATTTAAATTTATAAGTTCCTGCTCCCATTTTCAAGTCCAATAAAATATTGTAATATCCGATTTCTTTCACGTGAATTGTTATCAGACTCCAACAACGTTCTGGTAAAGGTGATGTGATCTCCAGTTACACAAACCTGTTGATATCTAATTGCAGACCAGACCTGCACAGATTCTGCACGGCCGTGGACCATGTCCATTGACACCTATGTTTGGTCTAAATAATAGATATCGATGGTAGCGTCCATTTAAAATGCCATGAGCGGTCTAGAATTATAAACAAACACCTTTGATCTGCCGGATTTATTGGATGAAAACAATCGTAAACACCAAACAAATGCTTGAATTATTTTTTCTGGCATTGTAATTTTCACTAAATGACTAAAAAATGATAAAAAAACGAATTCAATTATCGTTTTGTCAATAATAAAAACCGATAATCGTTTTCGAAAGTGATAAACAGATTTCCGATTATCGTTTAACATCCCTACGAGAGCGAGGCAGCACCAGTAAGTTGCTATGCACTGCGCTTCTCTTAAATGAACCTATTGTGTTGATTTGGATTTTAGATATACAAGAGTACTATGAATTGACTCTGTTGAATGATACAAAGTCTGTGCAGCAGAAGGTGCAAGAAACGATGGAGATCGTATCCAAGTGGGACATTGAACCACCAATCATTTCCAATCAAATGATGACATCATCCAGTGTATGTTCATTGTCATCACATTGCACATTATTTCAAGACCATTGCAGGGGTAAATGTACTAAAGAAAATAACTGTTTTGAGAACTATCATTTGAAGGATGAACTTCGGTGATAATTCACAAAGGACGGGTATTGTAAATGTAGATCTCCGAAATTTCTCAGTGCCTCACAAAAGCCACATCAGTATCCAATCAAGTCCATAAGAACCAGGTTGTTTGGTCTGGTTCAGTTCCAGGTCAGAATCTAGGGAGTCAAGCCAAGGAGACAGCATGGTACTATAGTTAAAGTCGTTGGTGATTGTGGTGATGGTGCTGAACCAAGATAGGATAGCTTGAAAAGTTCAGTTTTCAGGGTTGAGTGGAAAGCTACAGGAAATGGGGAAAGAAGTGGACTCCTGAGATTGACAGGTCAGAGAGGGATGACTGAACTAGTGAGGATTGTTTAGGACAGGGGTGTCCAACCTTTTTGGTTGAAGGTTAATACCATACATTGTCATTTGTCTAAGGCTTTGGGGGCCAAAGTCAAAATTTCTGAAACTGAATTTCTTCTAAGCACAAGCCAACAACTCCACAGATTTAATAAGCCTGTTCAGCATTAGCAATGCGCATGCGCAGCCCTTTCAGTTTTACTTCCGGGGTGAAGGTCACCGTTCACAAACAAACAGAATGCTGCCGTTAGCGACGTTGTTATGATCTAGTTTTGACGCAAATATTTGATATTATTCGTTACTAGTTTATAGAAAAAAAATCTATATATATTATAGAGTTTATTATTATTTAACCGGTATCTCATGCGCAATTAAGTGCATGTGTGCGGTTGTTAATTGCGGGAGAGGAGATATCAGCTGTGCTGCTGGAGAAAGACAACCTGCGAAGTCCAGAGTTGCAAAAACAACCGACAATTATTGTTGATATATCGCAAATGCAACAGTCACGAGTTCGTGTTTAACTCGATGAAGTTGTCTTGTGGCCTCTTTCTGTCATAAAGTTCTTAAAATCATCTACTTTACATCGATTAAAGTAATCCCTTTGAACCTATCTGCCATGCTTGAATCTTGTTTGTGAACGGTGACCTTGACCTTTCCCGTCATGCCTTGCGGGGAAAAGTAATGCTGAACAGGCTTATTGGCTTACATTTGTTCCCTTCAGTTGGGTGGCTTCCTTGTTAATCACGCCGATCTTGCATGCAGCTTGGGTGTGATTTTGACTATGCCATATCATTTTATAACCAATTTTGATATTTTGCAGATCAGCTCAAATTCACATGTGGGATTTTTGTAGAATCAGGTCTCTTTTACTGTCTTATCCTATTGGCTAATTCCTTGGTTTCCAGCAGATTTGACTCATGTTATAAACTTCCCATTAGTAGCACTAAGTGAAATCTGCACAAACCACAAATGGTTTGAGACTGTCTTGCCAGGTCCACGATCAAGACCCCAGATATCAGCATATTATGATGATTATTGCGTCCATATTATACTCATTGCATTGTCTGCCCATTGAGCAAATCATCCATTTGAAAATCTGCCTTAGTGTTCACAAAGTACTGCATTTTAACCAACTGACCTATCTTTCTGTTCTATGCTCACCCGTCATACAAACCAATAGCCTACTATACTCAATCATTGGATGCTGTGGCTCGTGATGTGCTCAACACATAAACAGTATCGGTTCTTAGGCTCTCTCGGTAGCTGGTCCAAAGCTTTGGAATTCGCTGCTGACTTCAGTTCATACTGTCAATTCTCCATGTCGTTCCTCTCTATCAACTTACCTACCCACTGTAGCTCGGTTTCTAGTTTCTGTGATCTACTGGATTTCAACCTGGCTTTTCCAATGGATTGTGAGTTTAATTGCGATTTCGCTGTAAGCGACCATCGACTGATGTCCAGGACGACACTATGATTAGGCAACAAAAATATAGATGTGTTTCCGGTAACAGAGGTTTAAAAAATTGGGTAGGTAGGTTGGAAAATATTTATAAAAAAATTATTGTATGCAATGCTGTAATAAAAAGGCAGTTTGACAGCACAAAAACTGCATGCTGTAAAGTAGGAAAGTTGATAAAGTTTAGGAGTTGGTGTTGTAATACTGACTAAAAGAATTAATCAATTAATCTCCAAAAAGTAACTTCAATTAATCGATTAATTTGGTATCTGTTATGTAAAGCGTGAAAAACCTGTCAAAAATGTAGTGCTCTACTGACTCAGTTACTGCTTTCTTTAGTCATTCCACCAATCCACATGCTGAAGGTAAAACGTCAGCGATGTTTTTGAACAACAGTAAGCGAACTGCTTATTGCAGTGAAGATAGTTAATTTTGTCCATCTTTGACTTTCCATTAGCATTTACCTTAAATGCAGATGATTTCTTAATTTTCAACTCGAATTTTCACATTATCATTGTTCGTTATATTGTTTACTCTGGAAATGGGCCACTCGATCTCATGAAATAGTTTTAAAATATTAAGCGAACAAGCCGAAATTAATCGATTAAAATTTGAGCACAGGAGCGCCACGTTGTAACATTGTAGCAGTCCACCGTGCATGTGTGTGGTGGATCCCGAGTTTAACAACATCTTACAAAGGCTGTTGACGTCGACAGAAATTATTTTGAACAGTTCTCACGGCTCGCGTGTGATCTGAGGGCGGCCAGCATAATACAAGAAGGGCGGGTGGACAGACAAGCCGCTCTGGCTCCACGCCTATAGACTCTGGCTAGGAGGCCTAAGGCTAAATCCGCCGACAGCGGAGGGGGGTTGGCTGTTTATGCCGGCGCCCTTCAGACCAGACCCATTCACGAGGGCTGCAGAATGTTGCACCCCTCTGGAAATGTGTCGGCAAGCAAACTATGCTGCATCCGCCATTGGCCAGTGACAGCTGTCAATCAATGTAGCACACATATTACGACATTTAACTAGTCTATAGGAATCAATACCAAATTTGGAGGCTGTTTTCCTGTACATTTTGCTGATACATTGAATACAGTGATAGGATTTGGGAAATAGCCCTTGCAAGTTACCGTGAGAAAATTAATTCCTCTGCCTGCGATGTATTACCCTCCCCACCCCTTCAACTGTCGGACGCTTGTTAATATTGACCGTGGGAAACTTTTAGCCCATTTATTGCTCTAATTAATGGTGCCCTTATTTATACACCTCTGGCAAGGAAAGAAATGTTATCAATGTCGCAAATCTGCACCTCTGGCATGCAAAGGTTAAATTCATGTGTCAATGATTTTAAAAAAATTTTCCCAGTCGGGCCTAAAAAAGTGACTCGGTCGGGTTACCGGAAACACAACATTATTTTTTTGGGCCTTATGGTGCTACAGAAGTTGTACGTTAGATTAGATATGGTTAATTGCTCTTTAATGTGGAAAAGTGCTCAGTGATGCATATGGGGAAGAGAAACAGCGAGTTTTCATATGAAATGGGGGTATGGTGTTGAAAGTGAGTGAGGAAGAAAGGGACTTGGGAGTGATTATGCACAAGAGTGCAAAGCCCTCAAGGCAATGTGCTGAAGCATCAAAAAAAGGCTAACTCGACTTTAGGCATGATAAGAAGGACAATAAGTTAGTCACCCCAGACAAGGATACAATATTGGGGTTGTACAAATCACTGGTGAGGCCTCAGTTGGAATACTGCATCCAGGTATGGAGTCCCTACCTGAAACAGGACATGGAAAAGCTGGAGAAGGTGCAGAGAAGATCTACAAAAATGATTTGGGGCTACAAGGATTTGGGATATGAAGAAAGGTTGAAGAGGTGTGGACTAACAACATTGGAGAGAAGGAGGAGCAGAGGAGGCCTAATTGAAGCCTACAAGATTATTACTGGAAAAGAGGCAGTGCAGAAGAAGAAGTTTTTCGAATTAGCACCAAACAAGGCAACTCGGAGACATAGGTATAAATTATTTAAGAAACCAAAAGGGACATTAGGGCAGAAATTCTTCAGTGCAAGAGTTGTAGATTTGTGGAATAGTTTGGACGATAGTACTGTCTCAGTGGACACTATCACAGCTTTTAAGAAGAAGCTAGGAAAATTGGGCTATTAATCATGTTTCAGGTTAATTGCAGTTGTTCTAACACAGACTAAACGTCTTCTGAACCACTTAAAACCCTTGTTATGTTATGTTATGTTAATTGTAGGAAATTGATGGTACCTATGTTAGAACAACAACACTGCAACAAGGGTTACACTTAAGCATAATAAAGTATATATTTTCTGAATCAGCAGACTTCTGGCTATGAAATCCATATTTTCTCATGAACAAAAGTCAATTTATATATTGGTCCTAGAACGCCAAAGGGCAAAACAGTCGCCAATGCACAGGTGGACACTGCATTTTTCGCAATACATAAATGTATTTGTGGCCCTGATTTTCCCAGTTTCTGAATTTTTCTGCTTGGGACACTTTGTCTCACATCTGACTTAGATGGAAAGTGTTTGCCAAGCAGCCTTGGTATTGGAGGAGTGTGTCTGCCGGGACCTTGCACTAGTGCATCATCTGGTGGATTTGCACGCAGTGCAATCAGGTCTGCTGTAAGACTGTAGGCAAGTTGAACATCTTCTCTGACATCTTGCGGCTTTTGCCATGAACAAGATTGTGCAAAAAGGGAATGTCCTTTCGACTGAATTGCCCTCTGCCAGTTCCATTTGTTATCAGGAGCAGCTGTTGGCTGGTTCACCACTGGACTGAACCGCTGGAAGTGGACGTCCTCGACCCTGACTCTGACTGCCTCCTCTTCTTCCTCCACTGTCATCTGCACTGTTGCCAGCAACAGGGGCCAACCTTCAAATGGACAAAATTAAAAATTCTGAATTAAATAGGATGATTTGCAAAAAGAATAATTTTTCGTCAATCAGCAGATTAATGAACACACACTTTTTCATCACATTGTTTTCATTATGTAATTTTGTTTGAAGGGAATATCAGTAACGATCATTATGCTTTCAATCAATAAAATCACAATAGCCTACTCTACAACATAATCTGACATATCAAGAACTTTACGCAAAAGAAAAACCGAAATAAAAAAATATAGCATCGCTAACCTCTCTAACTTCGGCATCATTCAGCAGTCTGAGTGCAAAAGTCAAGGCTCGACTCTCGATTTCGGACCACATCGTAAACCAGGCCGATTTCACACATGCCGCTGACCATAATCTGTCTTTACATAGACGAAAACACGTTTTCGCTCTCATCAAAGACATGTCTCAAAACATCCACAAATGGGATACTTTTACTAATTACTGCTACTGTCGTAACTTGGAAAATATTCACTTTCTGTGAAGAAATTCGGTATCAAAATGTCGGTAAACAACATTGATACTATTTTTAGGCATGACATAATGAAGCTATATTTTTTTCTAGTCTGTTTCAATGCCTCCCATTTGGGGTCATCCGTGACCCCATCCGGTGGGAACGTGTTAAAACAAAATTAAAAACTCATCTGTTCACCTTGAACTATGACTAGGAATGTAGCGAAACGTGCTCTCGTGCAGGACCTGTCTTGTTAAAGTGCACTATAAATTTTCATTTGTGTTGTATTGTACTTTACAATGGATTCATTTGGTGAATGGTTCTTAGAATTATTCGGAGGAACCTCTTCCTCCTCCTCCTCCTCCAGAGGTTGTCTATCAACAAGTGAACAAGACCACAGAACCCAAATCATCTGTTACTCAGGTTAGCAAAGTCAGATCTCTAGAATTTCTCTCATTTATTGATCACCATACAGATTATTTTTGGCAATCTTATAGACTAGAGACACTTGTAGAGCATGAACTTTCAACTATGGGTGAGATTCTAGGGCAGGGTGATGGATGAATGGTAATATACAGGCACGCTTGATGGCAGAATGAAGTTAGGTATGTCACGTTAGGTTTTATGTTTGACTCTGTGTGGACCCGGTCATGACCATGCTGCCACTATGGATTCCACTGAGATCAACAAATGACAGTTTCCGCTGGTTCTAAGTTGAAGTAGACAGATGTGATGTAATTTTAACAGAGATGGGTTACTAATCGATTAGATTCTAATCGATTAGCTAATTGATTAGACAAACAGCTAATTCTAATTGATTAACTACAAGACTTTGCCTATTCTAATCGATTTTAGCAAATTTCAGCAGTTAATTCTAATTCTAATTGATTAGCAATTGAACAATTGAACTAATCGTGCCCATCTTTGCAATTTAGATTGCCCGAAAGAGCAATATAAGAAACATGGCTGGTGCACAGTTAAGCAGTAGTCTGTCATTTGGATAAAAAACATCCTGGGCAGGCAGCTTTGAGGAATTGCTTCAGTTCAAGACTACAGGAAGTTTATTTGCTTGCTTTTTAGAGAACAAAACCTTTTGAGCAGAATTCTCGAGTTGATGATGTATCCAAGGCTTTTGAAACAACCATTACTAGATCGGACCTGCAACCTATTGATCAGGTGACAAAGTGTGAAGCATCTTCACTACAGGACAGTTATGCACAGTATAGTTTCATTGATTTGGCTTAACTGTGAACAAGGTATCAACTATTTGGTTGGGCTCTTCATGTGGGAGCTCACGACTGGTGACTTTTCTGATTATGTCAGCATTATTTGCATATTGATAAACTGTTGGAAATGAAATTTAGCAATATTTAAACTATCATAGAGAACACATCTAAATAATTTCTCTTAAAAATGGCTCATTTATAATTACAATTGCAATTTGAGAAATGTGGTAGTCTGATGGCATGCTGGAATGTACAGTTGGAAATGGGATTCCCTACAAGATAATTCAAAAATTTCTTTTAGATTTTTCATTGTGGTGAACTTGGCTACAGTTCACCACAATGTCCCTGTAATTATTTTGTTATTGTAATTGATGGGAGATGAGGTGATGATAAAGAGATTAACCTCATTTACCAAAGGTAAGAACAGGAAGTTGCTGAAACTTCTTACCCGTTATTGACTCTCCAAGTTTGTTAAAGATAGTTAAGTTTTCCATAATGGTTCTGTTATGTTCTTAGGTTAAGAACTGTATTTTGTTTTAGATCAATGGAACTGCAGATGAATGGGAATATGAAGAAATTACGCTAGAAAGAGTAAGACAGTTTAACAGTGCTATTTCCTTTGGCTTTCAAGTTGCTGATAAGTCAATTTCTTACCAGTTTAGGCTTCACTTGTGCTTGCATAAAAGTTTTATAAAGTTTTTTGTTGCAGTATGTTTTGTTAGCAGGAGACACTTGTAGTTCTTTGCTCTTTCCTGTGGTCTTTGCAGTGTCTTGTATTGATCCAGAAACAAAGCCTAGATAAAGTGTATCTGTATGTAATGGAATTTGTCTTTGAACAATGTATCAGTTTTTAATAAATAATTGATTAGTTTTAACCAGTTTCAGTTCATAAATTTTATATGAGATATTTGTGATCTGCATAGCATAAGAGGTGACCAGTCTGTATTTCTGTAATTGGTCTTGAATTCCAGAAGCATACTTAAATGTGTGCACCCCTAGTATTATCAAGTGCAAGTTTCCTCGAGTACTTCCTTTGAGCAGTAGTTGCCCCTACATGTTGGGCTTGGAATGTGAGAAAAATAATCGACTCGAGTAGTAGTAGCTATCATAAAACATGCTCCATCTAAGATGCAGACAGTTCGAGTGCATGATATTAGAATTTTTATCAAATCTCGAATGAAATGTCTTCATATCATGAAATTATTGCCATATGAGTAAACTGTAATATTATTTTAATTTAAAAAATTTATTATTTCTTACTTGGTAATATCTTATTACACGACAGTTTCTGGTACAGTTTCTGCTTTTAAAAAGTTATCAAAAAGTTTGATAGTAGGCCTAATTTGGGAGACCTGGGCAGTTTGATCAGGGTATGGAACATGGAGCTGATGTAAATGTTGTTACAGCACTATTGCAATAAATATTTTTTGACTGTCGTGTAATAAGATATTACCTAATTGTCATGTAATATTTAAAAAAAGAAAAAAGAATGTGTTCTTCATTAAACGCTGGAAAACCGAGACCTGACCCCCGAGAGCTTTACATATAAAGTTATCGAATAGTAGCAGAAAAGTTAGTAATAGTTAACTAAAAACACACTAGCCTAGCTGTACAGCATCCTAGCCAGGAAGCCGTGCCTGGTGAAGCCCCACAATACTTAGGAGCAGTATAGCATACAATACAATACAATACAATTAGACATTAATAGCGCGCTTTAACAAGACATTTGAAGTCTTGCACGAAAGCGCGTTTGCGCTGTGTTCTTAGTCATAGTGTAATGAGAATAGATGAGTTTTTAGTTTTGATTTAAATTGCGTAACAGATGAACATTGACGGATTGTAGCTGGGAGACTGTTCCATTCTCTGGGTCCAGAGACAGCAAAAGCACGATCTCCAAACTTCCTCTTGGTGCGAAGAACGGTAAAGTCTCCTCATGTGGCCGATCTGAGTCCTCTAGGATTTGAAGCAGAGCATGGCACGACCATGGATTTCATATATGAGGGTGAGGTTCCAGAATGGATATGGTACATGAGGAGGGAGATTTTGAAAGCGATACGGGCGCAAATGGGAAGCCAGTGTAGTTGTTGAAGAGATTGTGTGATGTGGTCTCTGGGACCAAGGTCTTTTATTAGGCGAGCTGCGGCGTGCAGAACAGATGTTAGAGGTTGTAGCGTTGATGTGGGAAGACCAGATAGAACGGAATTGCAGTAGTCGATGCGAGAGATGACAAGGGCTTGAGTAAGAATACGGAGGCAGGTTTCATCCAGGCAGCGCTTCACTTGTCTAATTCGGCGAAGGTGGAAATAGCAGGCTCTGGCAATGGAGGAAATATGTTGAGTCATATTTAGATTGCAGTCTAGCAATACTCCAAGGTCGCGAACCACTTCTGAAGGTGGAATCGAACAGCTTAAGTCAATGTTAAGTATTTTCAGTGATTTATCATCATCCAGATTGTTCCGACGGTCGAACCAAATGAGTTCTGTTTTAGTAGTATTTAGTTTCAAACGCATGGAAGCACACCAGGATTGAATATCACGGGTGCATGCTGCATGTGGTTAACGGTGGTGGCCCGGACCACTTCATGAAGCCTGACCCCCGAGAGCCCATGCGAGATTCAATATGATGGGCATGGAGTGATTACTTGGCCTGTATACAAATTCTTTTTGTAACTGTCAAGTAATAATGTAACTGGTGTAAATGTGTGCAGACAAACTGCAAAAGTTTCAATTTAAGGCTGCATTTTCTATATTCTATAATATCTTTAAATTATTTCTTCGTTTGTATAAAGAAATTGGCTTGACATTTATTACGTCGTACCTTCGTTCTCTAGAGCCTAGGAGTTGGAATCCCTATCAAGTCTAAATTAGGTGAGGGCTGTGTTAAACTGAATGGTAACTATATTTGTAACCATGTACATTTCTATGTATCTGTGTATTTGCAGATTGTATGGACTAATGTAATGTAAACAAACATTTATATTGTGCCCCTTAAAGAGATCTATTCACAGGCGCTCTCTACGCTAGCCTATATGATGATAAATGTCATTATGAATGAATATATTATATCAGCAAAACAATACACAATAAGCTGAAAGAGTCGCCAGTGGTGGGCCCACGCACACACGTGGAACCAACCAATGGATTCCCATCAACAGCTGAAGATGGCTTGGATGTTCAGAGTCTCTGGGCCAAGTTGCGTCGATAGAGCAGAGCGGCGACAGATGATGGTGTTCGCACACACGGTGACACTGTCGATGAGCAGTCCCTCACCGATGGAAGCTGACGGATGTCCGGCTAGCCGTCGAGGCACAAGGAGTATGAAGAAAAGGCATTCTTCATATGTTGGTTGGTAGATTGTAGAGCCACCAGTTGAGGTCACTCCAATGGCCTGCGTCAGTCGTCCTCCACTGAGACGAAAACACTCAGCTTCATATACGGTCATATGGCTCAGACTTGACTGTACATCAGAAGGATGGGCCTGATGCAGTCACATGGGCCAAGGTGACTTGTGAACAAAGTGCCCTTTAAGCGTACAAAATCCTTGGCAAAACTAACAGGTAACTCTGGTATGCAAACCTAGCACCAAAAAACTTCCAACATGCTCAAAGTTATTGATCAAATTCTGCATTTGGATGAAAATATCCGTTGAAATACGCATGTCATCGGCAATGTCGACCGACATTGCCAATGACTTACGATGACATACGGACAAAATTTGGGTGTAACCGATGGGAACAATATTTCAGTATAAAATGTCTTATTTTTAGGAAAAACCTAGTGTGTCAACATACACACATGTCAAACTTCTTTGACATGAATGATTTTGCTGTGTGATAGCAGATTTTAATATTCCTAACATAAAGATTTGTTAACAGTGATATAGGCTAAATGGTTATTAACAATGAAGTCGACATAATCATTCATGTCTGCTGTTGCTCATGCCAGACACCTGGCCTTGACTTATTATTATTGCAACTGTTTTTAACACACGCAAGGTCACATAGAAATGCGAATTTGAGGTGTAGTTAGTTAGTTGCCAGGTTAAGTTAAGAGCTGCTAGATATCCAAATTCTTGAAAGCCAGTAAGAAATAGTGAGTCTAGGCATTTCTTAGAGGAAGAGAAGAGTATCAGGCAAACATTAGTAGTCTGTTCCATTCCTAAGGGACAGCAAAATGGAATGCATGAGAGCCCATGACAGTGCTACATTGAGACTCAACCAGAAGACCTGTACCTGAAACCCACAGACTGTGTGGCAGAATGTAAGGAGAGAGTAGTGGTCGAAGGTAGGCATGAGTGCTTGTTGTGAGGTTTTATAGTAAAACAAGCCAGTTTAAATCTTATTCTAAATTCTACAGGAAACCAATGCAGCTGACCGAGCAGAGCTAGTGAGCTTGAATGAGAAGATGCATGCAGAACCACGTGAGCCAGAGAATTTTGGATGCATTGAAGCTTGTTGACTTCAAGATCTGATATGCCTGCAAACACAGAGTTAGCTTAACTGAGAGCACTAGGCTCTGGTCTTTTACATTCCATTGGCAAGAGCAGACCTTATGTGCAGTGATATTTTAGTTCTTTGATTAATTTTACTTCTAGTTCTTATTCACTTCTGCTGAAGCGATTTTACTTCTCCTTCTACTTCTAGTTCTCAAATAATTTTACTTCTAGTTCTTATTCACTTCTGTTGAAGCAATTTTACTTCTCCTTCTACTTCTAGTTCTCAAATAATTTTACTTCTACTTCTAGTTCTCAAATAATTTTACTTCTAGTTCAATTTACTTATTCGTGCACTTATCAAGATTGGAGTTATGAACAAAACCTTAAAGTTTAAACCATTTCTCTCTTGCACAGAGAATATCATGAAGAAGAAAAAGAGGAGGAGAAAGAAGATCAGTCCCTTAAGATAACCCTGAAACAGCCATATGTATGAAGTGTTAGAGACTTCATTTTCTTAGCCTCCGCAAATGAGGGCTGGGAGTCAGTCCTCTCCCTCGCCGTCTCATCTTCCAACCAACAGTGTACGGTCAGTGTACTCATTAAAGCTGAGTTGGCCAAGAGTGTAGAACTGTAGCGAAAGTAGGCTGGTGTTCATGAGATTAGCTACGAGATTCACATTATGTGCAGAGGTGTATGTCAAATCCAAATAAGGAACATGCATTTTAAACATAATATTTCTGTACGGCGGTACTGTGAAGAATTCCCTATTTCATGACCTGATAAACGACACGAGTTCTAATCCCTCATGGGTCGAATGCAGGGTTTCGTTGCCAAGAGGCCGATGGCATCCGCGTTCCACGATCAAAGAGGGACTCGTGGCTATTGAGCCCAGGTTCAAGCCGATCAGAGTTCATGTCCCTGCCGTGCATAGCTATCCCGTGGATCAATAGGGGAAGCACCCCGGCTGGAATGGGAGAACATTTGATAACACTAGGTATTAAATTACCAAGAGCTAAATGAAGGTCACACAAAGAATATCACAAAAGGGCACAAGAGGCCTTCCTGCCAATTCAAACAACTCTGAGGCCGATTTGACCTCAGGTCAAACAAAGTGGACCGTTTCCTTGAACTTGGCCCTCTCTGCCGTCCAAATTCCCAATATCACCTTAGATATTACTACAGAAAATCTTCTAGCCTAGCATATATTTCACCCTTGATCTAGGCCCTGTCCAGACGCTTCCCTTGCTTTCTCTCTCGCACGGCAGTTCTACGCTCTTCTCTACACCATAGACGACCACTCTCCTTCACAGCCAGCCACGGCAAGGAGGATTATCCCTTGTCTGTGGCCTATAGGCCTACCTTTCCTAAGTCACACGTGCCTGATCCCTGGCTCTTACCATTGGCCAATCACATCGTATACCTCACTCCTCTGGTCAGCCAGCCTGCCGGCCTATAGCTGGTGGCCGGTGACAACCCCTCAGCCCTGCACAATAGCTGCATTTACCCTGCATTTGCATATTATTATCCCCTAAGCCTCGAGGCCGGTATAAACCAGTTTATAGCTATATGACCCCACACCCAGGAAAACAGGTACAATGCCCTTCTACTGTTCTGTGAGGGACCTAATTCATCACAGTAATAAAACATGGCGCCTAAAAATTAGAAGTCTCTTAATTTTCGTTCTTAAAATAATTATGCTTCTTATTCTTATTCACTTCTGAAGGTCCTAATTTCACTTCTTATTCTATTCTCGTTCTTAAAATAATTTTTATTCTACTTCTACTTCTGCTGAACGAAAATCAAATAATTATTATTCTTATTCTACTTCTTATTCACGAAAATATCACTGCTTATGTGATGTATTGCTCTGATATGATAGAAGCTAGATTTATAGATGACTTATATTCAAGTCATATTCCCTACTTCAAATCAAAAAATTTACCAAGGTTTGCAAGATATATTTTTCAGTATATATGGTATGTGCGACTGGTGCCTTTTTGTTGTGATACAAAAACCTTCAGAATGGGTTATATTGCTTATGATGTCTGCAATGATGTTTCTAGGGTGCCACAGGTCTTGGATTTAGCATTGCGGGTGGTACTGACATTCCTCATATTGGAGATGATCCCAGCATCTTCATAACAAAACTGATTGAAGGCGGTACAGCTGTAGCTGACGGTAGACTCAGGTTGGCTATTGCTTTCTGGCTGCACTTCTTTTCTAGGTTTTCTCCCTTATGTCACAGTGAAAATCGATTTTTTACAATTCTGTATGGTCATGTTCCTAAGCAAAAGTTGAAGCAACAAACTTCTTCCTGACCACTTGTTTGAACATGTGCTTATATAAAAGTAATTGTCTGTAAAGAAGAAGGTTTGAATATGCTATAAAAACTTCTTTTTAAGAGTTAGAGGACAGATAGAGAGTAACAATGGAGTAAACATGTCTGTTGGTTTTTTTGCAGAACAAATGACATAATTGTGTCAGTGAATGGTCTCTCAACAGTTAATGTAACTCATGCCCAATCAGTTGATGCACTGAAAAAGGCTGGAAAAACTGTACACTTGGTTAGTTTTATCAGAAATTGGTAATATTGTCACTTGCTACCTTCATTAATTCTATCTCCGCGAAGGTGAGTCATTTTGATCATGTGACGAAAGCAAACCTTTCTGGCATTTCTGACATATAATTATTATAATTAGCTACGTTATATGGTTCTGTCTATATCTATTAGCTAGAATAAAGAAACATTGTACATGCTGAAAAGATCTCTTATGGTCTGGTAAAGTTACAAATGTAAGTTTTGCTAATGTTTTTGATCCACATTTACACCCAACCATTTTAATTCGAATAGCCTGCATAATGCATATCTATATTTAAATATTTTAAATATCCATAGTTCCAGACCTGTTAGCTAGAAGAAATAATGTAGCCTACATGCAAAACATTTCATAGGTGGAGTTCCGATGGTTTAGTAAAGTCAAAAATGCAACTTCTGCTGATGTTTTTGGTAGACATTTACGTCCAGCCATTTAAATTTAATTACCGGTGGTCACATCCTTTTCTTTGTCATTGCCTGCTTCTCTGCAGTTAGATATTTATTAGTCATCAGTAATGTCTACCAAATAAATTATTGCATTCAGCCGATGTATTCAATCAATCAATTATTAAAAGAAACTTGAAATAGCGCCCCTTCAAGATATCTACTCAGAGGCGCTCCCGGTCCAATCACGGCTGAAAAGAGTAGTTTTCAGAGAGGTATAAAATGCAGGTGAAGAATTCCTAGGTAGGAGATGGAGCTCTAGAGGAAGCCCATTCCAGATACTCGGTCCCACGACCAAGAAGACCCGATGTTGCATTAATTATAGAAGTGCGTGCAAAGGGGACACTCAGGTCACTGTGGACTGCAGAGTGAAGGGGTCGGCGGCGATGTGCCATCGGTTCTCAGAGTTTTGAGCGCTGGCTGCAGTTGTGTGGAGCTTCTAAAATCATTTATAAGTGTATTTCCAAGGCAGCATTGATTATGGTCAAGGCCTGTACTCTAGTCAATGAGTTCTGTCTTTGCCTTTATTGCCTCCCATGAAGGCCATTTTGTTTAGAAGGTGTGTATATTGCAGTGACTTTGTCCAATGTGAGTGTTACTGTTCTCTTGAGCTGTTCGATGGAATCATTTGCAGTTTTGAAGGTGCTGTGAAATGATTGGTATTAACAAGAAATTGACTGAACTGAATCTAAGATGAGTGTTCTAAGATGAGTGTTGCAGCACTTTATGTAGTAGTTAGCACTTTGAGTTTAATGATTTGGTCAAAGCATTGTAAGGTCATTTTATCTGCAGAACCATCCTCCGTCTTGTGAAGTGGTGTGTGCAGAATGGTTCTAATGGAAAAACAGTTGAATGGTCTGTGACTCCTTGGTAGCCAGCTGTCTGTACTGGTGCTTTCCTTAGTATTGATAATATGTATGTATATCTGATGCTTTTTAGGTGGTAAAGAGACTTCGTGCTCCAGCTGAGGAAGTTGTTCAGCTGATTGACTTGGTTAAAGGGAACAAAGGTCAGTTAAATATGTTGGACTATGCTTTTAAATCTCTCACTGAAAAATACCTTTCTTCTTTAATGTAATGTGATGGTAACATGCTTGAGCAACTCCCCACTGCATTGAGCTGCAGGGCTAAATTGATCCACATCTATAGCGATATCTGCCTCTGGATGGGAGGACTATGGCTAAATCCAACAACAGTCATGGATTTAGCCATAGGCTTGGAGAGGGCTGACTGCCGCATCTCTCTTGGTTTAATGCTGTTGTCCTTCAGACCAGACTTTGGGGGCTGCCAGAGTGTGGCACCCCTCTGAAAATGTCTTTTCCTGTGCAAACTATCCTGCATTGGCTGGTGACAGTTGTCAATCAGTGTAGCACTCAGATTACGAAATTTGACTAGTCTCTTGGACTCAATACCAAATTAGGAGGCTGTTTTACTGACGGCCTGACAGGCTTTCGGGTACCCGTTCAGATTGGGCTCGGGCACATGGGTTGCATAATTACTAAAATTTTACCCAAGGCCACCTTCTCCAACGATGTCCACTGTAGCACCATACAATCTCTTCGCTTGATTCTCCCACATCCTGATGACGCTGATGTGGAACGGAAACGGACTAAACAACCTGGCTCTTCTTGCAAACTTGACTTGATATATAGCCAACGATTAACCTGGTCGCCCTGACACAGCTCTCGTTTGGCACTGAGACATTTTGGAGGTTTCCATTTACATTGCAGTACATTCAACTGTGTGCATTAGGGTGTCCCAAAACGACAGAAACTTTTCAAAAGTTTATATATTTTGATGGCCAACCTCTAGAAAGTTTCTATAGGACTAGTTATTATATTGTACGAAGTTATAGCTAATTAGATTAACATTTAGGCGTGGCTCAAGCGACTCTAAGTTAAGCATTGTATATCTGAATCATACACATTGATTTACCATTGAGAAATTTTATCCCAGAGTATCGCAGGAACTAAAAGCAATCGAGAAGTGATTTTTGAGTCTATGATAGGGTTTTCCGGGAGAAGTCAAATATGCTATTTCTAACATTGTAGGACAATCGGTTGACCTTCATTTTCAAGGTCATTTGACATCTATTGTCGTAATATTTCGTTATCGGTGAAAGCTAAAAAGAAGGTGTCAGTCCAAGATAGGCCCACTGGGTTCAAGGATATAAAATATAGTTATAAACAACCTGGTATGACCGTCGTATGACCATCGCATGACCTTGTCACTCGACCTGTTATGGGTAATCTTTGGCCTCACTGGAACTACAAGTTATGTAAACAAAATTCCTGGCGTATATGATATTTTTCAGAGTCTTCGATTCCAAAGAAGTATACTCAACAGAGTCATGATGAACATCATATGCTGAGTCTGTAGTTTAGGGTCCTGTGTAACCTTAGGTTCTCCGAAACTACAAGTGCTAGAATAGTTTCTTGATGTCTAATAATTTTTATGATTTTAAGGGCCGCCAAAAAGTGTACACTCAACATTATAGGTTGCGATAGCTTTCCTCATTCTGCACCTTCTCTCCAACCTTTCCTCTCTTTGGGCCAGCATGATCTCTTTCTCCCGCGAACTAGGACCACTTTGGCACAAGCTAGGTCACTTATCATCATTGGGTCTGCCCTGTGGAATTCCCTTCCCATCTTTATGCGTTTCCATTCCTTCTAGATCTATTCCTACTTCTCTCTTTCTTCAAAACCTATTTCTTCTCTCGGGGTACTCGCACAGGGAGCACTACTGAATAGTCACTGCTGAAAACGGCGCTATATAAGTTACTAATTACATTACACTACATCTGAGCTTCAAGGTCACTTGACGACCCGGCGTGGTTGTCCTTCGTTTCTCGGGAATTGCAAGCAATAGAATTGTGATTGTGGTTTATCTTCAGTGAAGGCATCAAAGCACTTTCCTAATCATGAGATTTGTTATTGTACGTTGTGATTCACAGAACATTGTTACAGGAAACTGTCTACGACTTTCCAAGGTCATATGAACTGTAACAAACCAATCAACGTGTTACTTGATATTATAGATCATGGCATGTAATTACCGCAGAGTGGTAGGCATTTGTCTTCAGGATTTCTTGTAGCCAAAAATCTTACAGTTGATCACCTTTCTAAGATTTGTGGGTGGCTATGGATATATATAAGGTCACTGGGAACGTCACGGTGAGTGAGGTCACGTGGTCTGTGAAATATAATATTATTATCAAATTCCATGTAGTCGATAACCCTAGTCTGCAGACATCGAGATCTCCTTTCCAAGACTTCTGGCTTTGGAGATAGGAGCGGTTACTTCAAAAGTTGAGTGACGCTATGTCACATGTTCTGTAAGAAGAAATTGCTAAGGGGTTTCAAGAATATTTTATGCAAATCCTTCTTTCCCAAAACCATAACTTGATACCTAAAAATAAACCTTCTAAGAACAACACGTTAAGAGGAACCATTGATCCAACGTAATGTCAACTGTGACGTCAAAGTTTGACGTCATGTTACAGGGCGTCATGCAAGAGTAACCTTATGAGACAAAACCTATGTTGTGAGCAAACATTTCCAGGAAACCTCACCAAAGGAATTTTGAATATCTCTTCCCGTTTCAAAGTTATGCATTGAAAACCGATATGCTGGTAAAACTTCCACATAGGCTATTGCATGGGGGGTATACGAAATTTGTAAAGGCTTTGAGCCACGTCTAAATGATCTTCAATCTTGCTGTAACTTTACATTTTTGATCAGAATAGCAAAGAGAAACATTTTAAAGGTTGGCCATTGAAATTTGAGTACTTTGGTTTTTCTGGGACACCCTAGTGTGCATGGCACTAAACAGTAGAAGTTTGTTTCTATTGTAGGTCTTGGGTTTAGCATTGCTGGTGGAATTGGGAACCAACATGTACCTGATGACAATGGCATCTTCATCACAAAAATTATAGAGGACGGTGCAGCCCACCAAGATGGCCGTTTAGCTGTTGGTGATCGTCTTTTGGCTGTAAGTCAGCTGTCGTCATAGGCTGTTGAATATTCATTAAATTATTAATAGGTTACGATGCCTTGTAAAGAGACAATGTGAATTTTAAGGTTTACAAGTTCATTAGTTGATGAATTTTGTGCATGTATTTATATGGCACAGAATATATAGAACGTATATAAAGTACTTTAGCTGTTTTTGTTGTTACATTATTTTGTAAATTGTATTTTACGAAGAGCTGATGTCTTAAGGAAAGTGTAGATGTCATCTTGTAACTCGTTGTAGGTCAATGATGCCAATCTGGAGAACGTGGCACATGAGACGGCGGTTGCGGCACTGAAGGCCACAAAAGAGCGTGTGAAGCTCATGGTAGCCAAACCTTACGTGTCATACTCAGTGGTTGATGGTTCAATTCCTCACAGCCAGTCATGTAAGCACTTTTGCTTTGGTCTCACAGCAGCTTTTAGGATCGTTATATGTCGTCACAGATTTGTATTGCCATCTGAGAAATTGCTCAGCTTAAGTGAGCACCAGCCAAGGAAGACCAATCTGTGGTTTAAATTGACACTGATTTAGTGATAGAACGCTTGACTTGGGAAGCAGAACAGTGCCAGTGATTTCCCAGTCACATGGGGCTCTAAATGTCATACCACTTTGTTGAAGTAGATTGGATGATGTGGTCAGAATGCACAGTAAAATTGGATGAAGAAAACCTGAAAATTGTAAAAATTTCGAACGTAGTGCAAACTACATGTAAGCAAACGCAGATTAAAAGACTTAATTTATGTACTTTCCTTCCTATTATAATTATCGACAAACTTTGCTGAAAGAAGCAACGTCTTTTCAGATTGCTTTCTGACAGAGTTGATGTTTTGGTGCTGTATATATTGACCATGCATTGCAAATGTAGCCAAATTTATTGTTAAAAATCCAGTCTCATTATTATTTATGCGTGAATAGAGGGAAACTATGCTTGCATGACTGCAGTGGAGAAAAGGGACCAATATCTGCTTGCAAACAATGTTCCCTCTAAGCTGTGTGCGTGCATCGAGACATTTGTGGCCACACGGCGGCCGTCTCACACCCACGGAAACACCTATGATGTCTGTGCTGCAGTGGACTTCACAGATGGGAATTTTTTAATGCTCTAAAATCAGACGGAAGTTGTTCATTTTTAAAGTTCAAATTTAAATGCAAATTAAGTCACTAGCAGCGTAGTCACACTGCACAGCACAATATGCAGTGCTTTAAAGCAGGCATGGGCAACTCCTTTTAACAGAGGGCCACCTAAGATTTTTAGGGGCGCTCAGGGCCGTATTCCAATCGCGGGCTACTTTTTTTAAATTCATTTGCCCCAGAAAATGAAACGATGTAATTTTATTCACACTAAATATTACAGAATAATCGTTAATGCAAATGAAGGTAATTTTTATGATGAAAATCTATTTATCGTAATACATACGTATTGTATCTACACTCGTGCCAAAGACCTTAATGAGTTGGTTTATCTATCTTTACAAGAAAGCTACTGCTTGCCAATATTAACTTACGCCTCAGCCGTAGTTAAATACACACGGTGAGACAGGAAGATGAACTGAATGCATGTTGGAACTCTGTTTATAGAAAGTTATTTGGATTTAATAAATGGGAATCTGTTAAAGGCTTCATTTGTGGCCTTGGTAGACTAGACTTACATCACATTATTAAGAAATGTCGCATGATGTTCTATAGGCGACTAGTTGATTCGACATCTAATTTTCTCCAGGATATTTTCTGGTGTTACGTTGTTGAGCACTTTCTTTGTGACTCTGAACTTGCCGACATCGTGAACGGTAAATTTAGTTGCATAAATGACCTTTACGAACATTTTCGCAGTCTGTGCGTTTGACTTTATTCATTCATTCATTCATTCATTCTGGAAATTTATATAGCGCCCCTTCAAGAAATCTACTCAGAGGCGCTCCCAGCCCAGCCACGGCAAAAGTAAAAAGACTTAAGTGATTTATAAAACCTAGTTTGACTGATCAAAGGTAGCAAGCGCAGCTCCGATGGCAGGTCATTCCAGATGGAGGGGCCTGCAACCGAGAAAGCTCGGCGCTGCCTAGCAGTCAAGCGAGCCCGCGGAACTAGGAGTTGCCCGTCGTCGCAGAGCGAAGCGCCCGACGCGCTACAACGTCGGACACTGGGCGGCAGAGGTTGCGCAGGTAAGATGGAGCACAGCCAAGGATGCTGCGTGAAACCAAAGAAGCAACACGGTATGATATCCGTTGGGCCACAGGCAGCCAGTGTAACACATCACGCATGTAGGCAGAGACAGAGCCGAATTTGGGAATTCGCCCAATAAGCCGAGCAGCTGAGCGCAGAACTCGATCTAGTCGCCCCAGAACCCCAAGAGGGAGGCCAACGAGGATCGAGCAACAGTGGTCAATTCGACTAGTAACGAAGGCATGCACAAGAACCACTAGTGCGTCATGAGAAAGAGAGCGAGAAACTACTCGGAGCTGGCGAAGCTGATAGTAACAGCTTCGACAGATCAAGTTCACATGTTGAGATAGACTAAGTTCTTGGTCAAGGGCGAGGCCCAGGTCACGAACCGTTAGGGAAAAAGTTATATCAGGAAAGACCCGAGTAAGCTGGAGCAAATCAATACCATCTAGTTGCCGACGGCCACCTAGCCAAATAAACTGAGTCTTGGAAGGATTTAGGAGAAGTCTATTTGAGGCCATCCAAGAGGAAAGAACATCTATCGTTAGGCACATCTGGTGTACAGTAGCGACTGAGTCTGATGGATGGGAATGGATGTAAGCTTGGACATCATCTGCAAAGAGCTGGTGCAGAAGCCCCTGAGACGTCAGCAGAGGACAGAGATCAGCCGTATACAGAAGATACAAAAGAGGACCTAGGACGGAGCCCTGGGGTACACCAAAAGGGGCGGGGACCCAAGGGGACCTAGAGGAGCCAACAACTGCACAGTTTGTGCGTTCAGATAGAAAGGATCGAAGCCATTCTAAAGGCTGGTCAACCAATCCAAAGGAAGTAGAGAGGCGCTGAAGAAGGATGGAGTGGTCCACAGAATCAAAGGCAGAGCTAACATCGAAAAGAGCTAAGAGTGTAACCTGGCCAAGGTCCATAGCGCTATAGAAGTCAGACAGAAGCCGGAGCAGAAGGGTTTCCGTGGAGTGATTCCTGCGGAAACCAGACTGCTGTTGAGGGATCAGCTCATTCACATCTAAATATGCAATCAGCTGATTAGAAACAATGCGCTCTAGAATTTTAGACAGAAAAGTTACATTGGCAATAGGTCGATAGTTAGCCGGATCGTTCACATCCAGACCATCTCGCTTCAAGGTTGGCAGAAGAACCGATCGTTTCTGAGAAGCAGGTAGGCATGCTTCACTGATTGATCGGTTGCACAGGATCGTGAGGAAAGGCAGGAGATCATCAATTAGTTCCTGAACGAGAAATGTTGGCGCAGGATCTAACTCACACGTCTTAGGCACGGAGGCGAGTATCAGTTGACGCAGCTCGACGCTAGAAATTTCATGAAGAGCAGAAAGCCGGCAGTCCGTAGTAGAGAACGCAGGTGGAGAGGAATCCGCAGTAGCACTCCGAATGGATGAGATTTTTGCCGAAAAACGTTCCAGAAACGCATCTGCAGAGAACGGTAGAGCAGACTCAGCCTTCCGACGGCCAAGGAGGCCATTGAAAGTGGTCCAGAGTCTCTTTGGCTCCTTCGACTGGCGAGTGATGATGGCCTCCCAGTATTCTCGCTCTCTGAGACGGTAGGAGGCGTGCATTTTCCGGACGAAATGGACCCACGATGCTCGATCAGTCGGTGAGCGCGTCCTTCTGAAGACTCTCTCCAAACGCCGCGCCTGACGTCGGAGCGACCGACATTCTGCGTTGAACCATGGAGATGACGGGCAGTGGCGTGTTTGGACGGTGCGCAGAGGAAGGAAAGTGTCGATGAGACCAGACATCGCGGTCTCGTACGAGCTGAACATCTCGGATGTAGAAAGCAGAGAAGCCGATCCAAGATCTGCGAAGAGAGGGTGTGCACGGAGCGCTGCACGAAATGCAGAGCGATCCAGACTTTTCCAGTGCCGGAATTGTCGAGCGGCGAGAAGAAGAGGCTCGTAGATGAAAGGAATTGTAGCGACGACGAGGCCGTGGTCGGAGAGAGCAGGAGGGAAGACAGTGACGTCGAGCACCTGGCAATCATCTCTCGTGACGATGACGTCAAGCCATCCACCCAACAGGTGGGTGGACTCCGCAACATGTTGTTTGAGGCCGAATTGTTCCAAGACTGCGGTAAATTCCATCGATTCCGATAGCGACGGATCCTCTAGATGCAGGTTGAGGTCCCCAGTAAGGACCAGCTGTGTGTTATGAAGTGCAAATTGTTCCAATAAGACTGAGAGCTCGTTGAAGAACGCCGACGAGGGAGGAGAGGAGCCAGGGCGGTAAATGGCCAGAAGCGTAGTAGGACCACGCTTCGATGACAGTGAGACCACGAGAACCTCGAAGGTTGACGGGGTCCAGGCCAAATCCACCCTCCTCGCCCTCAGCTGATCCCGGTGGTAGACGATCAAGCCTCCCCTCGTAAAGCCCTGCCTGAGTCATCCGCCCTTGGACGATCAAGGGACAGGAAGCCAGGCGGGGCAGCGCGGCGAACGGCAACATCGGTAGAGGAAAGATGCCAGGACTCAACGACGACCAAGACATCCAAGTCATTGGCTACGATGAGATCAGCAACGGCCACGTATTTGTTCTTCAGGGAACATACGTTGAGAGTGGCCAAACGAATGGCCGAAGAAGGCGAAGCTGGAAGTTGGCGAGGAGCAGTCGGTGGCGGAGACGGCAAGGACCGAAGATGAGCTGGGCGCCATAGACCAAAACGGAATAAGGTCTTCCGAATTGGCCGACGAGGCGGCGCCAAAGACGTGTTGAGTGACCTAATTAGGTCAGCACTGTACACAATCGCATACGCATGAGGCGTAGACATTCCACGATAGTACGTAACAAACACGCAAAATAATCCTGGAATGCCGAGAGTAATCCAAAAAAAGCAAACCACGTAGGCTCCAAAAGCAGAAACCGAACTATTAAACTGTTAAATTGACTGCAGCGACAGAAACGTGTTGAGTTGTCGAACGAGGTTTGCAGTGTACACAGTGTACACAAACACGAATGCAAGGGGCGTACATGCCACGACAGTACGTAACAAAACACGCCAAAATAATCCTTGAAAACCGTTAGTAATCCAAGAAGCCAAACGAAGTAAACTCCAGAAGCAGTAGCCGAACTATTAGACTAACTATATTTAGTAAACAATGAAACCGAATCTGAGAAAACTACGATTTATTACAAAGCCGTGACTGACCGGAGTTCACACGCCAGAGGCGCCACACCATAATCCTTATGTTTGTTCAGATTTGTGCATGTATGTTGTGACGTCTGAATATGTTTCTGCCGTCGGGCGTAATAAAGTACTGATACAGTCCTACACTCAAAATTAAAACAAAATGTTTTATTCAGTTTTAAAAATACATAAAACTGTTAGTCTGTACAAAGTAGGCCTCCTACCCATTTGTTTGGTGTGCTATATTTAATGTGAGATCTGGCACTTCTCCTCACGACACAAAAACGGGAATGTTTGCTTTAATGTTCGAAGTGGCAATTTGAAGTTCATTGGAGAGATTGGCGTCTGTTAGTCTGCATCCGCTGTTGCACTTTGTTAGTGTCGTCTTCGAGAAGATCTGTTAACAGATATCTGTGCACCGTGCATGGAAACAGTACGATCAGTTTCAGGATATGAAAATCTAAGTTAATGGTTAGAATCCTGAGAAATGTACAGTTTGTAGGACAGAATCAGGTGTACCTCACGAAATTTCCTTTCCAACTCACTATTGCATTTGAGTTCAATCAATTCCATTTGCATGGAGTCTGGTGCTGAATTGGCATCAATAGATAAGGGATATCCAAACAATTTGAAGTCTAGTTCATGAGCAGTAAATCAGCAAACTGGGACTGGAACTCTATTTTCAGTGCAATTATTTGTTCTGCGCATGTATTTTAAACCCGCCTGCCTTGACTTTTTATGCAACAATGTTTATAGACACAAGAGATCAAGAGCAAACAGTGATGCATTCAACCAGTGTCACGACAGCCAATAACGTGGCACCATCTAGGGGTGCAAAGTCTGCAGTCAGCAGAATATCCAAGTATGTCGAGACAAGCTAAGTTTTTTTGGACATTCTGGTGTTTTCCATTTTCTCAGGTGGTGCTTCGCTTGTCTTGGCTTAAAGCGTATTAATTGTGTTGCAAAGAAGTCAGGTCTTGGTGCAGGTGATCTTCTTGAGTATCAATGTCTTTTGTTTCCAGAAGAATATTTGGCAACAAGCTGCATCTGTGGTTGCATATTTATAAAGTCAACTTGTGTCCATATCCCTCTTTGTATTGATGTTTTGCAGGACTCCGTACTTGGCCAAATAATTTTTGATCAGCTTATGTCTTAATCTCAGTTTGGTATTTCTCATCAGCAGTTTAGGCTGATGACTTTCAATTGTATATTGCCCTGTAAATCAGCGGCATTGATTCTATCTCTAGCATCATGAAAGTTGAACATTGTTTGCATTCACTGTATTCCTGGTTCAGTCAAAATCCCACCAATCTGATGCAATACTCCTCAGCACTTGTCAGCGGTTACTTCACTTTCCTGTCATTCATCAAGTTAACTTTGGTGGTACATATATCAGAGAAATCACAATTGTCGAAGTCATGTTTGATTTTGTTCTTGCCTATAAGCAACATGCTTTTGCTGTCTGTAAATACATTATTGCATCTTAGAGCCATGAGGCACACAAGGCCTTTTCCTTACTGACAACAGGTCACTTCTATTGCTGTTGCTCTTGTTCAGTCAAGATTGGATTATGCCAGTTCCATTCTTTATTGCACCTATTCTTATAATATAAGTAGATTGCAATTAGGACAGAACACGGAGGCACATCTTGTTTACCCTAGTAGCCTAGAAAACTCTCCATCCATTAGCACTGTCCGTGTTTCAGGTCCATTGTCTCCATTTCTCAAGGAACATCATTTTTAAAATGGCTACTATCACCTATCAACTCCTTCATACTCGGTAGCCTCCTTACCTCTGATCCCCAATTGACTATCATGTCCCTGTCTGTATTACATGATCCACTTATTTTCTGAAGCTTTATCAACCTTTCATTGATAAAGTCATCGATTAACTTACTTTCAGCTCAATGTCACTCACTGTCTGGAATCAGATACTTTTGTGTATAAGGTCAGCCCCAGTAATCTCATCCTTCAAGCAGCAACTATTTTGCAAATTCATCAGTCACTTAGCTTCCTCCCTTTGCTCTTATCTCCCCATCCCCATAGCAACTGACAGAGCCTCTGATTTAAGTATAGACATCGGGTGTGTAAATTTCATATTATTCATTCATTTATCTCTCAGACATAGGCCAGATTTGAGTCAAACCTGTTCTGGAAGAGTTGATATATCTGTTGAGCACAGATTCCCTTTGCATACTTATGCTATCGTTTTATGTTCAGAGAATAAGCCAGTTCAGCATTAGCAATGTGCATGCGCAGCCCTTTCAGTTTTACTTCCGGGGTGAAGGTCACCGTTCACAAACAAACAGAATGCTGCCGTTAGCGACGTTGTTATGATCTAGTTTTGACGCAAATATTTGATATTATTCGTTACTAGTTTATAGAAAAAAAATCTATATATATTATAGAGTTTATTATTATTTAACCGGTATCTCATGCGCAATTAAGTGCATGTGTGCGGTTGTTAATTGCGGGAGAGGAGATATCAGCTGTGCTGCTGGAGAAAGACAACCTGCGAAGTCCAGAGTTGCAAAAACAACCGACAATTATTGTTGATATATCGCAAATGCAACAGTCACGAGTTCGTGTTTAACTCGATGAAGTTGTCTTGTGGCCTCTTTCTGTCATAAAGTTCTTCAAATCATCTACTTTCCATCGATTAAAGTAATCCCTTTTGAGCCTATCCGCCATACTTGAGTCTTGTTTGTGAACGGTGACCTTGACCTTTCCCATCGTGCCTTGCGGGGAAAAGTAATGCTGAACTGGCTTATAGAAACACATCGAAGCAACACTATGCTCCTTTAAGGTAGTAAAACAAGAAAACAGCACACATAGTTTTATTATGTTGCCAATTGAGCCGTGATTTGTGTTTGTAGCAAGGTGCGAAAGATTTTGCTGCAGAAAGGACCAACTGGTCTTGGATTTAACATAGTAGGAGGAGAGGATGGTGAAGGAATCTTTGTGTCCTTCATCTTGGCTGGTGGCCCAGCTGACCTCAGTGGAGAATTGCAGAGAGGAGACCAGCTCATCTCAGTATGTTGGCTTATTTTTCTAAATCCACCCATTCAAGATCTTATTTGTAATTGGAAGTTCTAATTTTTATAGTGCCTTTTAAAGAAAACTCGTACAACGCAAGATAACATGCAAAGAGAATGGTCTTTAGCCACTTGCAAAGGAAGGACAAGAAGCTCTGGCACAGGTAGCTTGGCAGGGTGAATTTATGAAATAGTTGCTGCTTGAAGGATGAGATTATTCATTCATTCATTCATTCCGAGAATTTATATAGCGCCTCTTCAAGAGACCCACCCAGAGGCGCTCCCAGCCCAGCCATGGCTATAAAAGTGTGATTTGAGATACTTATAAAAGGCAGGCGAATCTAGCCAAGGCATCAATCACAAGTCTAGTGGGATGACCTTATATGCAAAAGTATTTGATTACAGAATGAGGGGTTGACAACACTAGAGCTATGATGTTGCACTGTGTAAGTGCATGAAGGGATAACAACCAGATCACCTGCATTGCAGAGCCAAGAGATATGTGACACAAGGGGTCAAAACCCGTCGCTTGTCGCTTCCTAGATACTGAGCTAGACGCTGAAATAGGCGAGATGGGTGAACAATATAGAATATTCTTCAATTCAGTAGTTGCCTGTGAATTTGCCATAACTTGCAAAGTAGTAATCCGATTTTGATGCCGTTTGTTTTATTCCACACAGAATAGAGCCCTTTATTGCACAGAATGATTGCAGAATAATCAAGTAATGATTGCTGATGACTTTAATGACATGAATATTCCGAAACTTTTTATTCAATTTTTTCACTCTATACCATGAAAGAATCAAACGCACATAACTTCAGTTAGAAAAAAGATATTTTGATTCTGTAAAAAGTATTTTGAAGCAGATTAATTGTAGAATATGACTAAATAAAAAGGTCAGAAACCGACATGTGACGGGTTTTGACCCCTGGTGTACATATGTGAGCACTGAGCAGGTATGGATGACAGAGAAATACATTGATCCCTAAGGTAGGATGGACTGACTGTCTGCATGGGAAACCAAGGTAGTTCATCTTGTATATAATTACAATACAATACATTGAAGCAACATTGATGTTGCCCTCCTTCCAAAGCTCTGAAGTGCACATACGACAGATATCGATGACGCTGAGCAATTGTGAGTTACGGACTTGCTCAAGGTTCTTACACAGTAGCCGTCTCGGACGAGGCTCAAACCTATACTCTCCGCATTCCAGGCCAAGCGCTCTAACCAATTGGTCACTCTGCTCCACATATATGACCGATTAGCCAGGTTAATGATCCAACCAGTGGACCAACTTTTGTAATGAATTCTGATCACATGTCACCAATAACAGCAGACTTCTAACTTTCGAGATTTTGGACCGGCTCAGAGAATTCGTCAACTTGACAATGTCAGTGGTCTCTCAAAGGCCAAATGCAGACTTGTCAGGACCATTGCCATCGGCAGAACACAGACGTTGACTGTCTGCAGGAGACTGACATATCAGACAATTTAAGGGGACAATAGACTTTCCACTCTGCCATTTGATCTAGAGATTATTTACCAGATCTTTGCTGGGCTCACTCGAGATATGACAGAGCAATGTCAGCAAGTCAATTAGTATTCAATGACTTTCCACTAGGGCTGTCAATGGGCCCCTGAATACCTGGGCCCCGTTTGAACCGTTGAATCCGGACCCATAATCAATACCTGAAATCCGACCGAAGAAGCGTCATACATTAAATAGACCTAAGTTTTAAAAGCTTAATGACGTTCTGCAGTTGAATAACAGACATTGTCGGTCGCATGTGAAGCTGTGGGTGGAAGATGTGTGCACCTGATACAGTGGCATAATTAGTCGTCGGCGTGGTTGGCACCCGCACCTGTTTACTTGCTGGCTATCCCAAGACCAGCAAGTAAACAGTCATAACTGGTTTGCACCTCAGCTTGTAAATGATGTGCAAGCCAGTTATGACTAACTTTGAATTAGGCCGTAGTGCATATATTTAATAACAACAGCTGATTGTACATTGTCGGTCATTGCACAACATAATTTTCCATTCTAAGATTGGTTACTTACGGACTTCGGACTTGAAGATTTTAAACGAGATCTCTTTATTTGTCGCCATTGCTGTAGTTTTCAATTTTAATTAAAGTTTCAGTAGTTTATCAGAATGCATTCCATTGTTTTGTGCATTTAACTGTCTAATCACGTCAGTGAACAAAATGTGATCGGTTATTACGGACGTAATTATGTAGCAGGTGCATGTAATTTAGCGAGGCAACTTGCAACTATTAGCTACTTGCAACCCATCAGCCGCCATTTTATATGCTGTGTATAGTAACGCAACTGTTTTTTTTTATCGTTTCTAAAGTATTTTGCCACTGACGGACCTTGGGATACCCGCTGAAAATGAGTTCAGGCATCCAGGCCATGTTTTTCAAAAATGTTGACAGCCTTACTTTCCACACAGCCACTTGCATCAGAGTCCAGCAGCCAGCAGTACTTAGCTCATCCAAACTTTGCTGGAATTTGCTGAGAGGTTTACCTAACACTTTGGATTGTAGTATCATCACAATTCCAAAACTGATCTTCGTAATCGAGGAAAATGTACCAATGATTAAACTCTAAGTTGTGTTGTTTTGGGTGTTAAATTCTGCACTGGAAAATTGCTGTCAAGCACATTTTTAAACTGGCCAATGTTTATAGATTTCTAGTCATCTTATCACCAAACACATTTACAGTATATGTATGAATAGTTTTTGATAATTTCCATTCACATGGAGTCTGATGGAACCTTTAACATCTGCTCATTTTGAACCTCGGATGTATTGAACAGTCCTATAGTCCTTTGAATTTTGATATAACGAAAGTTTGACGCTTAATGACTTGCATTTGGCACTTTGGATGACTGATTTATTATCCATTGTCAGGTATTCCTACAGAATGGAATTGAGTACTTGGACCCTTTTTAAAACAAACTTTTGACATCTCTATTGACAGGTGAACGGAATTGACATACGAGAGGCGACTCATGAACAAGCAGCAGCAGCTCTCAAGGGAGCAGGAGACATTGTGGAGATCGTTGCTCAGTACAAGCCAGATGGTAGGTACAGTGATAAGTTTAGAATGTCTTCTGTTGTCATTAGGCAAAACAGTGATTGTACTTGTTATTGAAAATTATGTTCAGGAGACTAACTCTTTTAAATTGTCTGGTGAAAGGCAACCTCCTGGTATTCTTTCACTTTCGGTTGCTAACTTGCAATATGGCCACCTTAGATTAAGAGAAAAATAGAGTGCTACATGCTGCACATTGAATAAATAAATATCAGTAACACTAACTCATATCATCTCCAATGAATGGAGAGCATATTAGAATCTGGAAAACTTGGCATTATCATGTCAAAACCCCCTTGTCTTTGTCACCCCACCTATCAGAAGCTCCAGGATTTAGGTAAATATATGAGGCTAAGGTATGAAGCAAAATCAGGCAACAACCTTGTCTCAGTTGACTGACCCCTTCCCACTTACCAATCATACATGTGCATCAGTCTTTGTCTCATACCTGGAGCCCGTCGGCACAGCTGATAATTAATCAGTAAGCTAGTAGGCCAATAGTATGGCATCGCAAAATGGCCGTGTAACTTCTATATATCTGCTAGTCATTGGTTCGTTAAGGATCGTAGAGTGGCTTTGAAATAAGCGACGTTTCGATATAAGCAGGTCTGATAAAACAGAGTCATATTTATATGTTTTTGCATTGGTTGTGGCCGGGGCCGGGCCTTTGACTGTTATTTGATATAACCGAAAGTTTGAAATACTGAAGTTTTTACTCTATTCTAATGCTTGACATCAGGGGGTGTCAAAAGTTTTTGAATGGTGGATCAGTGGCAATATTTTTCCAGCAAGTGGTTGGCTATGGTGCCGAAGGTGTCGGAGCAAAATGGGGTAGGAGTCTGGAGGGGGCTTGGTGAGCCTGTCCTAAGAATTTTTGGGACAAAACTAAATCGTAAATGGTGAATTTTTTAGCATGTGAAAAGTCAAATTAGGCTTATAAAATCTTAATTTGGATCTTCATTATACGTCATGAACATCACATAAAACTTGTTAAGCCGTAAACCTTTGTCACCTCTGCTGTACTCTCTGTGTTCTAGTTTCTAGGTATTGTACATAAAGAACTCAAATTTATCTTATTCTGATATTTAAAACAAGTCCATGTAATATGCATAGTAAACTCGCTAGACCATCTTCCACGATTCTCCAACATCTCTACATTCATGGTTGAACAACGTCACTGGCTCCCTCTATCTGCCCAAATAGAATTCAAGGTTCTTATTTTAGCCCTTAAGTCTTATCTGGGTCTTGCTCTGAAGTACCTTTGTGACCTGATTCTTCGCCCCCTCTCTGCCACTTCGATGCATCCTCTTCTATCCTCTGATCGGCTTGACCTTTTTGTTCTCCGTGCCAGGATTGCGATGGCTCAATCCAGATCCTTCGCCAGTGTTATTTAATTTTAAGTTTACTTTTCAGTTTCAGTTGTAGTTTCGTTTTAACTTTCCAGTTTCATTTTAGTTATAGTTTTCAAATCTTCATTTTTTAGTTTCAGTTTTCAGAACTTTCAGTTTTAATTTAGTTCAGTTAACGTTCAACCGATGCAATTAAATGTCATTTTTTAATGACATTCGTTTTGATTAGCAAGAAAATCAGATCTTACTAAATTCATGCTTTCATGCTACTGAGCCTCAGTTTTAAGCACTCGCTGCTAACCGTTACAGACATGTCTGCCACTTGGTTTGTGCGACACACAGACAAATTTAATTCAGTTTTCAACTTTCAAGTTTAGTTTTAGTTCTAGTTTTGTACTTTTCAGTTTAGTTTTAGTTACAGTTTTCACAACTTTTTAGTTTCAGTTTTAGTTTCAGTTAACTTATAGAACTTTCATTTAACGATAAAGTTACTTTAAGTTTTAGTTAACTTAAATAACACTCCTTCGCCTGCGTAGGTCCTTCTCTGCAGCATGGACTTTCTCCACCGGTCCGCTCTGCCATCCTTTCTGGTAGTCTTTCCTCATCTTTTTTGTAAACTAAAGTCCTGCCTTTTCCCTCGGGGTTGCTCGCACTGGGAGCGCTTCTGAAAGGCTTTTGCTGTGAGAAGCGCTTTATAACTGGCCAAATACAATACAATAACAGAATTAATTAAATAAGTTTAAATCAAATGTCTCTCAAGTGTACCGCCTGGTTCATCAAGGAAAAAGATTACTGATTTAAGAAATACATATAAGTCCAAATGTTGCGAAATGATCATGATTCACTGTCCACTTTTTGCTTCTTGTTAAATTTTGATGGCATTTTTAATTTTAAAAGGGCTTTGTACCTTTGAATATTTGTCAACAGACAACCAACTGGAAACTAGACACAGAGATGTGCGTGTGAGCAAAAGTAATAACGTAACATTATTAATCAAAAACCTCTGTAGCAGAGTAAGGATTTGGTGTTTACTGGCCAGTAAAATGATACAATGCAGAAACCGACCATTCCCTATTTTTTCCCATTGTTCTATTCATATATTGTCTAGATATATTTTTTACAGAATTTTAAAATGTTACCTTGAGGTCCCTCAAAGTCCCTGAACATACCATACTTAAACTTCCACGACTGAAGGCACTCATGCTCGATTCTTGGAACTTAGGTCCATTGTCGATTTACTCTTTTTATCACAAAAGGTTAACAAAGAATCCAATTTGGATGAACTTTTTACCATTTGTTTGTCTCGATGAGAGCTACATTCAGGTAAAATATAGATACTAGATTCAGGGTGATTCAAGGTCATAAGAAACGAAATCTAACAAAAATCGAAGAAAAATTATCAGATCTCGGCCAGTAATTGTCGAAATTGGTTAATTCTTTCTTGTATGTCTCGTCTTGATAAGGGCTACCTGTGATAAGAAACAAGGATACCTAATTTAAGACGATCAAAAGTTATATTAAGGACGAAAGATCAATTTAAGAGGAAAATCAGAGAAAATGGCCTTTACTTATGCTAGGGTCAAGTACGAGGCAAATGGTTAAGATGGTAAAATATTGTTTTATTTGAGTTATTCTTCTGCCTGTTTGCTCAGACCGATCAGGACTACATTCCAGTAGACAGAGTACTAAAAGACTAACACAATCCAAGGTCATTTCAAAGGCAAATGATCAAAATCAAGGAAATATGGCCATTGCTCAGCCAAATGTTTTATTGAGTAGTTCTGAATTAGGGTCATTTGACCTTGTAGTTTGAAAGTCAGACGGTAATACCATAGTATATGTATAATGGCAGAATATAAGCTAAATGGAAAGTACATTTGTATAGGTCCACTAGTGTATACCTAATGGCAGAATATAAGCCAGATAGTATGAACAGTTGTATGAGTAAGGTACCGGTTGCTACCCAAGTGGTTGAATAGGTGAGATGGTAGATCGTCAAGTACGAGGCAAATGGTAAGATGGTAGCAAGGCGTACATGGCATAGAAGACTTACTGTGTGCTTTGCATAGCCTTGACATTTTGTGATTTTGGTTTACAGAGTACAGTCGATTTGAGGCTAAAATTAATGACTTACGTGAACAGATGATGATTGCTAATACTGGCAGTTTGCCAAAAACAACAAAGAAAGGATTCTTTGTGCGGTCAGTTTTATTTTCATTCCTTCTGTCTTTTATTTTAATACATAAATATAAATGAACATTTGTAATAGATATATATATATATATATATATATATATATATATATATATATACTGGCATTGTGTGCGGGTTTTATTTTCATTCCTTCTGTGAACAAAGAATTATATACCTAGATTTTTTATATGAGTATGCTCATGCCATTCCATTGACTCCAAATCTGAATAATTTCAACATTTATTATATTCTTTCTTTATAGTAGCTGTTGTGAGATGTCAGAGTGTGATGTGGTATGTCATCCTGCACTGTTTGTAATAATAAACGAATATATCAACAACAGCTTATGAAATATTGCCAATATGCACGTGTGTATGTTCTGCAGGAAATGTAGTATGCTAGGGCATTATGTATATGTCATCTTTTGAAAACCTCCAAAACTTGACCTTATAACAGATCAACAAGGTGTGATTTAGACAAGGTAGCAATCTGTCTTGAGCTATTGCTGGTGTTTCACAAGGATGGTCCAGTGCATAAGAAAGCCTATTGTCGTCTGAGTTTGGATTGTAATTAAAGCACATGGACCTACAACCCGTCATGTGATGTCCCCCTTCTGTTGTTGTGTTGCAGTGCGCTGTTTAATTATGACCCGGTATCATCAGAGGAGGAGGAGAGTCTGCCAGGCAGAGGACTTGGATTTCATTTTGGAGATGTTCTACATGTTATGAGTGCAACGGATGGTGGTGATTGGTGGCAGGCACAGAAGATGCTACCGGAAGATGATGTCATTGGATACATTCCAAGCAAACAAAGGTTGCTAAGATATTTTAAGCATGCAGGTGTTAAGAATAAGACGCTTGTAGGCTATAGGATCAATTGCTTTATTGCAGCATTTTGCATATATAAGTATGTGAGTATTGTAGTTTCAACTACTGTGATCATTTATTTCAACATGGACTCATTAGGTGTTAACAATCAAGTTGGCTGTTGTACTCTTTGTTCGGGTATTCTTTGTTCTGGCAATTAAGTTCATTTTCTTGTATGTTCAGAAGACTTGTGTTTCCAAGTCCACACACTAGAGTGTGGACTCAGGCATTCTTAAGGGGATATGTGATTGTGCCTCAGAAAACCCTTGCAAAGTGAGAAGGATAATTTGTGAGAAACATGTTTAGAAGGCAAGTATGCATAAAATGGGTTATATTGAGTTCGTTGCATATTCATTTTCTGTGTTGTGTTAGATCAATCAATCAATCAATCAATCATAGAATTTATATAGCGCTTCTTCAAGGGGCTCAACTCAGAAGCGCTCCCGAGCCAGTCCTGATCATAGAGGAAAGTCTTTAATAGGGCGTAAAAGGAAGTCGAGTGAACACGAGGAGAAAGGCGAAGGAAAGATGGCAAGTCATTCCAGGCTGTTGGGCCAACAACAGAGAATGCTCGGCGCTGCATAGTAGCAGTGCGGGCAAATGGAATCAAAAAGTCACCCCGAGAAGAGGAACGGAGGGCTGAGCGACCAGTAAGAGAGGAAGAGAGAGCAAAGGTGGAACATTAGTAGCGAGGAGCTGTACCCAAGACGCTTTGCCAAACGAGAGAGCAGAGCCGATACAGAATACGCTGCCGGAGGGGAAGCCAGTGTAGAGTATGATGTATGTAGGAAGATACGCTATCATAGCGAGGTATGCAACCAACAAGGCCGAACGACCCTCTCAAGGGAGGACAAGTGGACTTGAGGAAGACCAGTGTAGAGAGAAGAGCAATAGTCTAGACGAGAGCAGACAAAGGCATGGATAAGAGTAGAAGCAGCAGAGGTTGAAAGAGAGCGAGCAACAACCCTAAGCTGACGAAGATGGTAAAAGCAGGAGCGAGACAAAGAGGAGAGGTGTTTAGAAAAGGTTAGTTCCTGCTCGAGGATGACACCAAGGTCTCGTACGTACAGAGGTAGAGAATGAAATTAGAGGAAATTCAGCTGCAAGTAAATTCAAGTTAAGTTTTGCCAGCTGCTGGCGTGTACCCAGCCATGTGAACTGGGTCTTAAGGGGATTAAGTCTCAGGCAATTGGAAGAAAGCCAGACAGACAGAGTGTCACTTGCATGAGACATCAAGCGAACAGCACTCAAAACATCCCTTACAGAGCAGTGAAAGTAAGATTGGAGGTCATCAGCGTATGAATGGCCAGAAAGGGCACTAGAAGCGAGAACAGATTCAAGGTCAGCAGTAAAGAGGATATAGAGAAGAGGGCCAAGCACAGAACCTTGAGGAAGACCAATAGGTACAGGGATCCAAGGGGAACGCGACGAGTGGAAGACAGTAGATGACGAGCGATCAGATAGGTATGAAGAAAGCCACTAAAGAGGCAAGGAAGAGATACCAAACGAAATATAAAGGCGACGCAGGAGAAGATCATGGTCTACCGTGTCAAAGGCTGCATTTACGTCATACGAAACTTCAGTCCTAAAGTAGATTTTTGCCAAGTGTTTTCTTTTCGCTATTATATGATGCCCTGCAAATTGCCCCTGGGTGCCATAATTTGAAGTCACATCATGTAAATATTCATCTGTTGCCAGTTTTTATGGAGCTTTCTTTGATGACATCTTCAGAGGCATATGCAAATGCTTCAATTTACTATACTGATGTATTCACTTATTATGGTCATAATGTCATTCCATTCAGCATGTAAATATCAACCTTGAACAAACAAGCTGTTGGATTGATATGTTGAATTTTGACGATATACAGGTTAAGCATTAAGTAAGTTTCAAACAAATATTCAGTAAAACTACAATTCGTCATCACAGGGACAACATTTAGTAGCCTTCTCTAACAAGTTGTGATATGTTATTTGATATTTTTTTCTTGTTACAATGTACCTACTGCAATCAATCGTGTATAGAAGCTATGCCATGAAGCATAACCATTGCTTAACCAATCAGAAATAGGTCATTCTAAATCTTTCTAGGTGCATGTACACCTTGACTGGGTCAAGGATTGTCCAACTGGCGGCTTGGTTTTCCTTGACTCTTAACAGAATACTATCTTTTGACTATTTTTGTGACAGCCTGCTCGAGAGAAGGTTGCTCATTCATCAACCGTAAATTTTATTAAGTCTTTTACTTCAACGGCCATTCCTTCAGTTCCTGTGTGCATAGAATTAGATTTATGTACGGTTATCCTCCAAAGGGGTGGGGATGGGCAGGCAAGAGTGGAAGCTAAGTGACCAATGGATTCACAAAATAGAAAGTTTTAAATTGTCATTTGAAGGATGAGGTTGTTGGAGCTGACCTTATGACCACAGCTATTTTATTCTAGACAGTGAGCTGAACGCTGAGAGACGGACATGGTTTGTTGCAGGCAACTGGAATGTTAGGTCTCTGGGCAACTAGTTCCTCGCTGTTAGTAATACCATCATCACATGCTACCCAGACATTCTTTTGACTGAGCGATGGCACACTTCTTCATCTGTGGATGTTCCTTTGTGCTGCCTCACAGCTCTACCAACAGGATATTCGTTTTCTGATCTAGCTGGTGCTAAAATCCTGAAGTTGTTGATGCAGTTCAGCTCCATGGTGGCATTATAATTTACTATAGAAACACACTGTAAGTTAAAGCCACTACCTTACCAGTTCAACCTAACACCTGTTAAGCATTGTGCCTTTGATCACTACTGCCTATGAGCAAATGATGCTGCTCAGCTTCTATCATTAATGCTTATTGCCCCTGCACTGGCATTCGTCTCCAAATTCAATTCCACCATAGAGATCTTTGCAACCTATAACTCTCACCTGGTCATTATTGGTGACTTAACATTCACCTTGAAGACATCTGCTCTTCGGATACTTCTGTCTTCAAGATCTGCTTCGGTGATTCTGTGCAACAAGAGAGAGTGCCTTTCACAACATAAAGGTCAAGCCACCGACTATTTCAGATCATGGGCTTCTGCTTTGCACTGTCCAATCTGCAGCCTGTTTATGCAGTTAGGTTTATGGAGGCTGAACAAACCTAGACTGAGAAGCCTACTAAACATAGTTAGCCAATCTTCAGAGGAACTCTTCAACACCTTTGAGATGTCAGTGTGTGCTCCAGGATTGTTAAGTTCCGCCAAAGGCCACTCATTTCTTGGTTTGACATAGCCCGTTGTGACCTTTGTTGAGATGTCAGATGACTCAAGAGATGTTACAGGCATACGTGTGGCACCCTTGGACTGCACTGCCTTGACATGACATCCGAAATGTACACAACTTGTTCAAGGACATGGGAAGATACTCTCGTGGGAGAAAGTAATCGAACAAGATACTGATAGTTTGCACCAACTTCTGCTGTCATCACCTTCATAGTAGTGCGAATTGGATCAACTGTCGCCATTCCACGCAAGCAAGGATTTTGTGGGTGATATTTGCCATTTCTTGTGTTATTGTTCGGCACCACTTTGATTAAGTGCCTCCTAGAAGTGGATGATTATTTTGCATAGACTGAAGTGCCAAGCACTGGAGGCTGATGACATGGCCAATTATTGTCCATCTCAGACTTATAAGTTTTAACAACGATGGTTGAGAAAATTGTTTTGATAGTTGACATGTTGTTTGGATGAAATTTCCTCTTACCTAAGCAACAATCTGGTTTCAGATGGTTTAATTCCACAGAGTTTCCACTAACCCGACTTATTGCTGATTTCTCGAGGCCATTGATGGGGGTCAGACTTCAATCTAGGTCCTCTGCTTTATATCCTGGATGCTACAGACTTAACCCATGTTCTTTCCTCTGTGGGAGGAGCTACCCACCAATATGCTGATTATGCTGAGGCATATAGTCATGACAAAGCTGTAGAGCAGTGCTGTCCAACCTTTTTGACACCATAGGCCACCGAAGAAATTATTCTTGAAGCTGAGGACCGCATCAGTAAACTCAGAAACAGCGACTAAACTTTATTGAAAATTATTAAAATTTTGTATTAAAATTTATTATGGAATAATAATAAAGAATATTCGCATGCATGTAATGGCATGCTGTATAATAGTTCAGCGCCAAATAAGAATAAACAAGTAGGCCAGTTACTTTGTCTTTTACTTCATTTTAGCACAAATTGTAAAAATTTAACGAGGTCAGGCGGGCCACTTAGAAGCAGCCTGCAGGCTGCATACGATCCGCATGTTGGACAGCACAGGTGTAGAGGCAGTCGCCTTTGCTGATAAGTTAAGACATCACACCCAGTACTGATTCTTTTCTACGTACATAAGGCCAAAAAAAATATAGGTGTGTTTCCGGTAACAGTGGTTTTAAAAACTGGGTAGGTAGGTAGGAAAAACATTTTATTTTGTAAAATATTTTTATGCAATGCTGCATCATTGTATAATAATAAACGAATACATCGTCATCATATTTCACCTTGCTAAGCAATGCTGTAACAAAAAGGCAGTTTGACGGCACAAAAACTGCATGCTGTACACTAGGAAAGTTGATAAAGTTTAGGAGTTTGTGTTGTAATACTGACTAAAAGGTTAAATTCATGCGTCAATAAAAAAAAATTTAAAAAAATTAAATTTAAAAAAAAAATTTTTTTGAAAAAATAATTTTTTCAAAACAAAATTTTTTCACAAAATTTTCCCAGTCGGGCCTAAAAAAGTGAGTCGGTCGGGTTACCGGAAACACAACATTATTTTGTTTTGGCCTAAGGGTTTTCTTCGGCAGTTCTCAGGTGGTGAACCACGTGATCACGAGTTCTGTTCTAAGTTATTGATATGATTACATTTTCATGCAGTGTTATTTTTTGGCAGAGTTGAAATGACTGAAAGAGCTCGCTTGAAGAACGCTACAGTAAGTATTCTTTTACAAAAGGTTTTGTTCATGGATCTCATGGCATTGTTTAGATTACTGGTCCTCAAATTTTGGTCCATGAGCATGAGTATGTAACAGTGGTCCGGTGTAAACAAGTTGCCCAATATTCTTGCACCATCCTTCCCTTTGTACATTGTGCTCTCATAGTTCAGTAAATAGCCCCTTTTTGCTAATACTGTATATTTTGTATGGTTTTGGTGATGTCGCTGTTCATGTAAGTGAAAAAATTTTACTTGATGGTCAGATGGGTTCATCTAGATAAAAATCACTGGGCTGTGGGTCATAGATGGTCTGCTTGTCTGCCAGTCGTCTGTCAGTGAAGGTTGTCTGCTGACTCTTGTAGAGTGATCCCCGGGTGATAAGCTTTGAGAACCACAGATTTAGATCACCAACACAGATCATATTATTAGCACTTTCTTAATTTTCTTGGAGCTATATTTTTAATGTGGCCCAGATCTGGGGCTTGACTATAGAGCCAGAAATAGACAACTTGATTTTAACGATTTGCTTTATGTAAGCAAATTTTAATTTTGTTGGTGAAAACCTTTCACTGTTCAGGCTTGTACAGTTTGTGGGAAGTTTTCTGTTTTACTTCATTTGTAGCTCATTGCCACTTGTGTAAGTATGTTTAGAAAGTGTTTGTTTTTGATGGTCATATGTGTTTTTATTCAGTTCTTTCATGTGTTTATTCATTGGTATGATTTTGTGAAAGGATGGAAAAAAGAAGAAACCGAAGAAGACAAAGAAGATAAAGGCTGGAGCCACTGAGGAACAGTTGAGCAGTGAAGATGGTATCAAGAACTTTTTCTTTTGTGACAACTGACTTGTGTCGTATTTAGAATGCAATCGGCTTCTTTGGCCATTTTTTAGTACACAATACTACATATACAAGTATGCCTAAGTTTTCTATTCATTGTTTTGCTTGTGGATGAAATATCTTATCTGGTCTTAATGACATTTAGCATCATACAGACTGGTGCAGGCTGTGCTTTTTTGAGGTACTTAAAGGCATCATAGCAAGTAAACAAGTTGCGGTATGTCAACTTTGTATTTTAATAAACGAAATCTACTACTACTAAGATACATACATGCAGACTGTATGGACTGCGATGAATTATTATTATTTAGTTTTAAGAACATTTTCAACGTGCTCAGTAACTCAAAATGTGAATCTGAGGTGCAGTTTGAGAGTCACCACATGAAAAGCAGTTGTGTATCCAGATATTTGAAACCAATGAGGATAGTAAGTTTTGCAGCAGTTTTTGAATGAAGAATAAATTTTGAGCTTTGGAAAAAACGTTGGTAGTAATTATTGTATTTGCCCTGATATGATAGAAACAAGATTTGCAAAGGTTTGTTAGAGGTAGGGTCGAAATGTGAGATTAATGTCCAAAGTGACCCCAAGTGTTTTGACAGTTCTAGCAGAACAGCAATACCAGGAAGGTCAGGGAGAGAGGAAAGAATTCAGGCATTGTGTGGGCCAAACATGATTGCCTCAGATATATCTAGGTCTTTGGCCAGACCGTTGAAGTAGAACCACTCATCTTAACAAAGACAAAAAAATCTCAACCATAATCATGGTCACAACTGTATGTAGCACCTCCATGAAAGGGACACTTGTCGTAATTGTATTGTATTGTATTTATAAATTTATAAAGTGCCTCTCACAGTGAACGCCAATCAGAGGCGCTTAATGCCTCCTGAACTGACAAAACAAAGCCTTTATCGAAGAGAACACCAGTTGCTGACAAGCACTGAAAGACCAAAACACATCATGCACTCTTCTCTTGCACTCACTTAACTGGCTGGCTGTACAGTAAAGAATTCAGTTTGAAATCTGAGTTAACCCATACAGTCAAGTGTTTGATGGATGGTCACCAGTCCACGGTAACACCATAAGCATGCGAATACATGGATGCAGAGTTTGTTTATGTTCATACACACTTACGTAGATACGTTCTTCTTATATACATAGGTGATGTCAATGATGATTGTGATGATGCTGAAGACTGAAGTTAATTATGTTGTAGGTCTCGATGAACATATTCTCTCCTATGAAACAGTGACAAGGAAGGAATGTAAGTCCCGCCTACATTTGCCTACTGAGCAATGAATGACCTTAATTAGGAGTCAATGCTGCATTTAGCTGAAGCAGATTATTTTTACCTTTCTTGCCCTACTTCTGTTTCTCTGAGCTTTTCATCACATATTCGTTTATTTCAAGAAAAATCAAGTTGACACAGCGGCATCTTCAACAAGCAATAGTGCATTATGCGGAATATTCTGAGGCGGCTAGCCAGCGTGGCCTAATGGAAGTAACTTATAATGTACTTGTAAATTATTTATTTTCTGGTATATATGTATCACACCAATTTCAAATTTAAAGAATATCCGCTGCTGGTGCTAATCAGTTGTCCATGAAATGTGTATAGTTCAAGGTCATCATTCTGTAACAATCCGAAATAAGGACTTAAGCCCACATACGTTGCATTACAAAAGCAACATTCGTACAACATTAGTCTACTGCTGTCACTGTCCTGCAGTGAATGCCTTAACATTAGTTATCGACATGCCTTTTGTCATTTTGTCATGCTGATACCCTGATGCGAAGAACCTACATCACTAGGATGATTTATAAGACTTAAATAAGATATACTAGCTAATTTAGATTTATTGCGACTACTATGATGTGTGTACACCAAAATGCGGTTAGCAATTGGTTTATTAAAGGATATTCTTACTTACTTACTTACTTATTTCGGTGGATTAATTGTTGGTCAGCGGAACTTACTCGATAAATTCTGACTTGTTTGAACATTTGTTGTTATTACTTATTTCTGCCATGGATTTCGAATGTTTTGGATGACAATCTCTGCATATCATCTTGACTGCATTGGAAAGGATGGGCTTCTTGGTGTACAGCTCTTACTGACTGCACTTGTACAATGACCAATGTGGTCATTGTTCAACTTCTGCATCATTTCGGCAGCTTATATTGTCTGATTGCAGAATAGACAGTTGAATATGGGATCTTAAGACAACATACGTGTCTGCAGTAAGGTAATTTTTATTTGGTGAATGAGGAGCGATGCAGGTCTTTGGTGGAGTGACCTCGTCCGTCAGTCTCTGTTGGCTCTTAGATCTGCCAACTGACAAATGACGAAAGCCTGTTCTGCGTGCAGGTCATGTGGTTCAAGAGAAAGCCAGACACGTGTCATCTTCCACTAATAAGGAACTGCTGGACAGAGGTGTAACATATGTTGCGAGTGCTGCCGCCCATTGTTGCTCCACACCATCAACACAGCTTGATTCAGAGACTCTGAACATGATGCTATCTGTCAACTATGGATGGGAATCCATTGGTTCAGTTCCACGTGTGTGCGTGGGCATGCCATTGGTGACTCTTGTAGTTTTCTATTCATTGTTCTGCTTGTGAATGAAATATCTAGTCTTAATGACATTTATCATCATACATACTGGTGTTGGCAGTGCTTTTGTGAGGTACTTAAAAGGCACTATAGCAAGTATCCGGTTAGATACATACAGACAGACTTATGTAAGCTGTTTACAGCCAGATAGTTTTGGCCTTGAACAAGGAGGAGCAGTGGGGGTCATTGAAATGACCTTGGCCATCAGTCATAGGTGGCTTTAGACCTACCGTCCGGCAGGCAATGAATACCTGTTTAACACAGACCCGTTAGTGCAAGGAATTTTCTGACAGCATCCTCTACCTTCAATGAGGGTGTACTGGGCATTGGTGTTACCATATTGCCTGTCGTCACTTTACACTATTTGTACAACTTCGTCCAGGAACTCTGAACATGGTGCTGTGTGCCAAGTCAATTCTGGATGAGAAAATGTTCTGCTGGGGTTCATGTGGAACCCTTCTCATTTGCTGTGGACTGTGTGTTTGCTCATATACTTCTGTTTTAATGACATTTAATTTCATTTAGGCTAGCATAGGCAGTGTTTTGTGACGTACAGTAAAACTTTGTTATACCAGTTATATTCAGTGTATCATTTTCAGTACTTTGAGTCTTTGATATATCCCAGGTTTGAAATAAACTAGACAGACCTATTCATTTGGTGCTCTGTCTGAGTACACAAGAACTGCTTGTTGGTGATAAAAATAATGCATTAAAAAATTAAAAGGCAATATAGTTTTAACTTAGGTATTTCAAACTTCTGGTTATATCGGATAACAATTGCAATCAAATCAATGGTTATTAAGACAGTAACGGGAAGTTCAAAATAACAAATGTGCCGGTCATTGTGCTGATTTCCATTGAATGTACAGTGAACTACATCCGACCTGTGATCATACTTGGTCCTCTGAAAGATCAGATCAACGATGACCTCATCTCAGAGTTTCCTGATGCCTTTGGCAGCTGCATTCCTCGTAAGTGTCTTAATTGCATCTAATTCACTTGTCTTTATTTTAGGGGTGGGCAACGATTAAAATTTTTAATCGAAATTAATCGCACGATTAAAATTTGAACAAGAACTGCTTGTTGGTGATAAAAATAATGCATTAAAAAATTAAAAGGCAATATAGTTTTAACTTAACTACTCTACCGACACTGAGTCATCATCATCATCAGGATCCATGGGCCGAAGGCCCGTAGGTGTCCAATGCTTGCATCAGATCCATGGGCCGAGGCCCGTTTGGAGTCCAATGCTTGCATTGGATTTCATACGTATTTTTTCTTTACGAACGGAGTATCTGCACCCATCCGTTCGACCTTCGCACTTCTCCCTTAAAGAGAGTTCCAGGCTTAGGACTGGCTCTGATATCCACTATCTTGTGGTATCAGAGGCGGCGATGCCGCCCACGCATCGCCGCCCACGTTTGCCAGCTTTTCAGGGTTCCTGCTGAGCCTGTCCACCTCGCGTAGCGCCCTAGGTGGTACTTCAGCCAAGACCTTCACCACTGATGGCATAGCCTCAGCAGGCACTTCCCTACTTACTGTTGCCACCCCCTCACCACGTTGAGGTGTGAGTCGGACTTTGGGAGTACTGAGTAGTTACATTGAATATGCGCTATATAAATGTTTGCAGTCAATAAACAAAAACCAAACATGCCTTTACTACTTCTTTTTACTCTTTAGTTTTTACTTCAAAGTGTAAAGTTTAAACTGAGCGGTTTTATTCTTCTTCTTTTGGTTCTCTGCCTTCCTAGGCAGGTTCGTACGTCCAATTTCGCCATTCATCACGTTTTCTGGCTCTTTCCTTCAGTTTGCCGTAATCTTCCTTCATCATCCAGACCAACAACATCATTCTCGGTCTTCCTCGTGTCTTCTTCCTCCATTCTTCCCTCAATTATAATTCTTAGAAGGGAGTCTCCCTCATGATGTGGCCCATCCATTTTCTTTGTCGGCTTCTTATTATCCCTATCATGGATCTTTTTTCGTCCACCATTTGTAGTATGTCTTCATTTGTCCTCCGATCCATCCAGCTGACTCTCTCCATTCTTCGCCATATCCACATCTCGAAGGCCTCCAATCTTCTGATGTCTTCCTTCCTTAGAGTCCATGTCTCTGATCCGTATAACACCACACTCCATATCATAGACTTGATAATTCTTTTCTTCAGATTCTTATTTAGCTTTCCTCTCATTAATTCCTTTCTTTTATAGAAGGCATCTTTTCCCATGGCTATTCTTCTCTTTATTTCTACATGACACTTTGCATCAGTTGTGATCATACTTCCTAGGTAACAGAATTTTCCTACTTGTTCCAGTTCCTTACCATCTATAGTGATCTTTACTGTTCTTTCCTTTCCTTTGCTTATCCTCATGATCTTTGTCTTTTTAATATTTATTTTCATATCATACTCCTTTGAGATCTTATTCAGCTGATCCATCATTTTTTGTAACCCATTCTGGCTGCCTGCCAACATCGCCTGGTCATCTGCAAATCTTAGTGCTTTCGTCAATCTTCCTCCCACCTTTATGCCCTCTTTCACCTCCTCCATCGCCTCTCGTACTAATTCCTCAATGTAGATGTTGAAGAGAATTGGTGATAGTGGGCACCCTTGTCGTACCCCTCTACCTATCACTCCTGGTTCTGGGAATTCTCCTTCTATTTTTATTATTACTTTCTGTCCCATGTATAGGTTTCCTATGAGTCTTCTGTCTTTCCAGTCCACTCCTATTCTTCTCAGTGCATGCATTAATTTCTTCCAATCTACTCTATCGAAAGCCTTTTCATAATCCACAAAGCAAATGTAGATGTCCTGTCCATGCTGTATGCTTCTTTCTGTCAGCACTCTCAGCGCTCCAATTGCATCTCTTGTGCCCCTTCCCTTTCTGAAGCCGTATTGGTCCTCTCCTAGGCAGTCATTTGTTTCTGCCCTTGACTGCATTCTCTTCGTGATAACTCTTAGTACGATTTTGGATGCATGTGTTAGTAGGCTAATAGTTCTGTGGTCTTCACATGTTGTTGCATTTGGTTTCTTCTTTATAGGAACCATAATGGTCTGTAAGAAGTCCTCTGGCCATACTCCTGTGTTGTATATGTCTTTGCATAGTTGTACTAGTTCTTTCATTGCCTTTTCTCCAAAGTTTTTAATCATTTCAATTGGGATGTTATCAATTCCTTCAGCTTTATTGTTTTTCATTTCTCCAATGGCTGCCAGTATCTCTTCTTTCAGCAAATCCGGTCCCATATTCTCCTCACTCTGCGTTGCTTCTTCTTTGTAGTCATCTCTGTTATCTTCACCCTTATATAGTTCTTCTACATACTCCTTCCATCGACTTCGTACTTCCTCGGGATCCTGTAATAACTTTCCATTCCTATCTTTGATTGCAATGTCCCTAGTTCCACTTTGTATCCTTGTTAGTATTTTAATCTTTTCATATACCAGGTCATGTCTTCCATTTGCTTGTAGTTTCTCAAGGTCATCACATTGTTCCTCCCACCATTGCTCTCTTGCCTTGTCTGTTGCTTTTCTTAGTTGGTTGTTTAGTCTTCTATATTCACTCTTTGCCTTCTCTGTGCTTTGATGCTTCCATTTTCTTCTTTCTTCCATCTCCTGTATCATCTCTGTCGTTACCCACGGTTTGCGAGGAAATGCCCCTTTCTGGAATCCTATCATCTCCACTGCTGCTGTTTTCACAATCTCCTTTAGTCTATTCCATCTTTCCTCTGTTGTCATCGATTTTCTTTCCTCCAGATGTTCCTCTATCTTATCTGATAGTGCCTTGCTGTTTGTTTTCAATTTTTCTCTATCCCACCTTTTCTTCGTTGCTTTCTTCTTCCTGATGAATTTTAGTTGCAGGTGAACTGTCATTGCCACCAGGTTATGGTCCGTGTCTGCATCAGCGCCCGGCAGTGCTTTTGAATTTTTCACGCTGTTTCTATATCTTTGTCTAACCATGATATAATCCAGTTAGACAAAGATATAGAAACAGCGTGAAAAATTCACGGTTTTATTAAGAATTGTTTTTATTTAGCGCATTTCTAGAAATAATTGAGCGCAGTGACAATTGCGTTAAAAATTAATCGCATTAATTAATTAATGCATTAATCACGTTAAATACCAAGCCCTACTTTATTTGTATCTGGACTGACACTAGGCAGTTGGCTTATGTTTAACACTTTAACGACGAGCTGGATTGGATTCCCAGTCACTTTTAGTACACTTTCATCGTTAAAGTGTTAAATCTTATTCACTGTTTATTCAGCTACTTGAACCGTGTTATGTGGAAATGTTTTTATGCAGACAAAAGCCAGACATGTCGATTGCAGTTTGTCAGTGTTGCTCGTAACCAAAAGCTGAAGTTCATCGATGAAAGTCTTGTTAACGCTTTAGTGATGAGCTGCATTGTTTTGTATTGTATTGTATTGTATTGTATTGTATTTGAACACTTGTTATAGCGCCCCAACCAGATTTCCCATTCAGAGGCGCTCCCGACTACTGCACGAACGCTGAATCGGAGTTTCACGCCGAAGCGCATGAGCAATTGCGAGTGAAGGACTTGCCCAGAGTCCCTACGCGGCGACTTTGCAAGGCACCGAACATACCCCTAAACCACCGCGCCCCAGTTGTATTGTGATGTGTTGTATTGTGTGTTGTATTGTACTCCACGTTTATAATGCGACCGAGCCACCCGCAGTTCCCAGTTTTCGCAGTCACTTCTAGTACATGCTCATTGTTGAATTGTAAAGGAGATTTGCTCTCAATTCTGTAAATCCCATCCTCGTGTTAGTTCAAGTTTACCAGTTGTAAAGGATAAAATGATTGATTCATTATGGGGCAAGTGTTGAGGGCACAGATCTTTTATCCCACCTATCTTATCTGCATTTTAATAGCTTTACTTTAAAGGCAATGATATGATTTGCTATAGATACCACAAGGCCAAGGAGAGAGCACGAAGTGGATGGGCGCGATTATCATTTTGTTGCTTCAAGGGAGCAAATGGAGCGTGACATTGAGAATCATCTGTTCATTGAAGCGGGACAGTACAGCAGCAACCTCTACGGAACCAGCATCCAGTCTGTGATTGATGTTGCAGAAAAGGTAATCCCAGGAATCTTTGTCTTTCGTTCAGACATATCTGACTGGTGACTCAAACGCAGTAGGTGAGTGCCAGATAGCTAAATTTAAATAAATGCAACATATTAAATCTTTTTAAGACGTTATAAAATCTCAAGGTGGTTTACTCTGTGGTTGGTTTATAGTATTGAATAGCATTTGTAACCTGTCAAAGTAATTTTATTGAACTTTATTTCGCTGTTCCTTTTTTAGGGTAAACACTGCATTTTGGATGCAAGTGGAAGCGCCATTACGAGGTTGCAGGCTGCTGGTCTGTATCCGATAGCAATATTCATCAAACCTAAGTCTGTCGAGACTATCATGTAAGTTCATTTTAGTAACTCTGTCAACAGTTTTAAGCTGGATATAATGACATTTCTTGTGACTGGTTGTTGCTGTTTTTGTCAGTATCAGTATTGGCCACTAGTCACACACTTGTAGAAAATACTGGTTTCTGAGCCAAAACCTAAAAATTTGTATTTGCCAGCAAATTTTAATATCACAAGATTTGAAAGAAATTGTCTTCATTTGTAATGCTTCATGTAGGTTTTAATTAACCCTTTACATGCTAGAAAGTTTTAGCTCTTGTTGTGACCCCAGCCAGACATTTTTGGAGGTTTTCATCCATTTAACCATTAAGAGTAACAACATTACATCTTGTCAATCTTGTCATCTGGGGGTTTAGGGTAATGGTAACACTCTGGCATGGAGAGGCAACGGACACGGGATCGCTCCCCGCTACCTCCCTAAGGTTGACTCAGCCTTTTCATTCGCCAGATGGCTTTGAAAAAATTAGCAGTAGGACGTGATGGGCGTGTTGCATGGCTGCCAAACAGTTAAATTTGACTCCTGTAATAACTTGTGATCATCTGTTCATACTATGAATTGTAATCATCATGCATACTTGTCAGTTTGAAACATTAAATGAAGATTATTATTATTATTATTATTAATCACTGAATAGACATGTTCATAAATGAATTTAGTTGAATTTTGAACAAGCCTGTGTCATTTAATTGTTCGTACAGTGCAAATCGGTTAGGATGAAAGACAGGGAACCAGGGTGAAAATGTTGTCTTAACCAAATTATGTGCTAACCATTGGGCAACAGTAAATGCAGTATGCCAGCGAGAAACACGTTCTGGCTGCATGTCTTCCCAACAGCAAATGATGCATACACGCATACGTGTATATGTATTATGATTATGATAGACTGCTAACTGGAATTAATATTTGTTAAGTTTATTCTACTTAAAAATGGTCAGCAATTACGCATGTATAAAAGTATTATGACTACGATAGGCTGCTAACTGGAGTTAATATTTGTTAGGTTTGTTCCACTTAAAAACAGTCATCATGGACTTAAATAGGTAAAATTTACAATTTACGTTTGACAGTGCAAAGTTCGGATTTAAACAAAAAAATAGCATTTTGAAAATAGGCTTACCAGATGTTGTTCTAGTTCTTGGTTATTTAGTGCATATTCAGAAATGAATGTTTATAATTACATGTAATATGATGTACCACACAGTAAAAGCTACAAATTATCGGCCATATTCTTCTTATGTTATTCTTTTTTTAACTGCCCCTTAGATTTGTCTGTTTGATAAAATGATCCATTATAGAGCTGCTTCTGTCTGGCTTAATGAATTTCTGCAAAATTCCAGTGTATTATTATTGTTATTGTAGCCTACATGTAATTTAAATTGCCATAAATTTTTGTATAGAATTAGTATTCGAGGTCAAACACAGAACTGTAGAAACTGAACCTTGTCTATAATCCATCCAAAACGTAGACCATGTATGGTAGCTGTACAGGTGATAACTGGAAACATTCACCAATATTCTAACACCAACAAGTGAAGACAGAAGACATGAACAGAGTAAACCCAACTATAACAGTAGGTTTCAACAGACTCTGGAAGAAGGTTTCTCAGATCAGCCTACAGCAGGGATGGCCGACCCGTGGGCCAAATGCGGCCCGCGGGCTGCTGATTGGCGGCCAGCACGGCCCCTTTCTAAATACTTTTTTGTCTCATTTTGCACCTACTTACTTGTCCGACTACTACAATACTGCATAATAATGATGTCTAAAACACTAAAAGATTTAGTGTTGTAAGTTCTAGTGACCTAATGTAGTCGTACCTGTTTTTATACATCTTGTAAAATATGAAATAAACATTGGTAGTTCTTTCGAGGCTGTGAGGAAGAACATTTTGCGGCCCGCCGCGTGCTTACCAACAATCATAGTGGCCCGTAGGCCAAAAAAGATTGGCCACCCCTGGCCTACAGGCATGTGTATGCTTGGATGGAGGAGGAGACAGGGACAGACTGTAGTTAAGCAGACAGATTGTGGACAGAGATGCAGTGGATTACTGACTTAGGCTGGATTGTAACACTGCGGAGTTTAATCAAATGTCGCTGACACTGTTCAGGTATCATTCTGGCCAGGATAGAATATGGATGAGGACATGACAGAACAGGAGACAGTGTTGGTACTATCATACTATTCCTAAATGTATCTATCCATTGGACAGCATTTAGGGATAGTTGAAGTAAAGGATGAATAGTTGTTGTGAGTAGATCCATTACCAACTCTTGAAATGTTGCATAAATGCATCAACAACTGTGATTCTTCCTGTTCTATATGCAATGGTGAGTTCACCTTAAAAGCACAATCGATGTCCATACCAGTAATTAATATGGACTATACACATGAAATATGTATGCTAATGTGGAGCTGCTATTGAAATCCATACAGTAGTGCAATCAATGGCGGTAGTAGCCTTCAGTAATAAATTTGACTGAATTGTTACTTTTGAGACCTTCCCAGACAAGCACTGCATGCGTTGATTACTTAATGTCTGGCCTAGCCATGATTTTATACATTTAGAAGCTGATATTTGTAGGCTGTGGAACAATGGCGCAACTTCAGAAGATCAGGCACGCAAGACGTTTGAAAAGGCAGCAAAATTGGAGAAGGAGTTTGTTGAAGTGTTCACTGGTTAGTTGAGAATGAAATAAGTCAAAGTTATAGACATACATTAACTTAAGAATAACTGCACAAGTGGATGATTATTTTGCAGCTGATGAAAGCTGTCACTCTGACACTATGATGATTGTTCGACTGCTCTGCTTACATCCATAGTTGTAAACAACGTTTTTTCGTTTTTTATTTTTTATTTTTTTTCGTTTTTTATTTTTCATCACGTTTTTTCCGTTTTTTATTTTTGTGTGTAACTTTATTTATATATTACTGTATGTTATTATTTGTTTAATTTTATTTTTGTCTGATATCCCTTCCATTGCCTCCGTAGGCCTACTTTCAAGGATTCTGCTAATTTACGTCACTATTTAATGTCATCATTTGAGAAATAAAGAGCACAGTTTTACTGTACAAGAAATAAAATTGATAAAAGTTATCTGAATTTCTTAAGTTATCCAAAATGTAAAATGTTGTCTCTGTACACAGTAATCTCCGATTCATTAATAAACTGACTGATATTACTCCATATCAAGTCGTTATATAAATAAAAATTGTAAGTAAATTGTTATTTAATTAGGCTACACTCTATACTTACAAAGTTTAGGTTTTAAATTGTGTTAGTTTTTGTCAGCATGGACTTTATGATTACAATTTAAATGTGAAAAGATTTTGATATTTTTAATTTCTCCATCTTATACTATAATTCTTAAAGTTTGTCCTTCCGTATGTATGTATGTATGTTTGCAATGCATCGCTGTCCGGCTAAAGGCTCCGAAACGGAACGGTTTAGCGAGTTGAAAAAATTTACAAAGCATTATTACGCAACGTCTAGGTCAACGCGACTATTTTCAGTTCGCAATTTTATTTAAACGCCGATATATGGCCATTTTAAATTTAACTTTTCAGCGAGCTTATTTCAATACCGCCCATAGTAAGGCCATTTGTTCACGTCACGCATGCTTAATAAGCAATCTTACGTCACACGAAGCATCTAGCAACCAATCAGAAGTCGCCACGGGCGAATTTCTAGGTCAGCGCAACCATTTACAGATTTGGTGACCTAATTACACTAAGCTCACATTTTTTGCAACCACGGCCATTGCCGATTTTCTAGGTCAAAGCAACTCGAAACTTACTTTAGCTATTCGAATTTCTATCTCATCCCAATTACTTTCAGCTCATAATTTGCTTTCAATTCCGATTTATGGACATTATAAGCATGCCCATTTGTCCACGTCACTAAAATTAATATGCAATCTTAAATTACGTCACGCGGCTAAATATGCAATCTTACGTCACGCTGGCCAACGGCAAATAATACGCCTATTATAATTTAGAAATAACCCGTGTAGTACGGGGAACAAAATAATACGCCTATTTCAGGTAGAGATAAACCGTAAAGAACGGGGAACAAAATAATAATATTGCCTATAATTATAAGGTAGAGATAACCCGTGCAGTACACGGGCAAAGCAACTATGTTCACCTCTAAATATCGTTTCCATTCAGATATATGGACATTTTTTAAATATTTGAAGCCCATCAGCAAATATAGTAAGTAAGTAGCCTTTATTTGCAGCCGTTAAAAATTACGCCTGGGGAAAACCCGGGCGAACGCCGGGTAAAAATTGCTAGTTTCTTATAAAACCAAACTTATTAAAAATTAAAATAATTGTTGTAGATTAATGTTTCTTAGTGTTTACTAATAAAGTTGTATTATTTTCTGATTAAAATTAAATTGTGTGAACAGGGTTTTTAATTTGAAATGCAGTACAAGATGTAACTAAGTCAAATTATGTTCTTTTCTTAATTTTCAAATACAGTACAAGTCACTACAAGATGTAACAAAGTCAAATTATTTTTGCTGTTTTTTTCTTCTTTTTTTGCGGTTTTTATTTTATTTTGTTTAAACTCCGTTTTTTCCCGTTTTTTATTTCGTTTTAACCGTTTTTATCAACTATCCCACACAGACTGCAGGTTGAGCCTCTGTCAAGAGTCACATGAGCATTGAGCAAGTCCTTAACCGATTGCTTACCACAATCAGTTGATGTGCTGCACTTTAAATCATTGGTGCTACATTCTGTGCTTCTGTCTTAATTCTGCAAAGTTCTGTCTTCTTTCTCCAGTTGTTGCTTGTGGTGTCCTCAGAGCTTCTCATTTGAGGTGATCGATCAATCGATCTCTTTGGTTGATCGCCTAGCAAAGGTCTGGTCGATCGGTAAATCGATCGCGCTCGATGAGTTAGACTTCAAGAGGAACCTGGAGCCAGAGCATTATTTTATTTATCTCATTTATATTGTGAAAGTTCAGAGTAGGATCGATACGACATTGCATCGACAAAGAGAAGACTGAGGAGTCTTATCAACGGTTAATAAATATTGTGCATGCATGTATTCTAGCAGTTAATGGACAACCACATAATATGCAGCAATACGAATACAATACACAAAATATGCTGTACACAAAAGGTTCCAAGGTCGACCACGCATCGATCGCCTACTCAATCCAGCGCGATCCATTTTCAAATCACCTTCTTTTTCAAATGATAAGCTCTGGGATTTGTTCTTAGGTTTCTTCTGTTCATTCTGTATAGCAGAGGTTGTCAAACTATCTGATTCTGCGGACCAGTAATTGTTTTACCAGCCATACCACGCACTGGTGCTTTTCAACATCAGCTTATATATGAATGACATGTTAGGCTTACACTAAATTTGTAATTTCATAATATGTGATGCAGTATACCAAAACCAGGCGGAAGTCGGCAAAACCTATAAATGAGTAATCACTCAAAATAGCGGTTTATCTTGACTTTTATTGAAAATCATTTCATATGATAATTGCATTGTTTGATATTTAAAGAATATAATTCAGTGGTTATGTGTTATTGTTTATTTATTATTTTCATGAAATTTCAAATAATTTTGCAAAGTTGTAAAAATTATTGTTAATTCGATTTTCTCATTTTCCACTGTTTTTGTGAAGCTGTTATAATTATCAACAGAGAAATACTCATGACATCATACACCTTCTAAAAGCTTGGAATTCCCTCTAATCAACTCACCAACTTTTGTGAATGAATAATTAATTTCCCAGCCAAAAATAACAAGAAACTCGGGCTCAAAAGTCGACTTTTGCGTTAACAGTTGCCTGGTTGCTATCACGTAATCATTTAAATACTGAATGCTAGAGGGCTGAATGGGCAAAACAAAGCTGTTGTGCATGTGTAGCCTACTGTTGCCCTTGACCCACTGCAACCACGGCTATTTTGGGCTATGTATATAGTGGAATGAACGTTTAGTTAGTTACAGAAAATGTTTCATGATAATTTTTATGAAATAAAAACAAATAATAATAAAGAGTTTAATATTGTAATAATGAACGACTTTGATAGCATTGCGTTCTTGCTGAAATGTGCAAGACGGTGCAGCCTTGGCTCAGTTGTTATTGACAGCGGCCAAACCCAAAATGTTGAACGTCGATGAAGTATCAAAATTACGGCTCGATTTCTTGACTAAAAGAATTACATACTTCACATTTATAATTATTTTATTCAGCAAGTACATAAGCGATGGTGCAATAATGATTATTATAGCCAAAGTTGTAGTATATTATACGATGCTCTTTTATATAAAGTTTCAAAATCTTGAAATGAGTTAAAATCTGCACACTGTGATTTTGACAATTTTTTTGCAACAAGGATGCATCTTCAAATCATGTTTTCTCAGTCATATTCGTGGCAGCTGTGTTTAAATTTTAGAAGCTGTTGGCAGACGTGTATGTTTATCGGCTGTGAAAATTTCAGCTTGAAAGCTCAAGCAGTACCTATTATAGTCAATGAGTGTATGATAGATTAATTATATATGTTTATCTTTATTGGCATTTTTCTGTGAATAATTTCTCATGAAGGGCTTAGTTTCCAAACCACATACCATCCCAACAGTTAGACCTATCAACAAAACCTGTAGAATTTTGGAAAGATGTTGAGAAGGTCTACAAAGATAAATGAAAACCTAATTTTTTTAATTTTGACAAACAGCCTGGTTTTAGGATACCGCATCACATATTGTCAATGTATATTACAACTATAATTTTTTTACTATTGCATGTTGAAAGCTGATTATTATGTATGAACACAGCATTAAGTATGACTGAATCATATTGTATTAACACTTTAACGACAAGCTGCATTGGTTTCCCAGTCACTTTTAGTACACTCTCGTGGATAAAATTTTCAGCTGACTTCAGAAACATTGTGAATTTAATATTTCATTTCAGTAGATCAAAATTGTGCTTCTGGCTATCATTCCATGGCCCGGTAACCAATTACTCACAGACTGGTACCAAGCCGCAGACCACAGTTTGAGTAGCACTGCTTTATAGTGTGTATATATCTAAACATTTTAAAAGCTCCTTTTAAGAACCTGTCAAAGACCAGTCATATGGGGCCATCCATTTAGTACGTATGCATGGATGGGGTAACCCCAATGCATCTGCTTGCATATGGGGGTCTACTGATAATGTATGTAGGCATAGGAAATGGGGAGAGGAAAACCTCGATAATACTTTGTCTATACTGGCCTTCCTTCATATGAATCACAGTTCAGCCATCAGACAGTTACTAATACTATAAGGAGAAAGAATTAGGGCTGTGGGAGAGGTATCATGCACTTGTATGCCCATTAAAGAAAAGATATTATTATTATTATTATTACCTGACTGGATTACACATCCTTCAATCTGGCCTAAGCTGCAGACTGCCGCTGGTCCAAGAGTTGAGCTGCCAGGGTGCTTGTTGGTGCTGCTGCTTTAAACACTAGTCTGTTATTAGTACAATAGATGTTCAGTCGACACACTTATTCTACAGAGACTAGTTCACCGAGGTATACATATTTATTTTATTTATTTATTTGAATCAGTGTACAGCAAGAACTCAATAAAAGAAACATAACATACAATAAAACAATGTTCAGTAATGATAATTAGACAAGTTAATGTATAAACAGTGCAATGATAAGATACATCAGTTCATAAGCATTATTATTATTATTAAATAAATTTGTAACGCGCGCAAGGTCACACTGAAATGTGAATCTGAGGTGCAGGTAGTCAGCCGCCAGGTGAAGGTGCACTTAGATTTCTAAATCCTTGAAAGCCAAGGAGAAATAGTGATAGAGTAACAACTGATGAGGAGATGAAGCACAAAGTGCTTATCGAGTCATCCCCATAGACAAGGGCGTAACTTTGCCCCAGAAAGTGGTGGTGACCAATCCCCTCCTAATTTTTAACGTAGGCCTACTTCTGGAAAGCTACATAAGCGCAGGACACTATAGCTCATTCAAAAGCGCTGGAGTGTTGTCCAAATTGTGTTCCAAGTCCAGTTGCGAATGAGACAGAAACTCTAGCAGTGTCGAAGCCTCATAGACACGCTAAGCATTGTCCGGCTGCTAAATGTGGCTTTTTAATGAATATCGTTATACTATACTACCAATAATCGACGTTATGGTAACAATAGTCATTGTCAACGTTGAATGGTTTTCCCGTAGTTTAAGTTGGTAAATTATTTTAACGTCTTGACGCTGGTAAGTACGCAGTCTACCAATGCCCATGATAATTGTCATCAATCCAGCTTCCATTTAGGAGAAAACATTTTATCAATCGAACTTTCTGTTTAAGCAAGAATCATTGTCATCAATTTAACGTCTATTTGACCAATAATTTTTTTCATCAATCCAACTTCTCTTTAGGCAAGAATTATTTTCGTCAATCACGTGTACACTTCTATTTAAGCAAAAAAATTCATCGATCCAACTTCTATTGAGGCAAAGACTAAGCTTAATCGATCCAGCTTCTATTTACGGAAACAATTATTTCCATCACTCAAACTTCTATTTAAACAAAGAATTAGTTTCATCAATTCAACTTCCATTTAGACCAACAATTATTTTCATCGATCCAGCTTCTATATCAAATTAACAATATAAAATTATTTACCAGCCTAAACTACTGCTTACCCGCTAAATTAACATAGACTGCAGTTAGAGCTTACAGTACCATGGAAACATGATACATTGCATGCACAATTATAACCTGCTGCGGTCTCTTTACAATGAATCGATCAATTTTTCCACATAAATTTCATAATATGACCTTTTATAGAAACAAAACTGATGACATCACCAAATTATGAAACCAAACAAATGTAAGCAAGGTAGTGTGGACACACTGTGAAGGCTTCTTTTAGCATTGCCGCCATTGCGGTGTTAAGTATGTAGGCCTATGAATAGCCTATAGACGGTAGACAGCCAAATGCTTTAATGGACCAAAAAGTGGTGGTGACTATCACCACCACTTTTAAAAGTGGTGGTGACCGGACACCACCATCACAATAGAAAGTTACGCCTATGCCCATAGATAGGAAAACCAGATGGGTAGGGTGGATACTAAAACCAAAACAGAAAGGCTACATCAGGGAAAGGAACACTAGAAGTCAATAATAATTTCGAGTAAAGTAGGATAATTTAGGAGTATTGAGAGACCAATAAGCATTTAAAAGTATATTTAAAGGATAAAAGAGAAAGGGCAGATCGTATAGAAGTATCAATAGAATTCCATAATTTGGGACCCATGATACGAACTGAGGATGAGATACTACGTTTTAAATATTCACATGACTATTCCTGACTATACAGTTGGAGACCAGTGGAAGTTCTACAGCCACAGCACTTTACTGTCGAACAACAGCTTGAATCTATTTTGTATGTTGATTTTTGAAAACCTATCCAAGGGTACTGTTCATCTGTCTGTGACTTGGCTGTTTGTTGTTTTTTGTAGCTGTGGTGTGTGAAGATAGGCATGATGAGATCTACCAGGAAGTGAAGCGCATCATCGAGGAACACTCGTCACAGTCTACCATCTGGGTTTCAGACACCGTCGGAAATGAATAATAACTGTCATCTGTTGTCATCAGTGAACGATAATGCCAAGACTGGTCTAGCATCAACTGGCAGTCACTGACAACCACCCATTTAACATTCATCCTCATTTACTATTCTATCATCATTGCTGATTGACAGGAGGCACCATGTCTTTCTGTTTGCTTCTTTCTTTGACCATCTCGGTCTCTTCTTGTTCACCCTTCGCCTTCCTTTTTTCTTGCTCAGGACTCATAACTTATGTTAACACCTTTCAGCCCAACAAATCATCATTGGTGTTGCCTCATTTTCATGTGCACTTTGACTTGTTTAGCTCTAGACTAGCTCTTGATGCTGACTAAGGTTAATTTGAGAATGCACATTTGTCATAGTGAAGGAGCAGTTGGTCTTTGCAGTGTTGGATTCTTGTGCTTTCCATCTAGACATTCCCAATCTATCTACATGTAGACTGAGTTGTTATTTCACATTCCAGCATTAAGATAAATAATACTTCTGACAGCTTGAATGCTAGGCAGGTGTCTGAAGTATTAGGAAAAGCTCTGTGATAGTTCACACTGGCTTGTCAAATTCAAATAACTCATTCTGCAATATATCATAATAGACATCACAGCATTCTTTCACACTTGTGGCCTTGGGCAAGATGACTAGAAAGTTGATATGAGATTCAGGTTTGCCTTACCTTGCCGCTGTGGACCAGCATTGATAAGAGGCATGTAAAATGATGAAATGAACACAAGCAGCAAAGATATTTTGGAATTTAACCCTTTAATGACTAGCGTGTACCACAGCTTGTTCGAGTTCTTGGTTATTTAGTGCATATTCATAAATTAAAATAACATTAATTATATAATTAATATTATAAAATAAAATGTATGGGAAAACAAAGAGCAGCTCGTCATTAAAGGATTAAGCAGTTGTCGTGGTTTAAATACAGCGCTTACACTTTATCTCAATGTGCACAATTTTCCTTTCCTGTCTTGTTTAAATGATTCTGCAAAGCACAGGAAGAGAACAGTTTACAAAACTGGAATGACAGTAGCAGCATTAACTAATTAGATTTGTTACAAGATTATTACACTTTGCATATTACATTTGTTTATGATTAACATTTTAAAATTTCTTGCCAGCTGGCATATGTGTTGATGCCTTGTACAGTTGTACAGTCCTTCCTGCCACAAGGAACAGTTCAATAGTAATTGTTGGAAAAGTAGTGTGGCTGCTTGAAAATGCCTGACAATTTGTGTCAGCTACCCATGTAGAACTTCCACATTTGTAAATGAAAATGAACATTATTCTGAACTATATTTAAAGTAGAAACAAATATTAACCAAAAGAATTTCAAGTAAATTTTTTAGCTGTTACTCATTGAATTTATGGACGTAAATGCAGTTAATTGTTAACTGAAGCAGAAGTGGTCTACAGCCAGATAAATCAAACTTTCCAGTTGGCAGTACGACTTTCACAGTGATATGTTAGGTGGATAAATAGAACAGCACTGTACATGAAAGATCAGCCTCTGCAGGTAGCTGACAAGACCATGGATGAGTAAGTAGGTCTTTGTCCACCAAATCAGCTAGAGCTTCCCAGTCCAGTGAATCCAACCTTAGAATGTGACCTCTATAACACTTTGACCGCAAGGGACAAGTTAACTCGTCTGTTATTTGGTGGGCGAAGATGAGATAACTCGTCCGTCAGTATATATCTGTCCACGGCGATTATAAGCGTGCTGGCAAACCTTGCTGCCATGTCTCTGTTACTACTGTGGTGTGTGCTGTCATCTGGTGATGACTACTAGTGATGCGTAGTATTATTGTAGCTGGAGCTTTACCTTGCATATGTGCATTGTCTGACATTAGTGTCTGATGTCTGTGTTCTAGTAGATAAAATGTCTGCGAAAAAGGTATTCAGTTGCTGAGGTTTTGAAACATGTAAGTAAGTAAGTATGTATATCCTTTATTATACCAATTGCTAACCGCATTTTGGTTTACAAGAGAATTACATTTATGTGTTGGGCGAACCTAACATATCATAAAAGTTTTTGGTGTGCATTAAATGCATGCGTAAATCATCCGTAATATAAATGTTTTACGTACCAAACTGTCCACTTGTGGTATTACCCTATTGTGGGCTCTGGGACACAATAAGGGGTCATCCATTTAGGATGACCTCTTACTCCCCGCATCGAGGGGGAAGGGAACCCAAATGCATCTGATTGCGGAATGCTTGCGTACGCATAGAAAGGGGGTAAACGTCGTTAATACTGTCTATATTGGCCTTCCTTCAAATGAGTCACGGTTCAGTGATCAGGCAATTAATACGGCTAAGTAGAGTTGTGGGAAAGGACTACACACTCCCAACAGTTTGGCCGCCTGCCCCATTCAGTCAGGATATAGACCGTTCTATAGGATGGGGGGTGTGCATGTAAAGCGTACGTACGCAGATGGGGGGTGGTGCTAAAAGTACGCTTGCGTATGGGGAGGGGGTCAATTTTCCCCGGAATTTTGCGTACGTACTAAATGGACGACCCCTAAGTATGAGGTCTGTTTTATCGGGGGCAGCAGTCCGTGTAGTACATGCGATGGATTATTATTGATAACGGCATTGAAGAGGTGGGTGTCTGCAGTCGCATACAGTTGTTCAACATCCTTGGCTGTGTCGGATAAATACCCTACTCGAACTAGTCGACGCATCATTGTTTGAAGTTGTGCTCGTTGCCCCTGCCCGACATAACCCCACCATGCCAGGGCCTTATATAGCATTCTCGCTACCGTTGTTGCCTTAGACTTGTCGGACGAAGAACATTTGAAAGATAATGACAATGGTGGGAAAAGTGACCATGAACTAGATCAGTGCTTCCCAGAGTGGTCTGCGGACTGGTCCGCGAGCCCTCCGTTGCGGGTCTGCAAAGTGAGTCAAGAAACTGGTCAAATTGTCTCGGAATCAAGAAATGGCTATTATATTTTTAAAAGCTATAACAAAAACACTTATTAGGCTACATTTAAGCATTTAAAGGATAAAAGAGTCATAGAATTGACAAAACATGCACTTAGATCAATTTCAATACATTTTGAGCAATTTAGGTGAAAATGAAAAACAGAAATAATTAATAAATTTGGCACTGGTCCTCCTGCAATGGGAAAATTTCTGACAGTCCGTGACACTGAAAAGTTACTTCCTTCCGGTCCGTGACACTGAAAAGTTTGGGAAGCACTGAACTAGATGATGTAAAACCAGTTAGTGATGCGGATAGTGAGGTAACTGAGGCCTACGATAAATTATGTGTTGTATTGACACAACGTGTTTGGGAACGTGTTGACAGTAATTACACACCAAGTGTGGATTTTGGGTACCGTTGTTGTGCTGGACTGAACCTAACTGCCAAGTCGTCCTATATAATGCTTCAATTTATTCTTGATGGAGGAGATAATAAGCTTGATGGTAATCGAGCTCAACACAAAACACTGCTGACATCCCTTCCTAATTTACTAAATTTGTGGCTACTGGCCATCTTTATGCTGATGATTTTACAATGAATGAATACAATGATTTTACAACAAATTTTACAATGAAAAGAAACAAATTTTGGCCAATAAAATAATGGCCACATGTTTACCAATTCATGGAACGGTAAAACTCCATTTTATTAAATCATTACTGTTAATTACTGCTGTGCATCAGCTCCTCGAGTCCTCACTGTCACCTGCTCACTCACTGCTTCTGCTACCTCCACTCTTATTCATGCTTTCGTCACAACTAGACTTGATTATAATTATTGTTACTTGCTCTACGCTGGCCTTCCGGCTGGTCGACTGAAGTGCTTGGATCGGATCTTGCGTTATGCTGCCCGCCTTATCGGCATACCTGAATTTGGCCATGTCTTTAGATAGCCTACATGCGTGATGTTCTCCACTGGCTCCCCTCTGAGCAGCTGATTGCGTAGTATACGACAGTTGCCATAGTCTGGCACTGCATTTTTAGACTCGCTCATGCCTTCTGTTGCCCTTTCCTTAGTGCTATAGGGGCTCTTGATTCCACTGCTTATCTGAACAGGGTCTCCTACTTATCCCTTTAACCCGTACCTCCACTAGTCTATGCAGAACCACGCTTTCTCTGTGGTGGGTCCTTCGACCTAGAATGGCCTCCCTCTGGAGCTTCGCCTCTTTCCTAGGACCTTCTCTCCTATGTTATTTTCTCATCTCAAGACTGTTCTTTTTGGCCGTGCTGGAGTTGGGATGCACATCGTGTATTGTTGTTAATCCTTTGTTGACTTGTTTCAATGATTCTAAGCTTAATGATTATTGTAATCAATCCAACTTCTGTTTACACATAGAAATATTTTTAATTAATTCATCTTCTATTTAGGCCTACGCAAAGAACAATTTTTAATCAATCTAACTTCTATTAACGCAAAGAATTATTTTCACCAATCCAAATAATTGTTTCTTAGGTTTTATATCGTTTGAATAAAGTACGTTAAAATGGAGTTGTCTATAGGCCTACAGAGGAATAATAAAATATGCTAAAATGGAGTTGAATTTACATGGGAATAATAAAATAGACGTCGTCGATGTAGAAACCACGTGATAACCATCGACGTATATAAACGTCAATGGTGATAATTCACCAAAGGCTAGAAGGTGAAAAACTAATGTTTCAATTTGGGTCAGATTTGGGTCAAAGCCACCCAGTGGGCAAAAATAACCCCATTCTATGGTACATATTCGTTATATCAGAGGGAAAAATTTATTTTAGGATATGCATAGAGTAATAATATAGGTGCTGTGTGTGTGCAGAGAATATATAAAATTAATTTACAAAAAACAACAAATAGTAATCAAATCCTCAAGTTAAATAAATTAATTATTAGACTCTTGGGGGGGGGGGGATCGCTGAGCAGAGTAAAGTAATTAATAGTTTCTTTAGATTTAATTAATTTCCTTTACATTTTCAGAGTGACTGACGATAATAAGTGATAATGGCCGTTGCTTTCCAATTTCTTCAGTTGAACAATTTGTATAGGGCTGGTAATAAATGTCAATTGTTAATGACTGGTGTGGAGGAATGGAATGTTGTATGTCGGCACGTCGTAATCGTGATCTGCTCCAGGTTGACTGCAACTTGGTTGCAGTGTAGACACAGGGACGTGCCATTTTGTATTAAAATTGGAGATGAGCTGTCTCGGCTGCTAGGCCCCAGGGCATCCCAGATGCTCCAAATGAATGTCAAGATCTCCTGTCATGATCAGCTGGCTACTGTTGCAAAGGTATGGTCTCAAAGGTGGTAAAGGTCACATTGAGCTCATCAGAAACATATCGAGTTTCCAATGCAGAACTGTCTGGTTGAAGACTATCTCACCACAGCAACTGACGAGGAGTTTCGAGAAGATAAGAATCATGAAACAAGTCAAAATTGCATCAGTTAGCCCAGTGGGTGTAAACATATCATGCCTAGTTGCATACCTGGTAAGCTAAGCAGAGATTAAACTTGTAATTGTAATTGAACATTCTTTCTCCTTAGAGTAATTGCCCGATAGCTGAACTGTGACCCATTTGAAGGAGGGTCAATATAGACAAAGTATTATTGAAGTTTACTCCCCTCTGTTTCTTATGCGTATGTACATTACCAGTAGACCCATACACAAGCATATGCTAACAGATGCTTTTTGGGTTACCCTTCCATGCGTACGTACTGAATGGATGGCCTCTGATTAATCACCAATCACCTCAGTGTCAAATCAGAAGAGTGGCACAGTAACTTCAAAAGACAGCACAAATGGTCAAGACAAGACAGGGAACCAGAGCAAAAAGGCTTACCACAGCTTGTTCAAGTTCTTGGTTATTTAGCACATATTCGGAAATGAATGTTTATAATTAGTAGGCCTACATGTATACATGTATGTATTTGTAGCACAGCTACTTCTTGTGTTATGCGTTTTTTACACGCCCCTTAGATTTGTCTGTTTGATAAAATGATCCATTTACTTTACAAAGTTATACAACAAATTTTTGCGAAATTCCCAAGTATTATTATTGTTGTAGCCTACATGTAATTTAAATGTTCATAAAGCATTGTTATAGAGTAATAGAAAAATTAAAGACTATGGAACATTCTAGAGGTTTCTCAAATTGGCCTACAGGCATATACCGTACTGTACAGTATCTGCTAGCCAACAATTTGATTAAGGACTGCACAATGCTTCTTACAGAAAGCAAAACTTCGGCACATGTAAGTTCAATTAAACGAGTTATTTTTTTACGTTGATGTGTTTGCATTGGTTATGGCTGTTACTTGAATACTGGAATACCAAGTTCAATATGTCACTTTACAGAAATATTAGTGCTTGGTGCATCTGTTGAACTGATCCTCGAAATTGTGAGCGAGATTGTCCTTTTGTTGACCTACAGTATAATCTTGGCTATGCTCTATGCGGCTTGTTCACCCAACATTTAGAAGCAGATTACCCCGTAATACAACCCATCACTCACTATCAACTCATCAACTGGTTTCAGCATTAGCAACTTAAGTGCCACCTTACATGAACATCAAAAAGCACTTATGTTTAGTTGCGACACAAGAACTTCCGCTTGAGTTGATGGCCACGTTGGTTGACAATTTTTTATTATGGCGGATGTTTGTGTCTAGAGCGAAACTTGCTTGATTACTGTACATTTAAATGTTTACTGTCATCAAGTTTGCATTTTTGACTTCTTGCTTTTCTGTCTTGGATTATGAGCGTTTGGATGGCAACTCGTTTCGCAAGTTCTCGGCATTTCACCCTCGCCATTGACTTTCGCCATTGAATGGGTCCATTGTTTACAACTTGCAATGCGATACCAGGTTCGTCAAGTCATCTTCACTTCTGCCACCTGGTATACATGGGTCTGGACGCTGCATCTTCTGCCAACTACCAAAGACCATGTCAAAGTGGTGCCACTTGTACTGCGATTGCGCTGCCCATCGCTCTACTCCGCTCTAGGACTATGAATGCGGTCAACTGCTTATATCAGACGAGAATCCGTTGGCTGGGCTCTTCACGTGGGCGTTGGAGTTCGTCGCCGTTGACTTGACTGTTCCAGGAGGTGTTTGCTTGTAGATTAATTTTTCTTTTGTGATGATGTTACTATCATGGACTAGAGTGGGCAGAAATTGGATGGGCGCTAGTGTAGTTAGCTGCCAATTTACACATTTCTTGTTAATTTGTTCACCTGCTTAAACTTTTGTAAGATGTATGTACACCAGAGTGCGGCTGTGAAAGAATATACTCACAAATCTGTTTCTGGCAACCTTACTTAGTTTATAGGCCTCATTGCATGCACTGCGAAATATGCATTAAGGGTTAGGCCAGGCAATATATCTTTAAATGCATTATTTACTTGAAGACATCTTTGCAAATTTACTGTTCAGAAGTCCACCTCTGTATGGACCTGCGGCAACTGATGGCATGCAGTTGCTCTCTTCCAAAACACTAGTGTGATCATAACTTCTACATGTAGCTGCTGCCATTTAGGAATTCTGGTCTGTACTTGTTCATCAAGATCTATTAACTTCAGCTCCCTTAACCCAGCAGACTTGTTTGCAAGAGCACCCAATATCAATTTCTACACTGTTAAAACACTCATTTTAATATCAATAAATTCAATTATCCACTATAAAGAACAAAACAAATCTGTTGAACTTCAGCACAGAGTATGCAGTGTAGAAATGACAACGATTTTGGAAATCTTGAGATGATTAATCAGCCATGAATCTTAACATGTTTTGTTTCGAAGACTTCCAGACCATAACAGAGATCAGCAAATCATCCTCACCACACCACAACGCTTTTGTGAGTTACCTAAAAGGCACTATATTACGCGTCTTGATACATCTATCCATACATACATGGAAAAGCATCAATCCTCAAACAAATGTGAATGTTAGCCACTAGCATCAATGTGCTAATAATTTGAACAGCTCTGTAAGGAATCTACAGCACATGTGAAGTGACCAACAGATCACAACTAATAAACGAAGGCTACAGATTTTGAATAGCAGAAACAATCTTGGACATTGTTAATTGAGAAGCTGTTAAACAACATTAACAAGCCTTTGACACAAAAGACACACTGACATCGTTGCCGTGAACTATAGGACAGTAACTACATTAAATCGTCAACACACTCAACTCATTCCAGCACTTTGGTTTGGATTCTCCAAATAATGAGCCACTTGTTCGTACCCTGCCTGACGAGCATGATCAAGAGGAGTAAAATTATCCTAAAACAGACAATAAAGAAAGACGAATTAAACAAGCTGATTTCCAAAACGTGCAACTATAAAATCTACTTTATCGGCATAAAATCACTCATTTTCCGATAATGCCTTCAAAAAAGGTACACCTTTGCTCTTGCAATGCTTATTTTATAGATACAAACTACTTCATAAGCAACTGAAAAATCCTGGAGAAGACTTGCCACTTAAAATAAAGTTAACGTTTTGTACTTAGCTGGTTTCGACTTTCGACACAGTATCTTACTTGCTGGTAACAGGTTTTTGCACAAACTAAACATCTGAACTTCAATAAAAAAAAGTTCATGATCCATCATACTATTCTGCAAAATTTCAAGTGTTCTAGTAAGGTAATATTGAGGGGTTGCTCAATCAACCTAAAAGTTGATTGAGCAACAAAGTCATTGTCACTGCTGTAGGTTTATGATCAAAATACTGCTAGGAGTGAAACTTTTTCTGCATAATCAGATCTGTGAAGGTTTTCTTCCAAATACCAACCACAATGCCTATAATGTTGTCCTATGGTTTCGCAAAGCGATCTGGAGCTATTTGATCACCCTGGTCCCCTTGGATTAAAATTTAAATATCTGGTGCTCTACAATTGAGCTGAACACTAACCTACAATTCTATAAACTGATTGTGCTGCAAGTTCTCCTCTACAGTGGCGAGATATGGTCCAACTCAACATTATTAGTGCCTGAGGAGGATCCTACAAACCCTTAGTTGGACTGTGCGAGCAAATTGAGAGTAATATTGCAATCAGGAGAACAGCGATGGCACCAGTTGCAGTCACTGCCTGAAGACGGACACTGCACTTCTTCAGACATTTTCCTGCGTTCACGAAGATTAAGACCACATAGTAGTTTCAGTTTAACGACACTGTGATAACAAAGACCATTAGCGTCGCCCTCCTCCTTCATCCAGGCTTGGGACTGGCACTGACAGAGTACGAACAGTGGCGGAGTAACCCTGCGACTTGGCCTGAACCTCATACATGACAGCCCCAGACTTTTGACTTTCAAACCTGTTCAAAATACTTATACACAGTATTTATGGCAACTCAAGTCAATCTCAATTTAGTCCGAGCAATTAGCACTAAAAATCTTCATTATTGTGCATTTAGGTGCTACAAGCAAACAAATATTTTTGTGTTCAGGAAGAAATTCTGATCAAAACTTGATAATGTGCCAGTTGAAAAAAATTATTTTTTTTTACATTTTTACGTTATTAGATGTTAGCATAACATTGTGCATTTTGGTGCAACAAGCAAAAAAAGAAATTTTTGTGCTCAGGAAGTAATTCTGAACAAAACCTGATATTGTGCCAGTTGGAAAAATTAGTTTTTTTAGTTTTTTTCACTTTTTTACGTTATTTTATCATTCCAGCAAAACTCAACTAATGCTGAGCAATGTAGCCGCCTGGCATAGTAAATTCAAAAGCTTAACACAAATGCTATATTTAATAATAATATCTGATATTGTGCCAGTTGGGAGAAATTAATTTTCTGTAGTTTTTCACTTTACGTTATTAGATGTTAGCATAACACTGTGCATTTTGGTGCCACAAGCAAAAGAGAGATTTTTTGTTCACAAAGTAATTAAGAAGAAAACCTGATATTGTGCCAGTTGGAAAATTAGTTGTTTTGAGTTTTTTCACTTTTTTTACCAAAATGCACAATGTTATGCTAACATCTAATAACGTAAGAAAGTAAAAACTCGAGAAAAACATCTCTTTTTTTCAACTGGCACAATATCAGGTTTTGTTAAGAATTACTTCCTGAACACAAAAATATCTTTTTTTTGCTTGTTGCACCAAAATGCACAATGTTATGCTAACATCTTATAACGTAAAAAAAAGTTAAAAAACTCGAGAAAAAAATTTCTTTTTTAACTGGCACAATATAAGGTTTGTTCAGAATTACTTCCTGGACACAAAAATATCTATTTTATGCTTGTGGCACCAAAATGCACAATGTTATGCTAACATCTGATAACATAAAAAAGTGAAAAACTACACAAATTAATTTTTTCCAAGTGGCACAATATGAGATATTATTAAATATAGCATTTGTGTTAAGCTTTTGAATTTACTAAGCCAGGCGGCTACCTTGCTCAGCATTAGTTGAGTTTTGCGGGAATGATAAAATAATGTAAAATAGTGAAAAAACTATATAAAAAAACAATTTTTCCAACTGGCACAATATCAGGTTTTGTTCAGAATTACTTCCTGAACTCAAAAAATATCCTTTTTGTGCTTGTAGCTCCAAATTGGACAATGTTATGCTAACATCTAATAACGTAAAAATGAAAAAAAACTAAAAAAAATTATTTTTTTTCAACTGGCACAAGGTTTTGATCAGAATTTCTTCCTGAACTCAAAAATATCATTTTTTTGCTTGTAGCACCAAAATGCACAATGTTACGCTAACAGCTCTGACTAATTGTGCGTTTCTCTCATTTACTCCAAATCTTCCTATTGTTCCTCTACAGCACCTATCAAGTACTTACACCAACAAAAAAGTCGAAGACTAACAGTCTTTTTGGAAAATGCCTAGCATGAACCATTGTGAATATAAGAAAATGAAGATAGCAAATGCAACCTACAATAAGTGCCAGTCAATGTGTTCAGTCATTAGTCATTTGACTACGTTAACTCTCAGCCATAGAGACAGCGCTTACTTTATTTTTGAGATCCACTTTTGCACCCGCTTGTGTCAGTTCTCGCACAACCTTTAAATGGCCAAATAAGGCAGCTGCATGCAACGCACTTTCTCCATTCTAGATCAGAAAAGAATGAAACCATAAGAAAACTGCTGGCCAAAGTTTGTAACCAAAGTCAATTCGAAAAACAACAAAATAAACACACACATGACTTATTCATACAGTGAGGCAATTTAATCTAATCTTACAAATTTATAGCATCCATCACTGTAGTAATACAAAAGGCAGCAGTTCATCATAATTTCTAAAGGTCACTGGCACCAATATCCATCAGCATTGACTTGGCTGGTACTGTTAATTTGATTAACGCAGTTTTTTCCACAAAAACTGGTGGTCTTCACTGTATTACAGGCTGTCTGTTCTGTTAGTAGTTAAGATTGTTTCAATTGCATAACATGTAAATGTACAGCGCAGTGCGTTTGTCAGGCGCTTGATTAAAGAAAAGATATTATTATTATTATTATTATTACATTTTCTTATAAATAATGGCAACCACGGACTGGATCATAATCAAATTCTTACCAGTATCTTTCATTTGACTTATGTATGTACTGACAAAATATTATAAAGAAATATGCAGCCGTTACTGAGACAACGCATTTTGAAAACGGTGAACGAACTTTTGTGTCACCCTTTATATATATTATATACATAATACATATATATATATAATATATGTCCAGAATATGCACAATAATAGAGTAAGTCATTCACTACATACACTGCCTTACCTGCAAAAGCCCAAGATTCGGTTTATACTTGAGTAATTCCTGAACCACTTCGAGGTGACCTTTGTGAGCAGCTTTAAACAAAGGAGTGGCACCATCCTTGAAAGAACAAGAAGTAAAATGTAGTACATTAGCACCTCTCTAAGGCATATACTCAGAAATGCAATAACAGCAGCTTCAGCAAGGGGAAGAGTTTTAAGGTGTTGCAAAAAGAGCATAGTCAATAGAAGATACAGCTTTAGAGGAACTTAATTCCAAGTATATGGTCCAATCAATGAGATGGCATGATGCTGTATTGTTGAAGTGCATGCAAATGAAAACTCAATTCTCTCTGGATCATAGAGGAAGGAATGCACGAAACTCAGAGTATCGAATACAGTGCATCATGAAGACAATGCAACAAACTAAAAACAATACGGAATTCCAAGTCAACTGAACCAGTTTTGAGGAACATCAAGATTTGTATACTTTTTTTGACCAGTATGCATGCAACAATGACATCTCATGAAAGCTTACAAAGTTTCCTACTAGTTCCTCAGATATGAATGAGGCTTATACTAAACTGGGTTGCCTGATTTTCAGGCAGAGGTCCATTTTCCCTATTCCTGCACCCACATTCATTTAGCACAAACCTACTAGCATCAAACCGAACATTAAAACATATGTCATATCGATTCGAACCGCGGGTTCGAATCGAGAGGCTGGAGCGGGTTCACCTGGCTGCGGCTCGACTCATTAGCGGATTTGGTAAGACCAACCGCATATCTCAGTATATGCGTGAGGTATTGCACTGGCTTCCTTTCCCTCAGCGCATCTCATACAGGATCGCGTCCTTGGTGTGGCGGTGCTTATCAGGCTGGGCACCCTCTTACCTGCGTGAGCTATGCCGCCCTCTTTCTACTTGCACGGGCCGCCGAGCACTGCGCTCCTCTGTCCACGGTGATCTGGCGGTCCCATTCGCCGCTCTGCAACAATGCAGAGCCGTTCCTTCTCTGCGGTTGGTCCAACAACCTGGAATGGGCTAACATTAGATTTACAACACCTTCCAAACTGTTCTCAGTTTCACCAACAGTTGAAGAATGCATTCTTCCGTATGGCCTGGGTCGGGAGCGCCTCTGAGTAGGGATCTTGAAGGGGCGCTATATAAATTTTGATTGATTGATTGATAAAGAAGAAGACCAGGCACATTAAAGCATCACATATTCCCTTTGCAAGGGACTTTATAATTAGTTTAAAGGTAACATTTCTTGTTTCATATGAGCATGTATAAATGAGAATTTAGTTCTTCATAACGGTGCTAGTAATTAAACCCCGCATGCAGGCGCTGCGTAGGCCCCTATACCCGAATATGTTTTCTTTAGGTCGGGGTTCCGTCAAAACATTTTTGGCTCAAAAGGGTTCCGTAACCAAAAAAGATTGGGAAGCACTGGTTTAGAGTAATCAGCCTTCAGCATATCTTAACTAGGGCTGTCAACGGGCCCCCGGGTCCCCGTTCGAAGGGCCCGGCCCGGGCCCTTAAATGAAGGCCCGAAAACCCGTCCGAATCAGCATATTATTTTAAGTAAATTTTAAAAGCTTAAATACGGACTTTCAGTTGCGTAAAACGCTGTGGATTTGAAGATGTGTTGGCCAGCTACAGTGGTGTATTCGTAGGGTCAAGCCCGGGCCGTCAAGCCAATACCCGAAAACCCGACCAAAGAAGCATAATAACGGTATGCAGGTGTAAGTTTTAAAAGCTGCGTCGTTCCGCGGTTGAATAACAGGCTGTCTATCGCGTGGGAAGCTGTGGAGTTCAGCATGAATGAGCCAGCTACAGTGGCCGATTAGTCATCGGCGGAGGGCGGTTGGCACCTGCTTGATTGCCGGCTATCATAAGACTAGCCATGGGCTCCTATTTAATAAGGGTTATTATTCAAGGACAACCTACCGGGACGCGCAAGTCAATGATGACAAACTTTGAATTAGGTCTTAGTGCAACGACCGCGCTTATATATATATATATATAAACATATATATATATATAACTTATAACTAGACAGAGCTTCCTACGTTATGAAGCATCGTTAAATAAACATTACAACTGGTCCTAGGTTGAGATAAACGACCTCTTATGTAGGCCTATAAAGTGATGCAGTCGGTTTTCGTGGGAAGACCACCAAGAGAGACCAATTTCTAAAGCTGTGTCGGGTACACATTCCACAGCGGCGTCCTTTGAACAAAGGCGACGACCAACGACTCTACGGTCAGTGTATCTGTCTGTGTGTCTCGGTGTCTAAATCCTATTAGGTATCGCTCGCCTTCCCAATTTAGCTACTCTTGGTGACTCGGTCATAGAAGCGTGAGAAAAAGACGGCAACAGTGCTATTTGTAGCTTTTGGACGACGGATGTAATCGAAGCGCCAATTTCTATCCCACACTTTCCCGTCGATACGGGACGACGAACTAAGTGGACCGTGATCGAGGTATTAGTACCGAAAATCGCCGTTAAACACATGCCACAGGTCTTTCAATGTAATTATTTTAATCAAATTTTATAACTTCGTTACACTGTGACTCAACTATTTTTGGCTTTCCTCAAGTGTTTTACCACTGACGGGCCTTCGGGCCCCCGTTGAAAATGAGCTCGGGTACCCGGGCCACGTTTTTCTAACATTTTGACAGCCCTAATCTTAACACAATGCTAACTCCATATTGCCCTCCTAGACTGTTGCATTCTTCTAAAACTGGCTTGCTGCTAGAACCTAGGTTCCAATCAATTGCTGGATAGCAATCTTTCACCTGCCAAGCTCCTTGTATTTGGACATGTCTATCAATTGTCAACTGGCTTCTTCTTCTGGTTTTCTGCTTCCTAGGCAGGTTAAAATGTCCGACGTCACCATACCTCTCGCTCTTGGGCCTCTTCTTTGAGCTTTCTGTATCCATCCAGGGTGGCCACAGATATATGATTTCAAAATTCAAATATGATTTCAAAATTCCCAGAGTTTTCCAGAGTCATTTTTTTTTATTTTCCAGAGCACATTTTAATCACTTTCCTATTATAATTATAGTTTACCTAAAGGTAAAAAGTTAAACAATTTTGAGCGGCCTCCTCCCCTTATAGCCGCACCTTTCCTTGCATTTTTTATATTGTTTTCTTCATAATAGTTCAGATCAATTAGTAAAAACAAAAATATCGAAACATTACTATGTTCACACACCTTTTCAGATGCAAATGCAATCACTAGAGTGAAATTTAATGCCAATGGCTGGAGTTGGGAGCACCTCTGAGTACACCCCGGAAGAGGTGCTATTTAAACCCCCGAATGAATAATATGTACTGTGAATGCACCTAATTGCAACTACTGTGCCCCAATGTACACTAGTTCAGTTTCTTTAGCTCCTTCATCTAGTGCTCAAGGTTTAACACAACACTGCCTGCATCTCCAGTCAGCTTGGCTTTCTTCGCTTTGAGATTTAGCAGCTATCTTCCTCTTCGAAGCAGGTTTTGCATCATCTCTCGCCTTGGTGGCTTTATTTGCAGGTATTACTAATTCATATCGAGATCTAGTACCACGTACACATTGTAGCTTGTAGCATTAGTTTGTCAATATCTACTTCCATGACACCACCAGCATTGTTGACGGAATCAAAAACCATTCGCTAAGCAACTAGAGATGTTTCATGGAGATTTTCTACCAGCATGTCACTACTGACACTGAAGCCACTCTCTACTGCCACATTGCCATGTGACAACACTGGAATCAATCTGATGACCACCAGAAGTGTCTGCATATTCAGGTCAATTGTCTAGACACTTAAGTAAAATTCAAGTCTGAAATTCTGAAATGAAGGATTCATATCTGTCTATGCTTTTCAAAGTGCAGAATATTGCATTTATGCCATATCTGCAACAGTAGAGAGAATGTTCCATGACTTGTTAAGACTTACAACAAGACCAGCAAAGTTGTGTTCATCAACACTGCCACCACTATTTTTGCACTCATTGCGGTCAGAAATTGGATGCAATCCATATGCAGTAAGTTTCTCGCAATCTGACACATTGCACTGTGTTAATTCAGTCTTCGCTGCAACACCAAGATCAACATCCTTGTACAAACAGCAATTTTCTTTTGTATCCACCTTTATTTTCATCAACTTTGAGAATGAGTCTGCACCAGCGACTACCTCTCTCTTGAGAAACCATATTAAGAGGCTGCACAGACAATTAAATAATACCATACTGGGACATGTTGTAATGAGCAATGCTGCTATCTCTTTCAAAAGTTTTAGCAAGACCTTCAGCAATGTTATATACTCACATTCTGCTCCTATACAATCATAGACCCTCTAATCTCTTGCAAAAAGAAATCACGCCAAAACATGCGTTAAATAATTGATCTGAACAAATTCCCTGAGTGCTGGAGGAATTCCCTGAGTTTTCCCTGGTTAAGAAATTCCCTGAGTGTTCCCTGATTTCCCTGTTTTCCAGAGTTGTGGCCACCCTGCCATCTGTCATCATCCAATCTAGCATTATCTGTCTTGCTCTTCCTCTTGTTTCCCTCCCTTCCATTTTTCCTTCAATGACTATTCTTAACAGTGAGTTTCCTCTCAGTGTGTGTCCAATCCGATCCATATCCTTTGCCTGTCTCTTAGTTTGCGTATCAGGGTTCTTTCTTCTCCAGTTGTTCCCATCACTTCTTCATTTGTTTTATGTTCCATCCAGCTGATTTTCTTCATTCTTCTTCATGTCCACATTTCGAAAGCCTCGTGTCTTATATATCCTCTTTTTCTTTCAACTTTTACCATCATTTAAATTAACTGTCAAGACTTACTGTTTTACTCTGCCAGATAAGCTTGTCCAAAGTTGGCACATGGTGTCTATGCATCAGGATCAGACTCGTCATCATCAGATCATAGAGCACAGATTGAGTCGACCTGCACTGGCAAGGAAAGAGATCAACGACAACTGCTATTAAATGTGATCTGGCTAGAATCATGAAAAACATTATTCACTCAAGCACTTGGCCGTGGAATCATTCGACATTTTTGCTAGAACTACTTACTTCTCTGGCCGCATCAGTGTCAGCCGATGATTCTAGCAGCTCTTTCACAACTGCAGCATGACCCATCTGACACGCAATCCACAGAGGTGTTGCTCCATCCTAAAGGAAAGAAAACACCCTCAGCAAGGAACAGCAAATGCAGACAAGACAAATCACACAGGAAGCAAGTCCAAAGCAAGCGCACACACATCAGTAAACAAGAGTCAAAATACCGCAAGGTAAGATAGCTGGACATTTCGTTAATCTCTCTTGGCCAAAGGACTAAGCACAAAAATCACATGCTCATGATTTGAATGATAATTTAACTAATACATTCATGTAAGGCAGGGGTGCGCAACCTGCGGCCGCATGCGGCCGTGAGAGGGAGACCTGGCGGCCGTGGACGTATCATCTAATTGTAATGTATTGGCGGCAGTGTGTAGGCCTATATTAATTCAGAAATATTTTTATTCCTCTGCTTTAAAACTGAGGTAGCTAGTGCGAATAAGTTAGTTGTGTTTGTTTCTGTATAAGCGCATGTATTTAACAACAAGTATTATACTCACATATGCACTCACCACACACACCAACACTCACACCCTTTGAGAATGAACCATCTGAGTATGCATCTCTGCGGATGTAGCTCAAAGAGGCAGCCAGCCTAATAATAGCCTATCCATATCTAGCATTGGACAGCCAACCACTGCATATAGGTAGTGGTCAATGAAAGTTACAGTGTAGGCTACAAATGCAACAGGACGACATTCCTACTGCGTCTTTTCCCGCCGTCTTTGATGCCCCGCTGCAAGAATTCACTGAACAATTCAATGACTAATCAAATTTTCCCAGCAGTGCAAATAGTTGCTTCTTCTCATCTGGTGGAGACAGACAATGATCCCCTAGACCTCCAAATGGAATTAGTGGAGTTGAAGAAAAATGATACACTCATAAAGAAGTTAACAAATAGAGAGGATGAAACCAATTTACTAGGGGTGTGGAAGTTGGCGATGGAATACCCTAAACTTCGGGAACTAGCAAGAAATGCCCTGTTCCTCTTCAGAAGCACTTACGTGTGTGACGCAGCCTTCTTTTGGATGAAGTATTCTAAAAACAAGTACAGAACTCGATTGATGGACAACATTCTGGAGTCTGGAATTTGTCTAAAAGTCTCCAGCGAGTCTTCAGACTTCTCATGCCTTTCAGCCAATATCCAAAACCAAGGCAGCCATTAATTTGGAACATTGTTGTGGTCTCAATTATATTGGCTACACATTCGAGTAGGATTGAGGATGCAGATAAAATTGAATGTGCTTTCTATTATCCTTATTAATTTCATGATGGAAAAGACATGGCTGGCCTACTGAAGTTCGTGGAGAAGGAATGGACATCAGCAAACATTAGGCCTATTTGTAACAGTAAACATGCTTCATTCTGGACATCACCCACGTGTATTTTTGTAAACAACCTAATAGCAAATACCTTGGCGGCCGTGATGAGAATATGAGCCTTCAATGCGGCCGGCATTAACGAAAAGGTTGCGCACCCCTGATGTAAGGTAAGGTGCTTCATGAACTACAGCTTTTAAAGGCTTGGTATGACCATGTTGTGAAGAAACACAACACCATAATTGAATGCCTCCGAGTAGTTCCCTTGAAGAGGCGCTATACAAATTCAAGTTATGAATGAATGAAGTAATGAATTTTAATAACATGGCAACCTATTATTACAACTTAAAAGTAGAGATGTACTAACTAGCATTTTTTACTATTTGGCAAAACAATGAATTATTGGCCATACTATTCGGCCAAATACAAATAGTAGATGATGACAGAGACAGGCATTAGTAAAAAAAAGACACTAGGACATATAATTAACAAATGTTTAATATAACTCGCTTTTGTAAAGTAGGAGTTTCATATTGCCTTCAATTCTGAATTTCTTTATGTAGACTCACACAAGATAGTAATTGTCCTTTTTACTGAAAGCTATGGAAGGTTACTTTCAGAAAGACTAAATGTTCCAACTTCATGTGAAAGGCAACTTCTCCTTTCAGAAAAAGTAGCTCCAGTCTATCAATGGGCACACTTGTTGGTGGGATTGCCAGGACTGGTGCACAAATCGTCAGGTTTTGGTATATGTGCTCATTCCGTTGCCACCATAACTTTTTGAATGGCCACTACCGCATAAAATTACTACGTTGAACATATTGCAAATGGTCTTGCTTGGATTATTGTCCCTTACTGTAAAATATTTCCACTGAATGTAAGTTCAGTGGCATAACTAGGGGTTCGTGCACCCGGGGGCAAGAATTCCCTGAAAATTTTTTTCTAACTTCCGCCAAAATTTCTGATGACCTTTTTTTTTTTTTGCTTTTTCCCTCTGTTTCTCTGTTTTGCGCCCCCCCCTTCCCGTGCGCCCCCACACTCACGTACAAAAAGTTACTTTTTAAACTATTTTTCTATTTTTACCTGATTTCTTTAACAAAAACACATTTTCAGACCTAATTTTGCGCCCCCCGTCCTGCGCCCGGGGCGGCCGCCCCCTGCCCCTCGTTACGCCACTGTGTAAGTTCAGTAGGAACCCTTAACACACTGTAAAATGTAAATGTTGAATTTAACCAAAATTGAAGAAGTTAAACATTGATTTACCTTTACCTTATGAAAACTAAAACGAGAGTTTACATTAAAAAGAAACTACACAGTGAAGCATTCATTTATATAGCACATTTATTAGAAATACGCTAAAATTTACAAAGCACTTTAATATTCGTATTCAGTTTAAAAAACTATTTGGCCACATATGAATAAATTATTCACAGCATTGTTCGGTCCAAAGCGAATTGAATGCGAATATTCAGTACATCTATACTTAAAAGACCAACAATAGCAATGCTGTTGTAGAGATACACAATATAGCAGCAGAAGACAGCCATAATATGTGACCTGCTCTGGCAAAAGGAGGCGGTTGGCCAAAAAAATAGTTTTTCATATTTTAGGATAAAAATGTTAAATGATAATTACTGTTAAAAATGTTGAAAAATTATTATTCTATCTTCACGGGTTCCAGAGATATGAATTTTACAATGTTTTCCTCCTCCGAAGAACAATTTCGAGAAAAACGCCTGCAAAGTTTCTTGTCTTAACGTCGGCGGCGTTAAAATAATCGTCTATTAGCTCTGCTAGATTTTAATTTTTAAGTCCACACGCTGACGCATCGCTTACTAACGCGCAATTCGACGCCCCTTCTCAGTTTTACTCATTCTTAAATTGAAATAAATTAAGAATCTCAAGAAAGTTAAGATCAAAATCGTTTTTCTATGCACGCGTTATTTATTTATCTCCGCGTAAACAGTGATTGAATATGCGCGACCTTGAAAATGCAGCCAGGTTCAGTCACGTGACTCCGTTGCTAACGATGGGGTTTAATACCCTAAGTAAATCGCAAAGTTTAAGTGTTTTAAACTTTAAATATATGGAAATCACTGCGGCAAACCATCCAAATCAGGATATTTTTAGCAAGCCGCATTCATAAACTTTCCAATGACGTATTACACTTGGATGAACTAACAGAATGAAGGCCATAAAATACTCTTGAAACTTGACCTAAAAACGAGATTAAATTGCCGGCTAATATTTACTAATCACGCAAACTTCATTAATTTGTTACGAAATAGGTTAAATATTATTAAATCAATATTCTTTTTACATAATATAAGATCTTATTTATTGATTTATGCCAAAAAACGACAATCGACAAATTTACACCTGATTGGTGTTTTAGTTAATTTCTTCGCTTTTATCATTTGCGACTTCCGCCTCCTTTTGCCAGAGCAGGTCACATATATGAAAGAGAAATACAAGTCAACAAAACAATTTTTTGAGTGAATTTTCAGCAATTTGAAGTTGGATGAAAAGTTAATTTAGAAGGATTGCATGCATTCATAGTAGCACAATTTAAGATTTCATTTATTTTATTTAGAAGGATTTCATGCATTCATAGTAGCACAATTTAAGATTTCATTTATTTTATTTAGAAGGATTTCATGCATTCATAGTAGCACAATTTAAGATTTCATTTATTTTATCTAGAAGGCTTTCATGCATTTATAGTAGCATGACCAACTACAGTACTGTGTGCTTTTGGTACTACTACTATATGAAAGAAATGCCATCAGAAAATTTCAGTTGACAAGACCATGTTTTTTTATACCTCCGAAAAAGGCCGGACAAAAAAAATTACTAAAGGGTTGGCCCTCTTGCAAAAAACGATATCATAGCTTGATAGATTTGACAGCGTTTGATATATATATATATATATATATATATAGCTATATGCCGAGCATGGCTGTTAATGGAGGGAAAGGGCAAATTTCTGGAAAAGTCATTGAATTATTGAAACAATGGCTACTACAAAATCATCTAAAATTTGTAGTTTTAAAGTGTTTAAAACATACTAACACTGTCTGTCAAAAACTAAAAATTGAAAAAATTGAGTTTTATTACAATTCTCACTAGTGCGTGTTGCGACTTAAGCCTGGTTTTGGTCAGATGGGTCACATATATATTCTAGTTTTACAACAAGACAATATTAGCTCAGATCATCGCCTGAACCCAATCATTATAAGCAGTATCATGCAGACTTCTGCTTTATTCTTCTCTCTTCTCTTCTGTCAGGCATGCACTAACGACAAGGACTAAACAAATCACTCTGTCTCTGATTTTATCAACGACATCCCTCATATCCATGTCGTGTGCCCTCAGATCCTCCTTTACAAGTCTTTGTTTGTCTTCCTCGGCTTCGTGTTCCCTCCACATGGCCATACAGAGCTGCGGCTCGAAGCCTTTTGTCGTCCATTCTTGTCACATGCCCGAACCATCTGAGCCTTCTTTTTCTGATTTGTCTACTGTTGTCTCCCTCTGACCCAGTCCCTCCCGGGTCACCTCATTTCGGATCTTATCACTCCTACTGCTGCCCAGTATTGTGCTTTAGGAAACTGTAAGAATACCACTGCAATAGTTACTGGGTGACATACTGTACCTGAAGATGCCTTGGCTTAAGATCTATCTTCCCACTCAACATTTTGGTGATAATTTTGAAACCTTATTTCCAAAATGGCAATGCCACTTCTTTGGACTTTGCCCATCCTAAACATAACCATATGCAAAACTTGCCCACTCCTACCTAATATCAGTGACCACTGGAGATTTGCATACCGCACAAATCGTGAAGTAAGTTTTAGAGCAATGATGCAATCAAGATGATGGTTTATATATAAAACTAGCAATGACAAAGACAGTCACTTGAGTCTATAGTTTTACATTTTTAAATTGCGTTCTTTAGTAACATATAAATATTTAAAACATCGGCAGAATGTAGACACAGAAACTAAACCAACAAAATGTACCTGCTGTATACAAAAAAAACTGCAATGTAAGTCAGTCAATGTCTGATTCTGAATAAAATAGCAACACTGCCAGAAGCTGAATTGAACTAGGATCTAAATTAGTCAAACAGTAAAACCAAACATGAATACAAACTTTGCGAGCCATGCTTGATCTGGCTCCTTTGCTTAGAAGAAACTTGACCATTTTTAGATGTCCATTCTGTGAACTGATGAAGAGTGGTGAAGCACCATCTACCATTTGCGTATGTAAGTCTGCATTGTGATCGAGTAACTCCTCAACAACTTCAATATGGTTGCACTGACAGGCAACAAACAACGGAGTTCCACCGTCCTAACAACCAATAGCAGTAACACTTTCAGATCATTTGATGTAAAGTTAAATGTTAATAAAAATGGTTCAAATTTCATACCTGACAGCTGTTTGTCTCATAAAGTGTGTAAAAACAGCCCATGATTACAGTTTTTAACCAATTCACCATATAAACTCAGAGTCACAACTATAAAAGATACGTGAATGGAAACTACATGAGCTAGAGAATGCAAATTACTGGTAAAAAGACAGAATGATCTCTTCGTACCTCAGTCGTGAACCTCATTAACCCAGCATCGGGCTTTCGCTGTTGTGGGTCCCTCAATATGGAATGACCTTCCCCCTGCAATTCGTAGCAGGATTCTGGAGGGGATTTCACCTGCATCTCTTCGCTGCTTAAAGACCTTTCTCTTTTCTTGGGCCTGTCACGCTGAGAGTGCTTCTGAATAGCTCTGCTGTGAGAAGCGCTTTACAAATGTTCAGATTAGATTAGATTAGAGAATGGAAAGCATGAATACAGGCAAACTTTCTTGCTCCCTCCCTCCTCTCAACCAGTTTGTCAACATTAACAGAGTGGTGCTAATGAACAGAATACTTACATAGCTCGGAAGATCAACTGGAGCACCATGAGATATCAGTTCTTTGACGATGTCAATGAAACCTCCTTGTGACGCGAAGAAGAGGGCACAAGTACCTGTCTTATAAAAATATAATCAACATCTGCACAATGACTGACACTGCAAATGTCATCCTAAAACAACTGCCAAATGTTAAAATTCAGTTTTATACAGAAAGATATTACTATTACTGTTGCCGAGCCTGTGTGCTGGAATTATTTTTCATTCTCACTATGAATCACTGTTTTGGACAGTTTTTGTTGCATGTTATCATGACTCTCTGTGGCTGGAATAGTGCACCTACAAGGAGGGAAGAGGTGAGGTTTCCAGCTGCTCAGTCGAGCCTCAGTCCTACTGACCTTCATATGCCATCTAAGCCAAGAAAACTTGGACCTCATCGAGCAAAGGGTCTTTGGACAGCCACCAACTGGAACATGTCTCAACTACTGCCCGACTAGCTGGTCACTGACTACCAGTCAGTGGGCAGAGAATACCTGTCCAGTGCATACCTGGTGGTTCAAGGGATTTCGGATGTCATCTTCCATCTGCAAGGGATTGCTGGATGGTGAGTCAACCGTGTGCAATCAGCAGTGGATCACATTACCTGTCATTGTTCCTCATCCTAGATTTTACATGCTTTCAACAGGAACTTTAAACTTGTTGTCAACTGTCAACTCTAGTTGGGTAATCTGTTGGTGGAGCAATGCATGTGTGTGCGGGCCTGTCACTGGTGACGCTTCTAGGGTAATATTACATTCACAGCGCTTCTGTAATTTTCACCTCTTACAGCAAAGATTAGTATATATTGCACCACAGTAGATACAGCTACTTTACAAGCATCCTGCTTAGCACCCATGACCATGACATAAAGAGTAATCACCCACCACAGGAACATTCATTTCCCTCATGAGAAAATTGCATGGCAAAAGACATTGACAGAGAGGCACATAATGCAGATCTATTAGAAGATCACGATTAGGAAATCATCATACTTACTAGCCTTCTTGCAGCAGGATCAGCGCCACTTCGAAGCAACTCTCGGACACACTCCAAGTGATTGTTAGCAGCGGCCAGTATAAGTGGCGTTGTTCCTTCCTGCTCAGTCAACATGAAACAACATTTGGGCTTATCCTAAACATTTAGCAATGAATCTAATATAATTTACACTTATAACTTTTGCATTTAACATAACAAACCATATTTTTCGCATTTTTTTTATATGTCACGGTTTTTTACATGACAGTCACAGGCAGCGTCTTACATAAAGGTGCTGAACTGATTAGGTAATGTGTTTAATATCTAACTGCAGCTCTATCAATCAAAATATTATCCTTAGATCATTTCAGTTTCATCAGGGATAGAACCGAGTGCTTATCATTGTAAAATCATAACAAAAAGCAAAGGTTTTAATATTTAATTTCAAAATAACTAAAACTGCTATAAAACCACAATAAACACCAAATGTTAAAAAAAAATTTTCCCATGGTGCATAAAATTTAATTTTAAAGAAAAGGTTATTTTCTAGCAAGTATTTGCTAATAATGGCCAAATCTTCATGACGTGGTAAGAATGACCACAGTGACCCACATGACCACAGTGGCCCCAGCATGGTGGGGCTTTGCAGGGCAGCAGGAGCACGGTAGACTGCAGTCCGCGATAGACAGTTTGATCCGACTGCATTATCTTCTTGAAGACAACCCTACCTTCGAGCAATTATGTAGAACGGCGGAAGGGAGTTTCTTTGCATCTGTCCTGCTTGATCAGGGCCAAGTGTTGAACCCATTCCTCCCACCTTTAAGACCACAGCCCTACTCCATGAGCCCGAGGCTGCACAACCGAAATTATCCCTAGGGCAGACAACCCACTGAGGAAAACGTTTTTGAGAAGAAAGATTTATCTTGTTTAAAAGTCATGTAAACCAAAGTGTGGTATAAGCAGTTGGTCGTAATAAAGAATATATGTACTTACTTACTTATATTTACGGCCGCCAATAGCAAACGCACTTATACAAGTTTGACTATCTGAATATATCTGCATGCAAGTGCAACCTATGTGATGATTTTACAAATGCAGCCGTTTTTGCGTCACTGCACCTTTTTACAAAAGAGCGACACATAGTCCAGCAAATACGTAACTAAAAACACTGAACATATTCTCTTTTTATCCCTTTCTCTGTCTTTATTGGGGCCATACGTTTGCCTGTGTCCATCGATCGTAGTCTCTCTGCTCTGTCTCTGCATTCTTAAACACCTTGTCTACATGGAACAAGCATTTGCAGAACAATCAACAATTCATTTACTAAAAGTGACTGGGAAACCAATGCAGCTCGTCGTTAAAGTGTTAAGTGTATCTATTCCTGTCAACAGTATTGACTTTATCTATTTACCAAAGACCTAATAATAGATCTTGCAGTGACCTGTCTCAATTGACCATGCAACATAACTTTACACAAAAGTCTAGAGACTGGGTTTGAGGCTACAATAAAATACAACAAGCCATCATACCAGTGCCAATTAACCATATTGTGTAACTTTGTCTAACATACCTTATCTTTACAATCAACATGAACTTTGCCGGTCTCGAGCACTTTACGAATCTGATCGACATTGCCTTGTAAGGCTGCTAGGTGCAGCTGCTGGTCAGATGGCGTCTCCTTCTAAGGACATGCAAAGAAAACACAAGAACCACATGTAGCTTAAATGAGAGCAAAAATATACTGCATACATCTGGAATTCTGTTTAAACAACTTCTAATAAAATCATGAATGGAAATATTTTGTCCTCTATCCATTCTGCATGGAGTCATCTTTATAAACTAGTAAGTTGTGTGCTTTATACAAAATATCTCCAACTTAAAATACATCTGATCTCCCATAGTTGCTACTTGGTAATCAATTAAGTGCAGGGCACAACTTAAACCCCATGGTCGAATTGATTGATCTGAAACTGTGCTCTGCTTAGCAAAAAGTAAATAATCATTATTTTTTATATACAAACAATCAGGGTTGGGTTAATGCCGGCAACAACCTATTGTTGCCGGGACAGTGGCAATAACCGGTTATTGCCGGTTATTGCCAGTTGTTGCCCATTTTCTCCAAAGTAAGGACAAGGCAAATGAAAATCATATTTCACTGCACAGACTGCATAGTTATAATAAATGTTTCTTATAAATGTAGTTAAAGTCAACTATATGAAATTAAGATAAAAAAAATTCTGACCTACAGTTCAACTACTCCAAAATAAACTGCCATTTGCCCTGCAGTAGGAATATTCAGGTCAACAGGGTCATTGCCGTTTCTATACACTTACCTGGTAGTATATAATTTACTAGTAGTGTATAGAAGCAAATGGTTTGGCAAAATTTCTAATTCATAATTACACAATTCGATATTGACTGTACTTAATATGTAAAATTTGTAAATGTCTTTTATTAGGAAGAAATTATCTGGTTATTTAAATCACGTGATTTTATTTGGAAAAACTTGATTGATTTAAAGCATGATATATTTAAATCAATCAACTCTGTAAAGTAGCAAGCCAGAAGAAATAAAAAATTAAGCTAATTGTGAAGATTCCATATTTGATTACCACAATAATTAATGGTTTCTATTTTTGCCAAAAGGTTTTTGCCATTTTGCCAAGAGGTTGTTGCCATTATTGCCAAGAGGTTGTTGCCGGGACGGTTATTGCCGTGGCAATAACCGGTTATAACTAGGGCTGTCAAAATATTAGAAAAACGCGGCCCGGGCCCCCGACCTCACTTTCAGCGGGGGCCCGTCGGCCCGTCACTTAAAGAAAGCAAGAAATACTTGCCATACCTTACAGCAGTGCTGTCCAACCCGCGACCCAGGCCGCATGCGGCCCGCCGGCAGATTCTAAGTGGCCCGCCGCAGCTCGCTAAATATTTGCAATTTCTGTTAAAATGAAGTAAAAGACAGTCACTGGCCTACTTGCATGGTTATTTGTTCGTAACTTGGCTTATTATTTCAAAATGTGTACGCAAAATCTAGTTCGCAAGACGCATTCATTATGCTAACTACATAATTAATTACAATACAGTCAATAAGTTTCAATAAATTTTAGTCGCTGCTTTTGAGTTGACTAGTGGTGCGGCCCTCGGCTTCACAAATTACTTCTTTGTTGGCCCGCGGTGTCAAAAAGGTTGGACAGCACTGCCTTACAGTGTACACAGCACATAAAATGGCGGCTGATAGCTTGCTAGTCGCTAAAAGTTATAATTCGCTAAATTACATGTAACTGCTAGTCCGCTAGATAATTCATAACTGATGCCCACATTTTATTCCCAAAGTTTAAAAGTTACCTGCAGTCTGCACTGACGTGATTAGACAGTTAAATGCACGAAACAATGGAATGATTCTAATAAACTACTAAATCTTTATTTCAAACGAAAGCAACAGCAATGGCGGTTTGGCGGTAAACAACGAGATCTCGCGTTAAGATCTAGACCAGTGCTGTCCAACCCGCGGCCCGCGGGCGGCCCGCCGGCAGATTCTAAGTGGCCCGCCACAGCTCACTAAATATTTGCAATTTCTGTTAAAATGAAGTAAAAGACAGTCACTGGCCTACTTGCATAGCTATTCGTTCGTAACTTGGCTTATCATTTGACAATGTGTACACAAAATTCAGTTCCCAAGACGCATTCATTATGATAACTCCATCATTAATTATAATAAAGTTAATAATTTTCAATAAATTTTAGTCGCTGCTTTTGAGTTGACTGGTGCGGCCCTCGGCTTCAAAAATTACTTCTTCGGTGGCCCGCGGTGTCAAAAAGGTTGGACAGCACTGATCTAGACAGTCCAAGTAAGTCAGTAAGTAACCAATCTTAATGGTAGTATTATTAACAAATTGCGCTAGGGCTTAAATTAAAAGTTAGTCACTCGTCGGCTTGCGGGTCAGCTACGGGCGGTAGGGCTGACGAGTGACGATAGGAAGCATGTTTCCCAATTTCTGTTCATAAGCCGAATGCAATAACAGCCAGTGTGTTACCAGACTCACCACCAATTCCCGATATAGCGATCTTTCTTCTTTGATTGACAGGCCTAATGGTCGCCGGCGGTCTGTCGCCGATACAGGGTAGCCTATACTGCGAAGGCGGCAGATTTGAAGAGGGGCACAAGGCTCTAGCAGCACATCATCCACAGGTCTGGTAATAGCAGTAATACCTCAACGCGCTGCAACGCATGGCTGGTCTTAGTATAGCCAGCCGACAAGTAAACAGGTACGGGTGCCAAGTTGCCAACTACCCCCGTGCCGATGACTAATACGCCACTGTAGCTGGCCAACACATCTTCAAATCCACAGCGTTTTAGGCGACAGAAAGTCTGTATTTAAGCTTTTAAAATTTACTTAAAATAATATGCTGATTCGGACGGGTTTTCGGGCCTTGATTTAAGGGGCGGGCCGGGCCCTTCGAACGGGCCCCCGGGGGCCCGTTGACAGCCCTAGTTATAACCGGCGGTGGCAACAACTTGCCAACCCTGCAAACAATTTAATGCAATTTTGAAACTTTTTAAAGTGACAACCTGTTGATGCCAGTAGTTTAAATCTTTCATTAACAATTTTATTTGCTAATCCAGTGGAACGAACTGCTGTCAAAATGTGGAATTCATTTTCATAGCACACCAGCACTTTTGTCACTGTGTACACAATCAATGTGACCCACTGCGAGAAAAGGTATCAAAACAGCAGTGTTTTAACTCAACCAGTTTTGGGAAACATCACTACCTCACCATGTCAGATTGTGATGACTTTTGCCAGTATGTAGGTAAATGTACACAATAAAGTCTGCAAATTTTTAGATCTTAATACCTCATAGTTTCTTAAATATTAGTAATCAAATAGGTCAATCAGGTCAACCAAAGTTGTCACACTTGGACATGGTGCATCATCGGCGCTATAAAGTTACTAATTAATTAAAAATAATTAGTAACACACCTTGGGTAGCCCGATTATCAGCGCCAAAGCAAATTACAAGTTTTTCTTATGCCCTTCATTCACTGCATTTCTGTAGCTATTCCACATACAAGCATAAAACTTTTCAAATAGCTCCCGTTTGTAGTCTAGTTTCAGGTGATTATAAAACACTAGGCTTTATAACATATTTCTGTCAAATCCGCTACTAAGGAAAAATTTTGCAAAATGCAATACCTAGTTCTGCATGACATATAGAGTCTTTGAGTCCTTAACTGTCAATCACTCTTGCACAAAATTCAGCAAGCTTATAGAATCGGGGGCTGAAGGATACTAGTGCGTAAGTTTACTGGCGTCGTGAGTGTCCGTTAGGGTCAGTTTAGGTGTCGTGAGGGTCGTTTAGGGTAAAGGTTAGTGTCGTCATTAGAAAACCTGGTACCGTCCGGCCTCTGCACAGCATGCCCAAAGATACTGTGTAATCCTTCAGCCCACGATACTATAAGTTTGCCCAAAATTCATATTACAGTACTACACTGGGTGGTGTACTTACAATGTAATCTGTGCTCATCTAAAGCAGTTATTTACTTACCAGCTTCCATTCAAAATCATCAATTTTTAACATCTGACACAATTTTAAGTGACATTCCACAACCAACAAAGGCATGACTCCATAAAATATGATGTGGCCTTTGAAATCTCCGACAATAATATTGTCTATGATCTACACAGTTTTACTACACTTAGAAAACCCTAAGAAGTTCACATGGCTGAAATATCATCTATCTGTTTCCCGTCTTTCATCAAATACTATTTATGTAGTAAATCAATAATATGATGAACAGACAATGTGACTACTGAATCCAGGTCGTCAGTAAAAAATCTGATACCGCCCGGCGTACACGTAGCATGCCCAAAGATATTGTATAATCCTTCAACCCACTATACTATATAGGTTGTGTGGTGCTTCTGCGGTGGAAAATGCCGCCACGCAACGCGCGACAACTTACTTCTGCGACGGAAATTTTTTCAAATTTTATCTAATGACGACTCTAACCCTGACCTTGACCCTAACGGGGTCAACCCGAATCCTTGAAAACACTAAAAATAGACAAAAGCCCGCTTTCCTGAAAACAGTTTTCGGCATTCTATTAGTTTCATGGACCACAACTGTAGACTACCGTTCTTATACGGTATATTTTGGGGGGCCCAATAGCGCATTGGAAAACATCTGGCGTAGAGAGCGAGAGGTACCGAGTTCGAGCCCCGTAGGGTGGATATGCCTTGTAGGCTGCTATTAGCGCCGTGTATTGCAGGCGGTCTGTTCTGTTAGTAGTTAAGATTTATGTCTTCTGTCATTTGCGTTCTTGTGAATTGTTCAATTGCATAACTGTAAACTGTACCGGTTGCGGTGTGTCAACCGGATTGTTTCAATAAAAGAAGAATTATTATTTCACGATGCCTAACCTGACGATGCCTGACCGGGATCGGACGCCATAAACATTCGGTAAGTTGCGGTCCATGAAACTAATAGAATGCCGAAATTCGTTTCGGGGATTCGGGTTCGGGCCCGCACCCGACCCTAACCGACCGTCACAGCGCCTAACCTGACCTAAACGACCCTCACAAGGCCTAAACTGATCCTAACCGACCCCCACAACGCCAATTTATAGAAGAAACACATTTTGAACAATGCGCATGCTCCCAGGGTTGCGCATGTGCAAAGCTCTTCCGCCTTCGAAAATAGTAATCCTGCGGCAGATTTTTTCCGCCGCAGATTTATCCATATAAGTTTACCATTTTATTTTCATGTCTACTCAGCCCGAATCCCCGAAACCCCGAAAACGCTGAAAACAGACAAAACCCCGATTTCTAGAAAACAGTTTTCTAGAAAGCGGCAGAGCTATTCAAAGTTAAATTGTAAACATGACAAAGACCTAACGTGTCCTTGATGTATATCGATATACTGCCTATTCAGATATGTATTTGTTGATGATATTCATTCGGGTCGGACTTAGAAAATCAATTTGGGGGATCCGGCCGAAATTCCTTTCGGGGATTCGGATTTCGGGGATTCGGCCCGCACCCACTCAGCCCCACACCAACGCTCGACATCCTACCCATCCTAGACCCACCGCTGACGCCATGTTAAATTTACAGCCGAACAGTACACACAAATAAAAGAATCACAAATAGCAAGCCATTCGCTAACCTTAAGAGACATTATTTTTCCTAGTATTTCAGGCGAAATTTAACAAATAAAAAGTCGGCTTCTGCGACTAATTTCAGAAGCCTCAATTCCCAAGGACCTAAGGAGTAAGGACCTTTTCTACACAGGATTGGAAAGTCCTTATGTAATGTCGTGTGACTAAAAATGGCGTCCATGGAGTGTGGCGCTCTTAGCGGCAAAAATGTAGACCGTCGTCTTTACATAGCAAATGCATTGCATTGTATAATTTGCATTGTATTGTAATAATAATATATTTTCGTTTATTCAACAATCGGGTTGACACACCGCAACCGGTTACAGTGTACAATTATGCAATTCACAAGACACAAATCTTAACTACTAACAGAACAGACAGCCTGCAAACACAAAGCATATCCGTCCAACGGGGGCTCGAACTCGGTACCTCTCGGTCACTTTGCCAGATGTTATCCAATGCGCCACGGGTATTAAAACATTTATAAAGCGCCTCTAGTAGGGTGAACCGTTCAGAGGCGCTTCCAGTGCACAAGGCCACGAGAGTAATAGAAATAGGTTTTGAGAAAAGCAAAGAGGTTATCAGCTTGAATTTGAGAGCGAGTAGATGGAGACAGTGTATTCCAAAGAAAGGGACCAATAGTAATAATTATTGAGGTAAAGCACCGGACCCGAGCCATTGCTGTTCTACTCAGGGCTGTTAAAGGCTTGGTTTTTTGTTTTTTGTTTTTTATTTTTTAAATCGCAAATTTTGTTTTTTTTTGTTTTTACAAATTTCAAAATTATAAATGCCAAAAATGTCGTCTCTTCAACTCTCTTGGCAATTGTTGTATTGTATTGTATATTGTATTGTATTTGAACACTTGTTATAGCGCCCCTACCAGATTTCCCATTCAGAGGCGCTCCCGACTAGGCCTACTGCGCGAACGCTGAATCGGAGTTTCACGCCGAAGCGCATGAGCAATTGCGAGTGAAGGACTTGCCCAGGGTCCCTACGCGGCGGCTTTGAGGTGGATTCGAACCCGCAACCCTCCAGCTGAAAGGCACCGAACATACCCCTAAACCAAAGCGCCCCAGTTGTATTGTGATGTGTTGTATTGTGTGTTGTATTGTACTCCACGTTTATAATGCGACCGAGCCACCCGCAGTAAAGATCCGAGAAATTAATCTCTGTATGGTCTTTGTTAACTTCGTTTTATGACATTCTACGGTTCTACTGTTCTAGTTAATTTCATTTATATGCATCTGATTAATTTGAACGGTAGGCCTATTACGCCATTTTTATGAGTTTTATGATTCGAAATAGAATAATCTCAAAAACAAAAAACCCCAAAACGAAAAAACCAAATAGCCTAAAACCAAAAAACCAACTTTTCATTTTGAAAAGTTTGATTTTTTGCACCTCTGGTTCTACTATGAGGAACTTAAACAGTGGTTCCCAAACCGTGGCCCGCGGGCCAAAAGTGGCCCGCCAATCCTTTGAATGTGGCCCGCGACAGTCACTCACAAATTTTGAAAAAAATTAAATTACCTTGTTTTCTTGATTTAGGCTTCTGACAATTTTTTTTGTTAAAGAAATAGTGGAAAAAAGTAACTATTATACATGAGTTTTGCATGGGGCGCAGGAGAGGGGGGCACAAAATGAGGGTTCTGACGAATTTGTTCACGAAAAAGACGAAAAAGCAAAAAAAACAAAGTCATAAAGTAAGAAAAATTTTTGTTAGGAAATTCTTGCCCCCGGGCGCGCGAACCCCTAGTTACGCCACTGCAACTGAGGACGGCTCCTCAGATCTCTGTGGCCCGCCATGATATTTTAAAAGTAAGACTTTGCCCTCCATCAAAAGAGCTTGGGAACCACTGAACTAGAAGATCAAGTCTGTTTGAAGCGCCAAGTTGACGATGCTGTAATGCTGAAAGAGGCCGGAATAACACATTTTCGGGAAAAGACCCAGTTGTGCCTTGAAGACCAGAATGATAATTTTGAATTTAATGAGTGCAGAGAGAGGAAGCCAGAGCCGTGGTTCAAACAGGAAGGTAGAAATGTGAGAGTAGCGCGGTTTCGAATAGGCTATTATTTCTTAATCAATAAACAATTGCATGTTTAGAGTAAAGCATCATATTTAATATTGTGCTGTAATGTCTGTTACCATTTATACGGCATGTTATTTAATTTTAAGCTAATTTTGCAGTTTATGCGATGCGCAATTAAGCCGTAGGCGACATACTGAATCAACGATTCTCTTGAATGTGTAAGATTATGAGAATTAAGTTTTAAGGGTAAAATAGCATTGGCGTATTTTATTATTTCATTGAACATGATCGATTGTCCTGTAGGCTTGTTACAGAATTGACTGGTTCACGAGTACTTATGTCCCTCGGGTTCGCTGAGTGCTGAGTCCCACCTTGTGAATTGATTGACGGGTTCGCTGTGTCCCCCGAGTCCTCCCCTGAGTCTCCCCTGACTTCCCCTGAGTCGCCCTGACTCCCTCTGAGTCTCCCGAGTTCCATTCAGTTCCCACTTGAGTCCCTTTGAGTCCCCTTGTGTCCCCGACTGTCTCTTTTGAAATACCCCAATGTCCACAATTGAGTCGCCCTTGAGTCCCCCTTGAATCCCCCTTAAGTCCCCCTTGTGCCCCGGGGACTAAGGCTAGGTGTCCAGCTTCCTGGGGCTTATAAAAGGAAGCGCGATTAACAGTAATTAGCTCAGTTGCCAGTTGTTCGTTGAAGAGTTGAATTGGTCGTTGATAAGATTTTGAACTGTTGAAACGTCTTCGTGCCGTTCTTCTCATCGAGTTAGTCAGTGTGCATCGACGGTGGTCAGCAAAACCCTCTGCCTGACAGGAGAGGTTGATCAACGCGGACAGGAGAAGGAAGAAGGGAGGATTCCAATTCACGAACCAGGTTACCAGACGAAACACAGAGAGAAGGATCCTCCAAGCAGATCTCTGCCGAACCTGGAGATCATTGCTTCGGTGTTTTCCACATCTTTGGTACCAGAAGTGGGGAACCATTCCGAAAGTGCATCATCCGAGTTGCCTCGTCTTTGGGACAGCAGAAGTGGGGTCCACCAGTCGACGTCTGACTGCCGTCGACAATTTCGATGGGAGACAAGGACGATACCGTCATCTACCGGTTTCCGAGCCATGCCGGTGGGCCTGCCGAGAGTTCAACGCCTGCCGGGGAACTACATTCGACGGGGACGCTGCGCGCTGGAGAAAGCCGCCACCCAGATGCTCTGAGACTTCGGGGCCCAGCCGGATACAACCTACGAACAGATGGTGGGACGTTTGCGTCAACGCTACGGGACGGAAGGCCAAACCTAGACCTTCCGGACGCAACTCTACTACCGGCACCAGCGTGCCGGGGAGAACCTGAGCGACCTTCTGCATGAGATTTGTCGGCTGGTTGTATTCGCCTATCAGGTCCCGGCCAACGAGACTACGGAGATCATCGCCAAAAACGCGTTCCTAGAGGCGATGAGGAATCGGAAGCTCTCGCTCAAGGTACGCGAGCGAGAGCTGAAGTCGCTTGACGAAACCTACCGAAAGGCGCTGCCTCTGGAGGTCTACCAAAGCACGATGGACCCGGACGACTGGTGGAGACCGTGGGGTTCCGACGACCGGAGAAGATCGCCAAACCGGGTGCGAGGGACTCGGGAGCCCGCCGTGAGTGCCCAGATCCAGGCTCAATTGGATCGGTTCCTGACAACCCAGCGGGAGGAGCAACGCCGGTGGCAACGGGATATGGAAAGCAAGGTCGACCAACAGTGTCGAGAGCCGGTCCGAGGCATTCTCCCCGGAGACCGCAACCATGAGCCGTGCCGTGACGTTAGCCCCGGAGACGTCAACGCCAGCAACCAGGAGAGTTCGAGACGGGCGGTGACCTGCTTCAACTGTGGCCACCCTGGCCACATTGCTCGCAACTGTTGCCAGTCGCACGGGACCCGTAATCGCCCGAACGGGACCGGGACGATAGAAGTGGAAGATTCGACGTCGACGGAGCCGGTGGCCACCAACCTTACGACACATCCCAGAGTACCGAACCGCGCAACCTACAATGCTGTCTATATCCATGGGACGATCAACGGACGCTCGCAGCTGTGCTTGATAGACGCGGGATCGGAGAGGAGCCTCATACCGCCCTCTACAGGCTACTGTCAAGGGGTTAGAGATTCGTCGCTGTAACCGGTATTTGATGACTGCTAACGGGTCTGACGTACGCGTGCTTGGGGTGGCCCAGGGTGGTTTGGAAATCGCTAGTTCGTTTCTGATGTCCGACCAGAACACTGATCCCATGCTAGGTATGAATTAGTTACGGGAGAATCGTTGCCGCCTAGGTTTTGGGACAGGGGCCTTGTTCATTGGCCGTAAACATATTTCCCCTGTAAGTTACAATGGAGCTTTATGGTGGCGGCGGGTGATTGTCGCTGAAGTGGTTGTGGTCTCGCCCAAGTGCCAGTTTGATGTTCCTGTGAAGACCTTGTGCGAAAAATTGTCGTCCGTAGCGCCGTCCTGGATGAGGGAGGCTAAGGACATCCGACCGGGAGTCCACTTTGCACGGGTCGTGGTAGGCGATGACGCGGACACGACCCAGGTTCGGGTAGTAGACTTAACTGAAGATCCTGTTAGGCTAACTAAGGACCAACTGCTGGGCGGTTTGCAACCTGAGCTTAACATGTAGAGGATAACATTTAGAGTTTCTCATTTGTTTCATAAATGTTTCATTGTTTAGCCAAAAAGTAGGCGCACATGCAGCTATTTCGTCCGCGTGCAGGCGGCACTGGAGAAGATCATACGAACAGCCAATTCTAATTGCAGCGCGGACAGTCCCATGCTTAATTTTTGCGGAAACTACCAGCTCAGTGTCTTCTGTGTCTATTGCGTGTAAGACAGACCTGCAAGTAAGTAAGTATATCCTTTATTGAAAACCCAACTGCTAACCGCACTTCAGTCTTTACCTCTTTGGTTGCAATGGAGCGAAATTGATGTCTCCGCGCACTTCTTTATCAGATTGGATGAAAAAAATTTCTCTTGCGTACACGTATCGGGGTATAAAGAGTAGGTCCCTAAAGCAGCCAAAAAAACTATTAGCTTAACCGGGATCCGCGCTGCCAACAAAGAAGCAGTGGGATCGGAAATCTAAAGACATAGCCTAAGACATCTAAAGACATAGCCTATAACAAATATTTACTAAGTCGCAATTAATTTTTTATTCGCGATTTGTTCCTTGTAACGTTTAGGTCTACCCTTATTGTAGCGTTTAGACTACAATAGCGAATGTCCCGATCACGGACACAATTACTTTGTAATAAAATCCTTGGCTCGTGATTGGTTGAATGTGTGTCATTTCAATAATGTCATCCAATAAGACAAGTCAGCTTGCTTCATTTTGAATATTAATTATTTTAATGAAAATGTCAATTGATACATATAGTTTTATTAAATTATGTCTAGGGGTCATTAGTTGTAATAGTTCAAAGTACTACCTTAGTCCTACCTAGACCAGCGCAATCTAAGCTTAGATCCTAAGTATTATGGGAACCTACAATACTGAAGCGTCTCTTGAGCTGCTTCTGTTTCTCCTCAAACGCCAGCGTGGCCGATTCGTCTTTGGTTGAGGAGCGATGCGCAGATCAAACCGGTGAGTGTAGCATTTCTTGCCGTGTATTTCTCGTTGATATTCATTTCTTTATGGATGAATTACAGGTCCGTCGAACAAGAAATAAACTTCCTTTATGCAACGTTCGTCAACTGTTTTAGTTCGAATTGGTCCAAGCGATGGACTAATAGAAACAACCAATTGTTTGAAGAATCCTGCTGGACTAAATCACGCAAATACCCGAAAACGCTCAATGCAGCGAAATTAGAATAGCTGTCAATTATCCTGTCGTAGCAACCAAGTGACGAAAGTAGACGAAAGTACGGTGGCCGAGGAAGATCAAGGTGTTGCATTATTAGGCCTACGCCCGCCCCCTCTAGCGGTGATGGTATCCCCGGTTGGAACGGAGGGGGTGTAGAGCCTGTTCTTGTTGGGTCGAAACTGAAGGTTTCGTAAAATGTTGCTCCAATCTATTCGATCCCTCAAAGGTGCACGGTCATAGTTATAATTTACTCGCTGCTGTTTCAACGAAAGGCGAGAACTTCCTATGGAGCGCCATCGATGATACCAAATCTTCATTATAGTCATTAACATCTACCAGGACATCAGCGTTTAACTGGCCGAACATTATCTCCGCGTCTTCCATTGCGATCGCAGCGACCTCTGGTGAGAGATCGGGATTCGTTCCCGTCAAACTTTCTTCATCATCAGTCAGCCAAGACTGACTTCCCGCCATTGTAAATTTATTTCTCGCCAACAAGGTAGCACTTCCCGCGAAAGTGGGCTGTGTACTTTCCATTGGCAGACCATTTCCCGCCAATATCGGTGGTTTCCCGCCAACAGGTAATCGGTTTCCGGCTGGGCTCTTGCCACGGTCAAAAGATGACTTCCCCTCCTGCTGGGGTTCGAATCAAAAGCGTGGAAACAAAAGCTCTAATCCATCATTTTCTAAGAGCTGCATTTCAGCGATTGAAAAGACCAATGATTTTAAACTATAGCTATATCTGCACTTTCCGTTGATTTTTCTGCCATCATCATTTATAATCCAATCTTACTGAATTAAAAGCATTAGGCTATCTGCCCGTCAGAGTTTAAAACTTCGATATTCTAACTAATCGTTCGGTTTCTGTAGGCCTACAACAGCTATTATAATCTAAATAGATAGTTACTGATCTCACACTTTATAATTCACTATCAGTCAACTCTGATTCGATGGTTAAGACTCAAATTAAAATAATCGCAAAATGTCTTACATCTGGACATCTATTAGCTATTAAGGATAATTTCTACAATAATTTACAAAACAATCAATAGTGGATGTCCCACCTTCAATTCTACACTTGCCGACGGCGCCACAAACAGTACTGTTGACTGCGACACACGAGAAGAGAACCTTCGCCTCATACAGAAGCGGGCACGTCGTCTCTTACCACACAGGTTAGTCTGCTGATTCGGGTTCGAATTCGCTTCGAATCTAGCGATGAACATCGAGCCTTCGAGAAAGATGACGCGAAATGGGTCTTCACACTTCTAGCTCCCGGACACAACGGAGCTCAGAGGCGCCAAATCGGGCTTAAATAGCCAAAACGCGCGCCAAAGATTCGCGGGCTTCGGCGGGAAATCAGCGGCCTTAGCAGTTTGCCGCCATAGAGCCTTCGTGACTCTGATCGCGCATAACACCATCTCGCTGCCTGCACTGCAACGACGGCTGACAAGTAGCGATCGTCCCAGTATTGTCTGCAAGGATAACCCTTCTCTTTAAAAAGTACATCACCGTATCAACCGGCTACATAAGGCCAATTGGACATAGATGATTCGTTTGGTGTAGGACTGTGGGTAATGAATCTGAGGGCTCAAGACGACTCCCCCCCATAGGTCGGCCAAAGGCTAGAAGCAGGTGGTCAAGCATCTTCATAATTAGGCTTGTGCATCGATTGCTTGTGCAATCGAGGCGCTTTGTGAGGTACTTGAAGTACAAAGGCGTTAAATATGTCACTGAGATACCAAATCAAGTGTCTGGATTAATCCTACCTCACTAGCGTTTAAACTAACTTGCACATCTTCAGCGCGTATACTAGCCTACATCACACCGTGCGCGCGCACACATGCACACCCTCGCATCATGTACACACGCGTATACTTGCGCGTGCGCATCTCCCCACCCACCCACTAGCCCACCACCCACCTACCCCTCACCCCCACCCACTCCTCTCCCCACACACATTTCCAATGCAGAATGTCTTTGTTTATAAATACTATTGTATCCTGCATATGCACACTCACCCCTCGTCGCAGATTGTTGATGCCTATAGCCTAATTGTAGCGCTATCGTTGCACTAATTAAGTATAATTAACACTTATGCATTTACTTGGAATATCTAATAAGAAGGATAAATGTTAAATGATTAGACATTTATGATTTTTTAATATAAAACAAAGAAACATAACAAAGAACTCATCACTGACGCAAACGTACGTCAGGCCAACCAGCTTTCGCAACATGACATTGAAGAGAGACGTAAAGAAAAGACTTCATTTTGGTTAGAATACCTATAATATAAAATGATTCAGTCAAAGGCAAGTAGGCCTATGCGAATTAACATTATCTATATTGCCGTCATGTATAATTATTATAAGTAGCTTGATATACAGAAGCAATGGAATTCATGTTTTTAATTCATCACAAAAATGTTTTGACAACCAAGTGATCGAAGATTCTTCGAGCTTATATGCGCACACATCGCCGCTTAATATTCTGCTCTTGTAAAGCACACACTGTCACACAGATCATGTGACCGCGTCTGAGAAAACCCTCACAAAATCGGAAAAGAAAATTTGCTAGTAATGGAGCGGGCAGATGGTTGAATGGTAACACGCTGGCACGAAGATGAAAAGGACACGGGTTCGATACACAGGCCTACTAGCCCAGTAAAGTTTACTCAGCCTTGCACTCTCTATGGATGACTGTAAAATGAGCAGTAGGACAGATGGGCGCCTTACAGGCTGCCAAACAGTTAAATTCGACTCCTGCTAAACTTTTTGTCATCTGTTACTACTACTATATCATGTAATCTTACTGCGTGGGCCAACTTGTCAGTTTTAATTAATAAACGAATAGGCTATTATTAATATTATTATGATCTCAGAAACCAACTGGACATAAAATAGGTCAAACTGAGTTATTTACATATTTATATTCAATGGCGATAATACTTTTAAATTTGTAGCCTACATACAAGTACGCAAAGTATTTTTATTTACATTTTATTGCATTAATGCGCTTCAAACCGAAACCCCTTAGTGCTCATGCTTCTTGGAAATTTGAAGTCCTGAGCATCGACGATTTTGCAATTGACCAAATCATTGAAATATGAATCTTAACCAGTTGCATAAGATTTTATTGATCGCAGCCTCAGATGCGTATGAATACGACCCAATTTACTCTTCATAAGCACCATTGTTATGTACAGCGACAGTTTGTCTTTGTTTTGTATATATTATATATTATGTGTCTGCTATCTAACGCCTTTCGGAACCTCGCAAAGGCATCGTCCGTGGTTTCCAAAGGATTAAATGTTCTTTCCATCTCTTCCAGGCAACATTGTAATAAACATATATACACGAAGGTAGACAGATCGACGCCAAAGATCACGGTTTTTGCGTATATATGTTATACAATATACATATATATATAATATATATTGTGAACAAGTGTTTTGCATATATAATGAGCACAGGTGTTCTTTAGGTTGATATATATATAATGTGTATCGATTGTTAAGCGTTTTAGTCTTAGGCCTTAGTTGCGCTGTCGGCTCGTGGGCGCTTGGCCTAAAGTAGCCTAAACTTTGGCTGACGATAGATTCTCTACACGTGCAGTTAGCGCGCCAAACTTAGAAACTGCTGATGACAGTGAATTTTGAACAATACAGTGTAGTAGTTGGTTTAATGCAGTAGAGAGCTGTATGTTAGAAGTTACAGTCGATTTGTGTTTGAAGAATAACTGTGTTTTAAAGGAGAATCATTCAAAGAACTGTGTCAATTTAATTCTTAAACAGTTAGAAGACGTTGAGCAATTTATATGTAGAGATAAGGAAAGTTCTTGAGGTAGGTCACAACTAAGAAAGAAAAGAGTTGGTGACATATTTGGTGGCAGCGGTGGGATTCGAAACAACGTCTGGGATTCGAAACAACGTCTGGGATTCGAAACAACGTCTGGGATTCGAAACAACGTCTGGGATTCGAAACAACGTCGACTGGTGAATACGCATTCAAATCATTGGTAAATCTACGACAACGAAAGCCTCAACGACAAAGGTATAAAAGTTGGTTGTTATCAAACAAAGAACAATCCCCAATACTTCAAACACAAAAGAAAACTCGTGTTTTCCAGAAAGGACAGCACTGAAGTAAAGAAGTAAGATGGAGAAATTAAGTGTCAAGAAACAAGCAGAACTGAAGAAGATGTCTTCTGAAAGATTAAAGCAGCGCTTGTTAAAAGCTGGTTTTGAAGAAGAAAAGCTGAAAGATATGTCACGTGAGGACATGTTAGAAGCGTTAGCTGAAGTCTGGCTTAAAGAAGAAGCAGAAGAAGAAGGTGCTGTCGGCGGTGTTGTGGAAAAGGTTATTGAAAAACCGCCTGGACTTATGTCTATGGAGATGATGATGCAGTGGATGATGATGAAAGAAGAAAGAGAGGAGAAACGAAGACAAGAAGAGAAAGAAATGCGACAGGAAGAATTACTTGTCTTCAGAGAGAAAAAGAAGAGAAAGCAGAAAATATAAGACAGGAAGAATTACGTCTTCAGAACGTCTTCAGAGAGAAAAAGAAGAAAGCAGAAAAATGTAAGACATGAAGAATTACGTCTTCAAAGAGAGAAAGAAGAATTGCAAAGGCAGCAATTTGAAATTCAATTTGAGCAATTGAGAAAAGATAGAGAAGCTGCTGAAAGGAGAAGATTAGAGCTGATGATTGAATTTGAAAAGGTGCGGAAAAGTGACGAAGAGATACGTCAGCAACAGATTGAAGAGTAGAAATGTTGAAGATGTCTGTTGTGATTTTCCCGATCTAAGGAAGTAGTGACCAGCGGTTGCGTTTTCCGGTGCACTCATGTGTGTTCTTGCTGCTGTCCAGAAGCATACAGATGCGGAGAGGTGTGTCTGCACTGGTACCCCGGTTTTCCACCAGTTGTAGCGTCGCTATTGTCGGATGTTCTAGACTTAACGCTACCTAATACAACTCAACACTGTGCATAGAACGTTTACCTTTATTAATCATAATACACTAAGCTACAGATTACACAATGCTAGGTGAGCAGCAGCACACTCTCCTATATTCAACCGATCGCTCCCTCAGCTCCGCAAAACACTGGTTTTATACCCCGGCAAGATAACCCCTTGCCTGCACACACCACTCAGGCTACCAACTCTGCTTGCCAACCGCTGTCACTGCACACACACCTAGGCTGATACTACACACCTACATACTACACTACATATGTATGCATCTATGTAAGTACGTATGTATGTATGATGTATGTATGTATGTATTTATGTATGCATATATGTATGTAATGTATGTAGGTTATGTACACAGTCATGTACGTGTGCAGTATGTATGCATGCATGTAGATATGTCTGGACGTAAGTATGCATGTAGCTAGACAATTGCAGTGGCGCCTTTAGAGTACCTCAGATCTGTCGACGGAAATCCGTTGGTTGGCTCCACGTGTGTGCGTGGGCGCGCCACTGGTGACTCTTTCAGCTTACTTTGCAGTGTTTTGATAACTGATGTAATAGTCTAGTTCTTAATGACTCTTAACATCATAATTATAAACCTAGCGCAGACTAGCTCTGAATTTGGTAGAGGGGAATTTGGGAGAGGGAAATTTGGGAGAGGGGAAAATCGGGAGAGTGGAGTTTGGAAGAGGGGCATTTTGGAGAGTTGTTTTATTGGAGCAGTAAATATTTTCAGTGGAAAACTGTTACCTAATATCGATCGGGTGTTTGCGTGGGGTCACAGCAGCAACAGTAGGCCTTTGTACCCATCTATGCTGTTGGCCTAGTTAAGCTATAAACTGCCTGCTCATAGGAATAGGGACTGTTATTATTTTTGCTCCAATGTAGGTCTACATTATTATGATTCTTCGGGGATTATTATTATTATTATTATTGTTGTTGTTGTTGTTATTGTTGTGGCTGTTGTTGTTGTTGTCGTTGTTGTTGTCGTTGTTAATATTGCCATCATCACCATTATCAACAACATAATTTCTGTGTTTATTAATCAGCACTATGTAATTACTATTATTAAAAGTCACCAAACGATGACGCTGAGCAATTGTGAGTAAAGGAGCTACCGTCTCGGGGAGGAGAATCGAACCCACACACTATGCACTTTAATGGTCGGATGATGCAATGCAGTTTCACATGAGTCTCTGGTAACAATACAGTCAGACGTTGTCATACATTACATGAAATAAGTAATCACAATCTTACTCTTAATCACAATGAATCACGTCATCATCGCCCGTCATCTTCAATTAAAAAGGTGGCTGACATGTTTCCAATTTTCCATGAGTCACAGGCATTGAACCCCAGACGGACAGGTCACTGTCAGGTCAGTGACCTCACTAACTATTCCAGCCCAAACGCAAAGGCGGCAAGCTAATAGTATCTGGGGCTGAAGGATATAGTGCGTAAGTTTACTGGCGTCTTCAGTGTCGGTTTGGGTCAGGTTAGGCGTCGTGAGGGTCGCAAAGGTAATGATGTCACTAACTATTGAACCCCAGACTCAGAGGCTAATGGCGTCACTAACTATTGGTTCCGCGATAACTCGTCTATGTACAGACACTTCGTCTACCGTCATTTCGTCTACAAGTCCTATCTGTATCCATTACGGCTAATCAACAGAGGCCGCTTTCTTATAGTTTCGCTAAAACGTGCTAAATATTCTCAGGAATCGAGCTTCTAATTACTGATGTCACTAACTATGTGCATGCACTGTTGTGTTAATATGTCACAGGATTGCTAACGTTTGGTGTGCTGTTGTCAACCTTGTGAGGAGCCTTAAGCTCCCAGTAGAATTAAATATTGACACTCTATCATATGATTGCATTGTATTAAATGGTGACCATCAATATACTAACTGATTAATGACTGATGTAAATAGGGCAACCCTGATAGCGGAACCATAATTATGTTCCTTTGGGTTTACCCATTGACACCCTGTATACGATTGCATGAACTATGTGCCTGTATTGTTATCATGGTGGTCAATAAATATATTGATTGATTGATTGAAAAGATTATTTTCATCAATCCAACTTCTATTGAATGGAAACTTAGTTTCATCCATTCATCCAGCTTGGTATCCTGCTTCTATTTACGGGAAAAATTATTTCGATCAATCCAGCTTCTATTTCAACACAGGAATGTTTTCATCAATCCCACTTCCATTTAGGGAAACAGTTTTCTTCATCAATCCATCTTCCATTTTAAAGTGACAATATCAAATAACTTTGTAGACGAAATCGTCGAAATGTCTGTCGGCGAAATGTCTGTAAACAAAGTGTCGTATGCGAAAAGTCTCTAGATGAATTATGGTGACACCCTAACTATTAACCCCAGACGTATACAGGCTAATGACGACTAACTTGCCGTCTTCGTCTTCCCGCAGTGCGTTTACAGGCGGTTCAATCAAGCACGTACTTACTTACCTACTTACTTACTTATCATCGTTATGTTAAAACATTAAAAACAAAAGATGTTTATTTGACAAGTTGATATTATCACAGTAAACTCGGCAGATAATTGAACTATGAATATTCACGAGTCCGTCAACGGATAATTATAATTATAGACTAAACTATGAATATTCATGATCCATAAACAGGTACGTTTACATTAACTATAAATATACATGAATCCGTCAACAGATAATTATAATTATACATTAAACAATGAATATTCAAAAGTACGTCCACAGATAAAACTATCTTCTAAATGTCTATAAAGTTCGAGACTCCACTTAGAACTCAGATTTAGTCGTAACTCTGTATTCATCAGCTAAAGTCTAATAAAATCTAAGTTCGAGTTAGTAAAAAAAACGTTAAAGAACGCAACAAACGGTACGCGCTAACATACAGATGCAGGTAGGAATCAGTCTCAAGTGGAAACATCACCAAATCAACGTCAGTTCCTCTGCCGTACATACAGTGAAAATGTCTCATAGAAGATTAACGGCAGCGAGGTAATGACAACAAGCAATTTCTATAGCGCCGACGAATAATTCGCAAGGCATCAACCAATGCCTCAAGCGACCACAACAGCAACGTAGGACATACGAAGTCCATATGACATAATTCCAATCAGGGCTTCAAATGTATTATGTCCCCATGTGACTTCATAGGTACGACATAGGTATCCTATATGAGGATATTGTCGTATGAGCTTTATATATTTAACATGACATTGTTGCTGTGCTGGGACCGCTTCATACAATCAATCACAATTGAGAAAGACAGTTTCAGGCAGGTAGTACTTCAACATACATTGACTGCATATATAATGAAAACATTCAGTTAGTCTTAATCTGAAGCCAGACATTTGTGTTGTGCGCGAAGAACTTTTCCATCGTCGTCAGACAGCCTCTAGCCAGCAATCGTTAGACTACAGACCGAGGGCGCTACCGAATGGACCTCTGCTTCGCACAATAAGCCACTTTGAAGTCAGACTTTAATGCAGGATAATATTTCTGGTTGTATAAAATACCAGCAAGCATAAGCGAATGGCTTCACGTGTCTTTCTACATTAGGGTTGCCACCCGTCCCGAGGCAAATGTCCCGTGTCCCGACTTGACCTAGTCGGGACAGCCAAATGTCCCGACTTTGAGATGTGCGACGAAATTTAACAAAATTTGTGACTCAAAACACAATATCCGTACTAACTACTGCTAATTGTTCTTCGATTAGTGACGGACATGATAGTTTCGAGCAGTTTTGCCGAAGTATTTAAGTGTAAAAGCAAAAAAAAAAAAAGGTCATCCGGAAATTTTTTTAGATTTAGTCTCCCAAACCTGAAAAACTCGTGAGCATCGGCGCCGATGATTACGAGAGAAAGTTGCGTCCCGACTTCTTAGTTCGAAAAGGTGGCAACCCTATTCTACATGTATCTTTCCATAATATACTCCATCGACAAGCAAAGCTAATTGTTTTCCTAAATGGTATCATTCATTCATTACGAGAATATCGCAGCCTTTTCGCAGGTATTTCAGGTCTTTCATTTTCCCTAACCACCGTAACTATATCGACAGATAACACTTTTCTAAAACGAGAATTCTGCTTTACCATTTCTATTGCATTGAATGTCTTTTCTTCTTTCATTACCACCGTAACTCCGTGACAGTTTCCATGACCGTGACAGTGAATCGATATTGATAGGCCTAACTGTTGCCTTAAATGGTATTAGTAGATCTTTAACAATGCGTTTTACCCAGTATGCGCAACTGCTCGCTCATCAGTCATGGCTTATGGCAAAGCTTTAAAGGCTAGGCGTATCTTCATATTACTGTCCAGCGGTGTCATAATCGCATAGTTGATTCTTCATTATCTTCTTGGTTGGGATAGCTGGGCGACAGATGATTCTTAATTCTTGTCTTGACAGAAGTTGCAGGTAGGTGGTTCGTCCTATGCCCGGACAGAGATTATATTATTGGTTAGAGATGGTTCGTCAATTAGTACACCTGGCTCTTTACATTTCTTCTGACTAGGACTGTCATTGTGCCTACATGTATAAAATCATTGCCAAAAGGTGATTATGAAACTGTGAGTTCTTTCTATCTCGCTTCACAAAGATAGGTATACGTACAGGTAGTACTTCATTGATATCTTGGCAAAGATGGTTGGAGTCAGGGTACAGATCCAATTTCATCTCTCTGTCGTCAAAGTTCGTTAAAGCTAAAGAAAGTTCGTCACTAATATCGTCATCCTGACATAGATGATAAAAATCCTAGTTGGTTTCTTCCTCGACAACGATAATAAGTGGTGCAGGAACTTCTTCGAATCATCAACGCCAAAGATCGTAAAGGTGTAGGTAGTTAGTTCTTCATTGTCTCTCGTGCTAAGTTGTAAGGACGCATGTATTTCTGCATTCCATCCTCCGCCAAAGATAGGTTACGGGTAGTTTTTCATATCGGCCTCTTCAGAGATTGCAATGGTACACTTGGTTCTTCACACAGCTCTGGAGAAAGATAGCAAATCTTGCACACTGGTATCCGAGCAATCGCCATCGTCTGGATCGATTAACATCTGCAGCAGTTGATTGGTGATTGACACCTGTCTAAATTTCGCTCATGTTGAAGGCTGATCGCAGGTAGTTCGTCGATTCGCTGTTGCTGCGCCTGCGTTTTGAATGGTTGGGGTACCGGCCACTCACGTCTTGTATGGATTTCAAGGTCACGGCTATCTGGAGGACACAGACAAGGACGAATGAAGGACGATGAATGACCTTTGATGATGGTGATGTTGATGATGGAGACGACGAAAATGATGATGATGATGATGATGACAAGAATGATTGTAATTGGTATTTTAAAATATTTACCGTATTACTGCTTTCATTTTTATCACCATCGTCATCATCATCATCATCATCATCATCATGATCATGATCATGATCATGATCATCATCATCATCATCATCATCATCATCATCATCATCATCATCATCATCATCATCATCATCATCATCATCGTCAATGTTATTGTTTTGGAGCCGTTATCCTATTGCTAACGCTATCATAATTATCAGTATCAATATCATTATCATTATTACTAATACCTTTATAATGAACATCACTATATTGCCATTATCGTCATCATTATCATTATCTTTATCATTATCGTTATTATCACTGACTGGTATAAAAACAACAACTTATTTACTACATGAATTTTTGCAATTCTAGGGATGCTGTTGCTAGCCGTGATTGATGATGACGACGACGACGACGACGACAATGATGATAATAAGAGCAATTATCAATTTGATTTTCCAAATTTGAGCCAATTTGCGACAAGGACCAAAGACTTTATAGAGCAGCATGATTTTAATGCCAAAAGGTCAGTGAAATAAAATATTCGAAGATGATCTGCTGACCTGCTTGAAAGTAGGTCGGTTGTCAGCATTTGGAGTCCAACATGCCTTCATCAGTTCTCTGAACGGCGACATGGTATTCAGTAAGGAATCCACAGGTGGTCGCGCACCTTGCAAGACCAAATCTATCACCTACAGGCACATAAGATAAGGATATACAAGGTAGAGTAAGTCCTACTTGAATATCCAAGAAACAATCTAGAACCAACGAGTTGCTATAGGCTAGGAGTTCGGTGTGTGCGTGGGCCCGCCACTGGTGACTTTTTCTACTTTTCTGTGTATTGTTTTGCTAATAATTGGTGGAATTTCTGTTCTTAATGACGTTTATATATGACGCTAAAGCAGAGAGCGACTCTCATTAGATTTCTTTTCAACTGACATATATATATATATTAAATATTATATATATATATATATATTTCTAAAAACAATTACAATTTAAGTCAGTTGATTGTACTTTGATTGAATGAATGATTAATGATGGCTAATTGTAATTAATTGTAATTAGATGTATTAATTTTATCGTGTCGGTGTCTGATACATAAGGCAGCAACCGACAGCGCACCAAAATCAAGCAGCAATTATGTATGTATGACATTGTATGTATGTATGTATGTATGTATGTTTGTTATGTACATATGTATATATGTATGTATGTATGTATGTATGTATGTATGTATGTATGTATGTATGTATGTATGTATGTATGTATTTATGGATGCATACATCTGAATTTATATAGCGCGCTTTTATGCCAATATCTTGAAGATGAGTCTGCTTACCTGTTCCTCCGTTGAGTCATCGAATGGATCCCGATATGAAGCTATTTCCCAGCAGACCATAGCAAAGGAGTAGACATCGCAAGCTGTACTGAAGACTCTCCGATCCTCCACCTCTTCTTCATACGCCGTTGGATACCTGAGAATCTCCGGTGCAGTCCATCGAACCGAAGCCGGATAGGCACTCTGCTCTTTCTGACCTACCACACAAGCAAATATTTAGAAAATATTTAGAAAGTGTTAGCAACTTCATATCCTTAGCTTCGGTATACAGTATGAGGGCGGATGGCAAGTCTTCTCCCTCGCCGTGTCATCTTCCTACTAACAGTCTTAATTCATATATTCGTTATTAATGCATTTACGCAGTCTATTAAATCATTCGTGCTATCTTTCATTCTATCTTTTATTCATATTAATTAATTGTTGATTGACTTACAGTAGCATCCAGATCCGTGTTCACATTCGTTTCGTAATCGTTGGATGATTCTTGTCAGACCGAAGTCAACGATCTAAAGAACAACAACAAGAAGAAGAAAAGAGATCAAGACTATGGCATAATTGTGATGAAGTCATTGTCATGTGATTTCGTCATATGACGTGACATCGATGACGATGCCACGAGCACGTCATAACAATGTCGAAGTTGGACAATGCATTAACGATGGCGCACCAAATCCAAGCCGTAACCAGGTCAATATCTAGAAGATCAGTTCACCAAGACTAATATCCTTAGCCGTAAGATTACGGCTAGGTTATAAACCCTAAGATTCAGACTAGGGTAAAATGCAGATACCCGGCTGGATATAGGCCTACATGTATATATACATGTATGTAACATTTAAATCTACTCAGCGCGTATACCTTCGCCTTTCCGTACTGGTCGATAAGAATATTCGCACAACGTAGATCGCGGTGCAAGACGGGATTCTTGGCCGAATGTAAGAAGGCCATTCCATCGGCCACCTGTAAACACTGCAATCAAACACACCGATTTAATCAATCAATTGTTCATTATTCATATAGCGCATTGGATAACACACTGACATAGAGAGCGAGAGGTACCGAGATTGTGTCCCGTAGGGAGGACATGCTTTGTAGGCTGCTATTAGCGCCGTGTATTGCAGGCTGTCTGTTCTGTTAGTAGTTAAGATTTATGTCTTCTGTCATTTGTGTTCTTGTGAATTGTTTCAATTGCATAATTGTACACTGTAACCGGTTGCGGCTTGTCAACCGGATTGTTTCTATAAACGAAAATATATATATACTTAAACTGCAGACAATGAAACGACCGGTTTGAAAATAGTATCTAGGGAAGTTATAACGTCGCTATACATCTAAAAAAGAACGAGAAAGGGAAGCTTAATTCCGCAAATTCTAAGTTTCTTCACCAATATCGCCTCTTACCCACCATCATCTGCCTTGAGCTCTTCTATTTATCACCCGTCAGGCTTTCCATTCAAAATCAAAGTCTCACCTGGTCAAGAATTCCAACGCTGGTCCATTCACGGCGATACCCGCCGCCTCGTCCTTCCCAACCTCTCTATCAAGCGATACCCGCCTTAACAGTTCCGCGGCCTCCTTCTTTCTGTGAATAAGACGGGGCCCTGCACTTAGCCTTAAAGTAAAGCGTATAACATTTGGGGCTTACGATTACGATTACAAAGAGAGCAGTCATTTTGCTGGTTAAGTCGGGGTAGCATCGTTTCAATTAAAACTAATATAATATAATAAATTCTGTAATGAGAGACAGGGTAGTGTCTTGACTAACGAGTTTGATCCGCTGGAGCCAGCTGTACTGTTCGATCTCTGTGTTGTTGATCTTCTCCTTCAGTGAATCGCCTTCGATCAGTTCAGTGATGACGTAAGGTTGACGGGTCTCAATGCAGATTCCGAGCACAGCGACGAGGTTACGATGACGCTGGTGCCTGAAATCAATAGATCGATTGGAGATCGATTGTAATTAGTTATTCGGTTAAACAGGTTGATGGATGGATGGATAGATAGATATATGGATAAAGAGACGAATGGACGGATGAGTGAATGAATAAAGAGATGAATGAACAGATGAAAAGATGAATGCATGGATGACGTATAATAGTGTAAATGGATGAATGAATCGATAAAGAGATGAATGCTTCGATGAATGGATGAAGGGGTGAATGAACGGATGAGTGTTTGAATAGATAAAGAGATGAATGTATGAATGGATGTATGGATAAAGGGATGAATGGATGAATTAGTGGGTGAATAGATAAAGAGATGAATGTATGAATGGATGTATGGATAAAGGGATGAATGGATGAATTAGTGGGTGAATAGATAAAGAGATGAATGGCTGGGTGATTAAAGGGACGAATGAATGGATGAGTAGATACATGGATAAATGCATTGATAAATTGATAGAGAAATGGATAATGAATTAATGGACGGATAAATGAATAGATAAATAGTCGAATGAATTAATGGATAGATAGATATATAGATGAATGAATGGATGAATGGATGGATAGATGAATGGCTGAATTAATGAATTAATCAATGACTCAATGAATCAATGAATAGATTAATGGATGAATTGATGTATGGATGAATAGATGAAAGGGCAGGTGGATGGATGGATGGATGGTTCGTACGAGAGTCTGAGGACTTCTTTTTCAATCCATTCATTGTCTGCTTCCGTCAGTTGGTTCTGGTGGACTCGAACTGTGATCCTTTTAACGGCAACTCTTCGCTTTTTCCATTCAGCCAAATATGTGTCACTGAACAGACCCCCACCCAATCTAACACACACACACATCAGACAACAAACACACATGTACACATAATAATTATTATTATATACTTTCATAAGTTTATATCACACATACTGTATACATATATCCATAAACAATTATACATGTAAGTAAGTAAATAGACTATATTCTTTCTTGCATCAGCTGTCATACTGCACTCTGGTATACATACATCTTAATATAGCAATAAAATATCAATAAATTTAATATGTACCTATGCATATATACATATATATATACATATATATATTGTTGCATGTAGCAGGCAGTTGTACCATACACTCTGATTTTACGCTGGTTAGTACTGGCGTATAATCTAAAGCAATATAATTATAATAACGACTGATAACTATAATATGCCGTTTGTGTTCAGGAGAGACTTGGTCAGGTTTTGTCCGGAACGGTCCTGCGAAGTCGTTGAGTTTTCTGTTTATTTTCGAACCAGACGCATTTTGTCTCATTGAGACTTTCTGGTTTAGGCTGCCCTGTTCTATTGGCTTGTGCCATATTGGTGTGTTGGTCGTCCGGTTGGCTGGCAAGTTGTAAAAGTATATACTTCTGGCAATTAACTATATTTTATTTTAAGACACTGACTTTCTTCTCAACTACACAAATAGGCTCACAATATATACAAAATATTAATATATATATAATATATAATATATGTGTGTGTGCGTGTGTGTGTTGTTGCAGAACGTTTTGACTACGGTTTTGCTTGAAGAGACAAGTAGTTGATTCCTTATTCCTTATGACAACGGCGCTATAGGAGTCGTTGACTTCCCTCCTCAGATATAGAACCTTGTACTGTGCTCCTGTGACAGATACTCTCATGAGGAAGCGCTATATAAATTTTACAACTACAACTGCAACGACACTATGCAAACTACTCAGGTCATGTAATCTATTGCATTGGGTTGTTCTGTATTGCATTGTTTGGTATTGCACTGTTTTGTATTGCACTGTTTTGCATTGCACTGTTTTGTATTGCATTGTTTTGTATTGCATTGTTTTGCATTGCATTGTAATTTGTAATGATCGCACTGGGGGAGATTCTACCTTTGTCCTACTTCCAGTTGGTGACTTGGAATGATGCAGTTTTCGAGCGATGGCAACTTGCTCTGTTGACCCGGTGTCCCATAATCACGGTAGTCGGGCGAAGACAGTTTGACCGTTGAGATGTAGCGTCCATCGAGGTCAGTGCTGTCCATCGTCAGGCGAGAGGAATGCATCGCTGTTGAAATAGAAACAAGAAATCAGACTTAATGGGATATATTACTCGCTACAATACAATAAAATGCAATAGAATACAATACATACAATATAATGCAATGCAATACAGTGCATACAATGCAATATAATGCAATACAAGATGCAATACAATAAAAGATACAGCAATAGAGTGCAGAATGGAATGCGATGCAGTACAATATAATGCAATACAATGGAATAAGGTATAATGCCAAACGACAAAATCATGCAGAGAGAGTGTCAACGAGAGACAGAAAAAGTGACAGAGAGAGAAAATTCGGGGAGAGACAGAGAGAGGCAGAGAGAAACAGAAAGAAACAGAGAGACAGATGGAGAGAGATAGAGAGACAGACGGAGAGAGATAGACAAAGAGAGGTAGTGAGAAAGAGTCGGAGAGAGACAGAATTCACAGAAACAGCGAAAGTGAAAGACTCAGACACAGAAAGGCACAGATAGTGGCAGACAGACAGACAAAAACAGATAGACAGACAGACGGAGACAGAGACAGAAAGACAGAGATATTACAGGCCAGCAGTGGCACTGACTTGGTACGTATCCATACGGTCCAGATGAGACGAAGCTCATTCCTCCTTTCTTGCAGCAGAACCCAGCAACGAATACAGCGACGACTAGAATGGCAGCATTGATGACGAGTATCAGCCAGAGGTACTTGGGTTTAGTGTCTGGTAGTGCATCGATCAGAGGAGCAGGAGGAGGATGCCTTGTCTCAGCAGCCGACAGATCGAGCGACGGTTCTGTAACCAACCAATCATACACATAGATAGATGTGGATCAGATTAGAGTTGAGATAAGTTTGGATTAAATTAGAAATTAGATCAGATTCGAGTTTAGATTACAGCCCAGAATATATTAGGTAGAGTCTAGACTATATTAAAATAGTTATTAAATAGAGTCTAGATTAGATTAGATTAAATAGTCTAGATTAGATTAGATTAGATTAGAGTTAAGATAAGGATCATAAGACAAATGTTTAGGTTAGATTAGATTATGCTAGAGTTTCGATTAGATTATAGCTTATAATCACAAAGAAAATGACAATGATAATGATGGCAACGACAATGACATCATAATGACAATGAACAATGATAAGGATACTGTCAGAGTAAATTCTAATTTTCTAGATAATCGCTTACTGAGTAAAGCGTATAAATAAGTGAAAACGTAAAATAAGAAAGTTACCTGATCGGTTGATGTGGTGGAAGTTGGCAGCCGTTGTAAGAATCGAACCTCTGACCTGGACTTTCTGTCGTTCGTCGAGCGAATAATCGGCTTTTGGGGACAACCAGTCCTCTGTGCAACCGTTTGGACAACAGCAACGATGTCGCAGCTCAAAGTGCTTCCGTAAGAACAAGACAACCAACGTTATTACATTGACAACACAGTGTATTATAAAGGCTTTGTATTGTGTTTTGTAGTTTACGTTAGGATGTGTCCTATTGGCTTTTTTTCCGATTTCAGAATACGGATATTACCCGGATAGTTGGCCTGCTTTTTTGCCGAATCATTATTCGATCCGATTAATCGACAATATTTATTTTTATTTGTTTCTAGGCAGTTTGTTACTCCCCATCGCAGAAATTACAAAAAAAAATCTTAATTGCAAAGATTAAAGAAAACCGTAGGAGGTTGCAAAACAGGTTACTATTTTTGTATTAAAGAAAAAAAGAAATTGTTTCTGACAAAAATATTACTTATTTTGGTTTTTTGATCGGTAGTCCTGGGATGCGCTGATTCCGCTTAATCGGTCTGGGGCCAAAATCCGGCGCAAACCGATTTCCGGATCAAGATTCCGGAATGAAGGGCCGACCGTTGCGAAGCTTCCATGTTACATTTTGTCAGTACGGGACGTGGGAATAACCAGATCACCCTGCGTTGCAGAGCGAAGAGATCTGCGACCAGGTATCCGGATGATGCTGAAAGTCATATCTGTCCGAGGTAGGTTGGCGCACTATCGGCCAGGCATCTACGCATCAGTGAAAGGATTTTAACTTAAATGCGGCTTCGCTTGGAAAAAATCATCCCGCATAGTATTCGTTTATTCATTTAAACTGACAAGTACACAGTAAGATTACATGATATAGTAGCAACAGATGGTGACAAGTTTAACACGAGTCGAATTTAACTGTATGACAGCTTGCAAGGCACTCATTTGTCCTACTGCTCATTTTACAGTCGTCCCCACAGGGAGTGGAAGGCTGAGTCGACCTCATGGGACTGACGGGTATCGAACCCGCGTCATTATCATCAAACTATCTCCTCGCACCATCCCGCACGTCGTTAGATAAATTGGCAAACTTCAGAATCCTACAAATTAGTCTAGCTGCAGTTGTTGCTTATAGTAATACCTTGTTGTTCTGTGAAGGGTGGTTGATGTATTGCAAGAGAGCATCGCCAACTTTTGTTCTGTTGTAGTCGCAGACTAAATAGATGTAAACCCGTTTTCGCGTCTTTGTTCTGCAAGATTTCAAACAAACCAATGTAAATAAATCGATTATCGATGCAGATTGAGAATCTCATTTCCAATGCAACAGTTAAACTTATATATATATAATATATAAATAAAATTAAATATATATATTGCTTACTTACTTTTATTAAGGGCACAAACGCACGCACACATATATTATACCTGATGAATAAGTAGTATTTCAAGTTACCTGAGTCCGCTAAAAACGATGGTTGGAACTCGCTTCTGAAGGATGCTGCTCGCTGGCTGATGATGCGCATCGTTTGCATCAGTATCCTGGACTTCTCTCGTCCTTATTTCTCCTTTCGTCACATTCCTCGGCTCCTTTGACAGATCCATCGCTTCCGTTGTTACATAAATCCGCGAGAGATTATTTAATATTGTAATCGTCAGTGAATCCGGTTTCCCTTCATTTACCCTATCTTTTCCATCGTCCTCTCGCCGACTTCCATGTTTTCCTAACGCTGCTTCTAGTTCATTTAACTTTCCAGTTTTGTCCTTGGAGTGGACATACTCTGAGCCCAGACGCTCCTCGTCCTCTTCAGATCTAGCAGTTTCAGACTCACCCTGTAGTCTTTTTCTTAGGTCAGATCCAGGGAACGATGCACGATGCCGCTCCGAAGATACGCCTTCGACCGTTGGAGCACTCTCTCGCAATATGTCCCGACCAGTTGCAACGCTAACAACTTCAGATGCTCTGTCAACCACCGAAGCAGGTACGGTAACCGCAGCGGTACGGGTAGTAGCTAAACTAGCAGTGTCAGGCAGGTTAGAATAGACGGCAGCACTGTTTGCATCCATCGTTTCATCCTGGGATGATATGGTAGTCGTGAGTTGTAAGTGATTCGTTGTTACACCACTTCCATTCTTGACACCCCTCGAGTCAGATCGATTCGACGCGGGACTTGGAAGACCGTTCTGGAATGTCTCGACAGTTGGACGTCGCAGGAGAGTGAACTTGGCGTTCCTCTGGATCCCAAGGGAAAAGTATTCGCCCACGGCCACTGAGCGGCGCCACTGACATACCTACAGTCAAACACAACGAGTCTTTAGATTGTCATAATGTTTCAGCGTCTTGATTTGTGTTTAGAAACCTTAACTTAATTCATATAGCCTAACCTTAGATTGCCCTACTCTGCTTTTCCTTACTACATTCGTACCCTACTTTACCGTTCCATACTTAGACTTAACCTACCTTTGCCTTTACCTTGTCACACTTACTTTCCCTGATAATATCCAGAGGCGTGTATACTCATAGGCGCACTAGGCGCGCGCCTAAGGCCCACATCTCAAACGAACGAGATATATTTCAATAAAAGAAAACAACATGTTTTGAATTTTGAATTATTTTAAATATAACCTATTTTAATTTTTTTGCAATTTAGCATTCACATAACAGTATATTATTGTAATTTATAAGTTTTTTGTTTGGCTTATAATTCATTTGTGCAAAAATAACATCAAAGTTTTTAGCAACAAGCCGCAACGGCAGTCTGCTGCGGTTTATGTGTTGAAAGTTTTAGTTTCTGTAAACACGCCTCTGGCAATGCCATACCTTACTTTAGCGGTAGCTATCCTATGCTACCATACCCAGCCTTCTTTTACCTTATGCTACGCTCCTTACCTTGCCTCATCTTGCCCTACTTTTCCTTACGCAGGAAAAGAACAGTCACCTGGAACAGTACAAGATATATTATTGGCCGGTTCAAGGTGCTATTGTAAACAAGGCCAGTTAGGCCTACATCTGGGTCAAACTTAGCTCTCACGACAACAAGAAAAGATGTAGGGCAGTGTATGGCATTTTGAAACATCATGCCCTGGCAAGATTTGAACTGGGGACCCTGCAGGAACGCAAACACTTCAAGGTATAGGCCATTTTCCAACTGAAAGATTTACATGGCTTTCTCTACTGAAAATACTAGGTCGAATCTGTAAACACATCATCATCATCATCATCATCATCATCATCATCATCATCATCATCATCATCATCATCATCATCATCATCATCATCATCATCATCATCATCATCATCATCATCATCATCATCATCATCATCATCATCATCATCATCATCATCGTCACCATCAGTTCCTGACGCCAGCCATTTGACGGCGATGTGTACGAATAAATCATTTCATCGTCCTCGGTCATTAATCGTGTCTAGTGTTTCTCTTAATGTTTGCATAAATGTTATGTCCTCATTTATATGATCTATTCAGCGTAGATTTGGTCTGCCTTTGCTTCTTTTCCCATCGAATCTTGCAGTGCTTTGTGTGGCTTTCTGTCAACTGGCATTCTCTCCACATGTCCAAACCATTCGTTGAACGACTTTGTCTAGCAGAGCTGTGTGGATACCTAATGTTTGTCTATATATATATTAATGTCATCGTTTCGAATATTGCTGTAGTATTGAAATTCCTGCAATTTTCACAGCCAATTCATATCTGTTGTAAGACTTATTTTCTCTCATCATCTTACCGCATTTTCCAGGATCATGAATATATATATATAATATATAGGCCTATATATATATATTCTAGGATCGTGAATATACAATATAGGCCTATATATTTATCATATATGTACCACCAATATTCATAACTGGTATATACACAACACACATATACAGCTTACCTTTTACGCTACACTACGCAAAACGGTACAACATTAGCAACTAACCTTGGACTTACATTTATGACATAACATCAAGAATTTTGCTGCAACTTTCCACCAAGTTCGTTTTGCATTTAGTTCAGCATCATTCAAAAATTCTAATAAAATAATTTAATTCAATTGATTGCGTCTTAAAGATATACTTACTGCAACGTAGTGACACTGGTCTCCTGTTCCTTCATGAGGATCAACTGGTAAATTGAACGACAGACAAGGGTTGAATGAGTAGTTCCAACCATTTGGTTCCCCCTCGGCTACGAACCTACAATTACAGGAACTTGTCATTTTTGGACAACCCCACCGATCTGACGCAGCGCTCGCCAAATAGCTGTAGCTCTTCAGAAATTCCGAGCTTACAATTACGATTTTAAATTGCACGTGACAAATATAAGCTGCGTTTGCGAAGATAGGAAACATTGAAACGATAGCTCAATTACCTATCTTTATAAAGTATCATATGACTGCCATGGCATTGATTTTTTGATCTCATGCACGACGCCCTTTTCTTCGGTCTCGGCTTTCTACTGTGCTACATAAATCGTCTTAACGGTGGTAAATCGCTAACGTTATTTTTTTAATGCAGGGTAGGTTGGCATGAATATAGACGTTGTAGATATAGAAGAAGCAGAACAGGCTTTTGAACTAGTCCTGAGATTCCACACTGGGTCTAAAGTGTTGGCGATTACATTTCTTAATCTCAGCTTCTTACGCGGGAGAAAATTAAGGTGTCCGTATACGAGGGCTTCACTATAAGTTGTATGGTCTCACGGGAGAGCAAAGTTGAAGTCGTGTTGTAAATCTTCGAAAGTGTTCAACAAATTATCATGTAGTTCAATAGTTTTGCGGTTTAGCGTCATAAATCGTTCACAAATCACATGATAAATCTTCCTTTCAACCCTCTGATTATTTGCTAATCTCTTCGTTGAAGCCCTCTTGACTAGCCCCCCATTCAAATCACTGAAGCCAGACACCGTCTAGGGCTCTGACAGCCCAATATATGGCTCTCCCGGCAAACACCGACTTCTGCCTTTTTCTATGCGCAGCTGAGTAGCATGCGTGTCGACAATGGTGAACAACATGCGTCCGACTAGCGATTAATTAGTGATCGCCCGAGACTCGTGCGTTTGATATCCAGTACTAGAAGTTCTGTGAAATTGCAGACAAGTGCATACAGACCATTGTAGGCCTACGACGATTGTTGTATTTTACAAAGCGATTCGATAATAAGGACAATTAATGAGTAATGAGTATTGCATTAAGTCGGCCCAGTCTCAAGGACATTTTTATCTTCGTAAGAAACTAAGTAGGCTCGAGCCTCGAGTACAATGGCTTTTCGAGTCTTTGTAAAGCAGGCATGGGCAACTTCTTTTAACAGAGGGCCGCCCTAAGGTTTTAAGAGCAGCTCAGGGGCCGTATGCCAATCGCGAGCTAATTTTTGTAAATTCATTTGTCCCTAGAAAATGAAACACTATTAATTTTATTCAAACTAAATATTACTGAATGTTGTGTGAATAACCGTCAAAGCAAATGATGATAATTTTTATGTGGAAAATCTAATTATCCTAATACATACAGTCCTACACTAAAAATAAAAAAACAAAATATATTTTATTCAGTTTTAAAAATACATAAAATACGACACAAATCCGGAAGGTTTGCTTTAATGTTCGAAGTGGCAATTCGAAGTTCATTGGAGAGATTGTCATCTGTTAGTCTGCATCTGTTTTTGCACTTTGTTAGTTTCATCTTTGAGAAGAACTGTTCACAAATATAGGTGCACCACTGCACCGTGCATGAAAACAGTGCAACCAGTTTCAGGCTATGAAAATTTAAGTGATGGGTTAGAATCCACAGAACTGTATAGTTTGATTTCCCAGAGTAGCAACTTCGTTTGAAAAGTTCTGATAGATGGTTTCTAAAGTAGCGAACTAGTGGCACTTGTGGTCTTGTTTCATGCAGAGAGTAGATTACATTGATGACTGAGTAGTAAACTAGTTTACTATAGAATAGAGGCTGGATTTGTAATAAATAAGAAACAGATGTTTGAATGCCGGTCTATGTACAGAAATTCATTTGTGTAGAGTTGAATTAAAGGTTCCCAAACTAGGGCCGGATAAAAGGTCCCCAAAGTGCCAGGTACAGTGCTAATATAACAGACATGCCAAGGGCCGGTCCAAAGGTCCCCGGGGGCCGGATCCGGCCCGCGGGCCGCCAGTTGCCCATCCCTGTTGTAAAGCAAAAGCAAGCAAGAAAGAGGATAGAGGCATTTATATCTTCGTTCATAAGTAAGTTCAGGAATAAATGGTCGAAAACTCGGAAGCAAATTGACAACTGACAACTTTTTATATCCAGAAGCACAATGCATATAACAATTAACAACAATTATAACTTGACTATTACATATCAGTGCATTGGCTAGGGAACAGAGAAGACCCAAAAGGGGCACAAGCCCCGCTTAATTAGGGTCGCCCCTTTTAACAATAATCATTTATGGCTGGTTAGTCAGTTGAAAGAAAGAAAGGTTCAACTCAATAATGTTCTTAACTAAATAATAACATTGCAATTTACTAAGAAAATCAATATGTAAGAAAGAAAGGTTCAACTCAATAATGTTCTTAACTAAATAATAACATTGCAATTTACTAAGAAGATCAATATCTAAACAATTTGATGAAACAGTGTTAAATGAAGTATGGTTAATCCTTCAAGTAACTATTCCACAGCTTCTTAAATTGGGTTATGTGGGTGCATTCCGAATACTCATCAAGAACTATGTATAAATCTGTACTTCCGTCCACTGAACTTTGAACCGCCATCAACCATTGAATCTTTATCTATGCCCCAAACGACGGGTTAAGGAGCAGCAGATCTCTCTCTCAAAAGTTTGCACCATGACCGCTTTTCAGAACATTGCTGTCAATCATTCTACGAAGTAGCAAGATCAGCTATAGACTAATGGAAATGGCAGTATGCTTAAGGCGTGGGGGGGGGGAAGTCAGGTGGCGAGGGAGGATTCGCCAACCGTGCTTATACGCCGAGGCCTAGAAACTTAAGTCGTCAACACTTCATACCCATTGTGCAGCGACTTTTCTTCAGCCTTGGCTATGGTACGGCGCTATATAAATCGTCCTATATAAATCGTCCTAGTTCATTTTCTGCCTAGCTTGGGCCGAGCGCCTCTGAGTAGAGATCTTTGAAGGGGCGCTATATAAATGTCGATGTATTATTATTATTATTATTATTATTATTATTATTATTATTATTATTATTATTATTATTATTATTATTATTATTACCTTCCCAGGTGGCCATGTCCAGCAGGACCTTTGACCCCTTTTGGGTCTCTTGAGTATCCATACTTGTCTGCCAATGTACTGAATGGTTTATTACTTGTTATGTTTGGTTACCGAATAAATCAGATCAAATTATTATTGTTGTTGCTGTTGCTGTTGTCTCTCAAGATTGGCTTAAGAGACTGTCCTATATATTTTACTTTCTACTACGTCTACATAAATTTCCAACCACACAAGGCTATGAAAGCAACAGTAATGATTTACCACTGTTAAGATGCGCTTAAGGCAAGCAACGCATGGAATCAAGAAAGACTGGTAAAATTATACAGCATCGTATTGCACAGCATGACATTGCTTTTGATTGCACTGTGTTGTACAATATGTCAATGCATTGTTTGACACTGCATTTGATTGAAAGGCTTCGTACAATATGTCATTGCATTGTATGACACTGCATTTACTCCCGCACTAATACCCGTAGGTTCTCAATTAAAAGTGCCGGCCCTAAAATCTCGAATAGTATCCCCAACGACATACGGTACCTAACTAGTTTTCACCTATTCAAACGTAGATTGCGTGCCTATTTGATTGCCAATGGTATGTTCTAATAATATTGTGCGTGCTAGTTAACTAGTTAAGATTTGTTAGGGATTAAAAATACCAGAATTAACAAATTATTCGGTCTGCCACTCGAGTACAACAATGATGTAAGGGTGACCCTACTAGTCGGGACTTGTTCCCTTTAGGGTTCTCTAGCCCCGTTGTTTACCAACTATCATACTGTAATTATGATGATTGTATGCTTTGCTTTTGTTGGAAACAATAAAATGTATGGTTATGGTTATTATGGTCATTTGATTGCATTGTGTCGCACAATATGTCATTGCATTGCATAACATTGCTTCTTATCGCATTATATTGCAGTGAATCATGAACTTTTAACTCGTTATTACGTTCCTAATGTTTTTGTTGCATTCTATTCACTATAAGAAATTTAAGCAGAGATACAAGCATCGTCTTGTCTTGTACGACATTAAATTAAATTACATAATTATAGTCACATCGGGTACTGTAATCATAAATACATAATGTAAGTACATGTCGTGCCATGTCATGTATTTGAATGTACTACGTTGCAGTGCATTGTATTACATTACATCACATTACATTTCATTAGACTACTTTACATTATAATCACACCAGGAGACCGACTTTCATGTAGTTACCTTGGTTGCCCGTCGTTTCGCATCAGTGGTTCCAGATTATAGGTGAAGCCATTGATGATTGCCTTGCACGAATTGACTTGTTCAATTGCCACTTCCGCCTCTACCCCTCCAACCGTCACCGCCATGACCAGCACCACAACTACCACGATCAGACGGTAGGCACTGCCAGTAGAGGTCCAGCCTCTTCTAGAGTGTCCTACCTCGTCCCATTTCCTCACTGTTTCAAGTCTGGTTGAGCGCTCAGTCTCTCCTGAACTCCAGCTGGTGCCAACAACGGCAAGGAGTGGCATTGGTGATGGTGTGGGTGCCTGCCCCAGACCACACTCGCAAACGGCAGTCCTTCGACGCATCGTAGTCTACCACCTGGATTCATGAACCTCTCTGAATAAGGTCAAAGTTCCAGATGAGGAATCGACGAAAATTCTCCAGCTGACCGCAGACTTTACCAGCCGAATAGGTGTTTCCAGCTGAACAGACTTCCAGCTGAACAGACTATCACAGTTGAAAAGACTTTCACAGTTGAACTGACTTTCATAGTTGAACAGAGTTCATAGCTGGAGTGTCTTTCCTAAGTGATTAGAATCAGCTCTGCAAGCAAAGGTACAAAGCAACGATACATGAATCCAGCCAGCGCCTATATATATATAATTATCGCCAGATGCCTTGACCTACTGACCCTTCTTCTCCCGGGGCCATTTTCCAGGGACATCGCCCCTCTGTTAGCACACAGCCCTGGCCGAAGATACTTCAAACCCTCCAGCCTCAGGACCTATACCATCATCACCAGTGAGCCATTTGTGTACATCATCCATCAGCCGCTGTTAGGCTGCGACCTGACCTAGATAAACACTAACCTTGTTAGCTGCACATTATATCCACGTTCATATATATATATATACATGTATATATAATATATATTATATATATACATGTATATAGATATAATATATATATATATTATATATATTATATATATATAAATATATATTAGAAGATACTACAAGCACTCACACATTTGTATATACGAATACATATGAGCATAGATATGCAAGCATATCATCCTCAAATCAGCTGATCAGAGCGTGGAAGGGAGGCTAAGGCCCGGGGGCCGAATGTGTAACTGCATAGTTCGTAAATCACTCCTGAAGTACGAGCCAGATTATAGGTCTACTCTCGAAGCCATGAGAGTTGCGCAGATTTCATAAAACACAAACTGCAACGTTAAAAAGAAAATCAAGACCTACTTCTGCGAACAGGACTGTCATCCTTGAAGTCGGGAACCTCATGTATGGCAAACACTTCCTTTTGGGGTGTGCTATATATAGTCTGCTGGTCAGAACGTTGGACTGTCAACCGAGAGAATGGGGTTCAAATCCGTATACCAGGGCAGAAATTTGTTTAGAGGTTTCTGGTCCACTTGTTGCAACCCTAGACATCTCAACTAGAATGAGTACATTGACCGTACACTGTCAGTGGGAAGATTAGGCAGTGAGAGAGAGACAGACAGACAGAGACAGAGACAGACAGAGCGAGAGAGACATACATACATACTTACATGCATACATACATACATGCATGCATACATACATACATACATACAAATGTTGTTCTAGGTGTCCCTAGTTAGCGGGATCTTGATCCCTGTTGGGACTCCTCTTGCGGCCAATCCTGATACTTTATGTTGAAATGTTATGTGTTTTTTCATTTGGCTTCAATAAAAGAGATTTGATTGATTGATTGATTGATTGATACATACATACATACATACATACATACATACATACATACATACATACATACATACATACATACATACATACATACATACATACATACATACATACATACATACATACATACATACATACATACATACATACATACATACATACATGCATACATATATACATACATACATACTTACATACATACATACATACAGACAGACAGACAGACACAGAGCTGGCCAACAGCCCTCATATGCCGAGGTCAATTAACATGTAGTCTCTAACACTTCATATCCACAGGGTCCTCTTCTCATAGCCAGTTGATGCGACTCAGGTACTGGTCCTCTTCTTCAAACTCTTCCTTTACGGTAAGGCCGATTTCCTTATGTTTAGGCGCTTTATCCTTTAACAGACTGATTATCAAGTTAGAATGTTCTAGACTCTAGAGAATAGAGATATACCTACATAAAAACTGTCTGAATAACTACACATACCAGAGCCTATAATATTATACTCACACATAGATATTCTCATATAATAACGTCATGCACATGAGTTTATAACATAGTGAACTACATTTATTATACGTATACGTACATCTAGGTGACACGTATAATCAAGTGTCATCATATGTATAGGTCAATTGACAATAAATTACGTGAGGAACTTTGATCATTTTCTGTTGAACCTAAGGTCAATAGGTCGTCCTATAAGAGTCACGACTCACATGCAGGTCACTAGTAAATTATAGGAACTAACGACAACAGCGCGTATATAGCCTATGCCCCTATATAGCCTACATAAACAAATACATATACAAACACATGGGTAGTGAACGATTCAGTTGATATGATACATAATTATCAATATATATATATAATTATATATATATATATATATTATTACGGCGTGTATATATATACTGTATGTTCGTTTATTAATTATCGATACTGTTATCAAACCGCAATCAGGTATTATACGAGTCAATTAACAGAGTAAGGAAATAATGATAGGAAGGACCTTGACTTGATGCTAATTGTTACATATTATATATTCAAATAGATATATTCTTGAAACATATAATATTATGTAGTGACCGATTCAATTGATATTATGTAGTAAAATATTCGCATAGTGCGTTTTTAGTATAATAATTATCTCCCAGCGGAGCTGCTTGCGTGGCTATCTATATACCTGGTCGAAACGAGTACGACTCTATAGGTATAACCGGGAAATGTCTGTTGAGTTGATTCGATTGAAATACTAGGCCTACGTGTATTTAAAGAACGATTGATCCGAGGGAATGTCCTGGATCGTTATCTCAAGGTTTGTACAGCGTCCCAAAAGCCAAGTCGCGGGAACCAGCTTATTCACAGGCGCTCAGTCAAGACATAATCGATAGGCAGGTAAGGTAAAATCGGTTCCAGGTCAACATCCAAAGAGTCAGGTAGGGATGTATACGACAAAGCCCGCTGAGCTCGCGGAACCTTCAAGTCTCCAATGACGAAGAGCGTATACCGATTGGCGACCATGTCGACTTTTAACTGGTACACAAAGATCCTTCATTTTAACTGAAACAGCGCCTAACATCGCCAGTCGTCCAAGTAGAGGGATCTTGAATCGAATCCGTTCCTAAACAGGAGGCCAGTATACCAGCAACTCTCCAATACATTTAACTATGTGCGATTATTTTGTCTGAGTGCAGGCCACCACTCGGACGTTGCAGCCGAGGATCATCTGGTAACATCTCCCACAGGAACTGCGGCTTGAGCTCCTCAGCCTTCCTCTTCCCCTTTTTTTTGGAAAAGCCTGAAGACTATCTTATTGGTTAGGGACAGCACTGAGAATCGGGAGCGTTTCTGAATCTCTGAGTGGCGTTTTATAAATGTTCAGTTACAATTACAAACTGGAGCTGATATATTCTGAACTTTGACAATCCGGTTAAAATGTTGGAATTACAGTAGTCAATTTACGTCTGTATGAGCGAAAGAACCAGGGTTGCGGTAGCATTAAAGGAAGGTTACGAAGTATCACCTGTATATGACGCAGCTGATAGAAGCAGTTTTCAGCAGACACAATAGCAGTCAACCATCAGCGTTTGACGTCCCTGGATATCCCTGGACAACCTCTCTGACTTGATTCAGCGCTCGTGAATAAGCTGGTGCCCTGCGCTTAGCTTCAAGTGGTGCTTTGATAATTAATTTGAAGTTTATGAGCAAAGTAAAGATCTGGACCGATGGTTAAGTAGACTGTTCAGATAGAAATCTCGAAGTCATTGACACAGTTATCCACAGTCGTTCTGAATGATTTCTTACCCCACTACAGACTGACTGCTGGAGTACATACTCTCTGCAGACTCTGCCATTCACGATGTTTTATCGGGTTACTGGCACAGTTAACATCCACTCACTGCAATAGGAATGATGATGATGATGATGATGATGATGATGATGATGATGATGATGATGATGATGATGATGATGATGATGATGATGATGATGATGATGATGATGATGATGATGATGATGATGATTGATGATGATGATGATGATGATGATGATGATGATGATGATGATGATGATGATGATGATGATGATGATGATGATGATGATGATGATGATGATGATGATGATGATGATTGATGATGATGACGACGACGATAAATCGACGATGATAATTATGATGATGGCAATGATGATGCATGATTAATAATAACGATGATAATCATTTATTAACTAGTAACTTCATATGGGGCCAGTTTCTAATGCACAGGGCATCGACCGATGGAGTAAATATAAATACACCAGAAAACGTGTGTTATAGCTTATGTTACACCCAGCAGAAACTGTATATGTTTCCCATGGATCGGAAAAAACAAGCAACAAACCTTGAGTTATGGGCCACTAATAGACAGGGCAACGACCTGCGCACGGGCTAATGTCTCTATCAGACCAAAGCACTATTTTACTCTAAAACAAAAACACTTTTTCCTCTCAAACCAAAACACATTTTTTTTATCTCAGGCAAAAAACACTTTTTCCTCTCAAACCAAAACACTGTTTCCTCTCAGCCAAAGCACTGTTTTCCTCACAAACATGAGCACTGTTTTACTCTAAAACCAAAACGCTATTTTCCCCTCAGGCCAAAACACTGTCTCCTCTCAGCCAAAACACTTTTATCCTCTCAAACCAAAGCACTGTTTTACTCTCAAGCCAAAACACTGTTTTACTCTCAGACCAAAGCACTGTTTTCCTCTCAAGCCAAAGTACTGTTTTCTTCTCAACCAAAACACTGTTTTACTCTCAAACCAAAGCACTGTTTTACTCTCAAACCAAAGTACTGTTTTACTCTCAAACCAAAGCACTGTTTTACTCTCAAACCAAAGCATTGTTTTACTCTCAAACCAAAACACTGTTTTACTCTCAACCAAAACACTGTTTTACTCTCAAAACAAAGCACTGTTTTACTCTCAAACCAAAACACTGTTTTACTCTCAAACCAAAGCACTGTTTTACTCTCAAACCAAAGCACTGTTTTACTCTCAAACTAAAGCACTGTTTTACTCTCAAACCAAAGCACTGTTCTACTCTCAAACCAAAACACTGTTTTACTCTCAAACCAAAGCACTATTTTCCTCTCAAACCAAAGTACTGTTTTACTCTCAAACCAAAGCACTGTTTTACTATCAAACCAAAGCACTGTTTTACTCTCAAACCAAAAGTACTGTTTTACTCTCAAACCAAAGCACTGTTTTACTCTCAAACCAAAGCACTGTTTTACTCTCAAACCAAAGCACTGTTTTACTCTCAAACCAAAGCATTGTTTTACTCTCAAACCAAAACACTTTTTTACTCTCAACCAAAACACTGTTTTACTCTCAAACCAAAGCACTGTTTTACTCTCAACCCAAAACACTGTTTTACTCTCAAACCAAAGCACTGTTTTACTCTCAAACCAAAGCACTGTTTTACTCTCAAACCAAAGCACTGTTTTACTCTCAAACCAAAGCACTGTTTTACTCTCAAACCAAAGCACTGTTTTACTCTCAAACCAAAACACTGTTTTACTCTCAAACCAAAGCACTGTTTTCTTCTCAAACCAAAGTACTGTTTTACTGTCAAACCAAAGCACTGTTTTACTCTCAACCAAAACACTGTTTTACTCTCAAAACAAAGCATTGTTTTACTCTCAAACCAAAACACTGTTTTCCTCTCAAACCAAAGCACTGTTTTACTCTCAAACCAAAGCACTGTTTTACTTTCAAACCAAAGCACTGTTTTACTCTCAAACCAAAGCACTGTTTTACTCTCAAACCAAAGCACTGTTTTACTCTCAAACCAAAGCACTGTTTTACTCTCAAACCAAAGCACTGTTTTACTCTCAAACCAAGCACTATTATGTATACACGTACCGCAAATTCCTCGGAAAAGTTGAAGACTTGGTATCGCGCTATCGGAAACGATCGGGAACAAATAGCTAGCGATTAACTACTGAGTACAAGACTCTGGTCAGAAGTTCACAGCTCGATATAATTCTTAAAAGTAGCATCAGATTAGGTACGCTGCTATTATATATTAAGCCACGCCACAGTCTCAATATCCATCGGGTCAAAGTTACAAGACATAATATATATTCATATGATATATATGGGTCCTATTATAGTATATGAATGCGTGTATGTATAAGCTTGGACTTATACAGGTACATATATACATAGACACAATATATATGGCGTATATAGATGTATACTCATTGCGAAAGGACATACGTGCGTTGAGGAGAGAATACATAGATATTCCGATATAAGAACAAGAGCATAATTTATGTGGAGAAGTAAATATACATGCACATAAATATACGCATGTTAACATGAGAAGATATATATCACTTTATATATATACCTTGTGTAACTTTGCTTCAGAATATATATGTATATATAAAAATGTTCACATATATTAATGCAAGTATTATATATAGACGCAATATATGTGGCCTATATATATATATAAAAATACTTGAACTATTGAATGAGTAATATAACTGACCTGTATCCGAGACATGTTGAAATCAATATAGGTTGCTGCGAGACAAGTCAATTAAACCAATCAGATGTTGAAGCTGCTAAAGTTCCTTAGAACAGAGGAAGATGCTGTCTACGACAATATCCGGATACAGCAGCAGCAGCTTCGTGTTTCTATTGTTCCATCACTCATCTAAGACACCTGTTGATGCGAGGATCCGGCGTTACACGAGCGAGTTGGTCGATGAGATGGGGAATCCGACAAAAGGTCTATAGTTGTTCCATATAGCACTGCAGCAGGTGGTGCTGTGGCATTATCCGGGTCTCTGCATCAGATGAACCGTTTGACTTATGAGATGAGAATCATCTCTGAGTATTAATAGCTTATCGAGATTCGCAATCCTATCGAGGAAACCAATCGAAATATGCATGCTGCGCTTTTTGGAGCTACTAAAAAGGTACTACAGTATCGTATATGAGAATTTATTAACCGTCTCTTTTAGTATACAAGATATGCAGAGGCGCTAGTATACAAGGCTTAGCTATTTAGAGGTGTAGATATATGTATGTAGGCTACATGCATACATACATTACACATACATAGTTATATAGATATACATTATACACACATTCGTACATAATTATACATACATTAAGGCCTACACATACGCTTTCATTATTATAAGTATTTTTGCATTATAATTATTTTTTACGCGCACAATTAGCACAGACTTAAAGGATAGGCTCCCTGTGTACATCCTATACGCACAAACACCCTCATGCATACACAGTGGCGTAACGAGGGGGGCAGGGGGCGGCCGCCCCCGGGCGCAGGACGGGGGGCGCAAAATTAGGTCTGAAAATGTGTTTTTTGTTAAAGAAATCAGGGAAAAATAGAAAAATAGTTAAAAAAAGTAAATTTTTTACGTGAGTCTTGGGGGCGCGGGCAAGGGGGGGGGCGCAAAATGAGATTTGACAAGTTTCTTGTTGGAAAAAAGCAGAGAAACAGACGGAAAAGCAAAAAAAAGGTCATCAGAAATTTTGGCGGAACTGAGAACAAAATTTCTCGAAATTCTTGCCCCCGGGCGCACGAACCCCTAGTTACGCCACTGTGCATACATATATCATAAATACATCTATAGGCTACAGACATACATACATACATACATACATACATACATACATACATACATACATACATACATACATACATACATACATACATACACACATACATGCGCACATGCATCCATACAAACATGCATAGATACATAATACACAAACATACACAAGCCTATACATATGTTGATTCTACGCATGTTGACCGGCCATGTGGAATCTGTGGATCGTTGGTCCGCCTTCTCTGTCATTGTGCTAAATCTGTTGCGCAAATGGACATTTTGCTCAGTTATTTCTAACATATTGGAGTTCACATACAATAGTCCTGCTAGAGATCTTGCTAGCAATAGTATCATTTAACTGGTTCTGCTGTCTGGTTACCCTGGCTGGCAGAGTTATAAATAAAACCTGTGGCAGGACCTTATATATTATATATATATATATATATATGTATTACATATATAATTCATATTATATATTACATTATAAATTAACGCGCGCAAGGTCACACAGAAATGCAAATCTGAGGCAAAGATATATAGGCCGATGCACTATATATTCAAGGGTTCAAATATTGGGTCTTGTGGTATATGGCCTATAGATATATACCTGTGAGTTATATAGACTATTGACCCTGATAGGCGAGCCAGTTATTATAGGCCTTGATATAAACGAGTGAGTTATGGTAAGCCCCGTTGGCTTTTTCTGTCCAAGTGGTTACTGTAAATGGATCAATATAAAATCCATCAATTGCCAGGCTAATTGCAGGTGCTTCATGCCAAGATCGGTATTTTGGCTGTACGCCGTGGATGTCAAATCAATCAGCCGTTTATTGATTCAACAACAACAACAGAAAACTTACAGGGAATAACCAACTCAGTACTGTTCAAAGTAAATCTGTTGATGCTGTCAACAGGATAGCCCTATAGGATAAAATAATCGGCTATTGCCCCTTTTCCATGTTACAGTTACAGATGGCTAAACGATTTTTTTTATGATCAATATAATTATAGAAAATTAAACTTAAATAACATTGTTAGAGCTAGACCATGGCCAGACAACTAAAATTTAAAAAAATTGGGTTGTACATCTGTTTTGGTTAATTCAGGATGGTGTTTTTACCAGATATATATATATCTTTGTTAGCAATACATGTACAGGTTATCGTAATCGTATTCGAGTATTTATAAAGCGCCGCTTAAATCAGAGGCGCTCCAGACCCAGGCCAATGTCTGGCGGAATTGGTCAGAGGAAAGAGAAAGGAAGTCAGCCCTATGGGACTGAGGCAGTCGGTTCCACCTGGAGCAAAACTCCTTGAATGGGCCGTAGAGGTATGCATTCGAGGGACAACCAAGTGACCACGGACCGAGGACCGAAGGGAGGAACGACCAGGAGAACCGAAACTGGAGTACAATTATAGGCTTTGAGACAGAGTGGAGCAAGGCCGACAAGACAATTTCGCATGAGGGAGCAGATCTTGAATTGGATGCGTTGGCGAATGGGGAGCCAGTGACGAGAGTCTCGGATGAAAGAAGAGATATGGGCAAACTTCGCAATGTCCCTATGAGACGGGCAGAAGCGTTAAGAATGGACTGAAGCCTAGATGCATTTATGGAGGATAGGCCAATGTTGATCGCATGCCTAAACTCAATCCTAGCGCAGATCAAAGCATGGGCCAAAGTCGTGATAGCATACAGACATTGCAGAGGAAGTGATTGGCGGATGACACGTTGTTGGCGTAAGTAGTAGAAACTCGAGCGGGAGCAGTGGCGTAACAGCCATATAACGAGGGTGGACAAAGTCCAGGGGCCCCCGAGGTCCAAAGGGCCCCTAAGCTTGTAAAACTAAAAAAATTCATTCACTTTTTGTCCGTTTTTCTGTGACAATAATTATTAAGGAAAATGTCACATTATGTCAATAATGCTTTTCAGTTACATGATGTAAAAAACGACATCTAGCGAATTTCATAATTTGAATATTAACGACTTAAAACAACAAGAGTTTTAAGTGTTTTAGAAGACGTTTAGTCTGTTTTAAAACCACTGAAATTTAGGCCTAACTTTGAACATACCGGTAGGCCTACTTAATTTTATATTTTAGCGCAATTTTCCTAGCTTCCTTTTAAAAGCTGTGATTGTGCCCACTGAGACAGTAGCCTACAATCATCCAAACCATTCCACAAGTCTACAGCTCTTGACGAATTTCTGTTCTAATGCACCGTTCACCTTCTTAAATGACGAAAGGGACTTGATAGACACATCTACGAACAGAAAGCTAGAATAGCCAAATCGTGAGGAACTACAGACTAGACAGCCTACATGTTCACTACACATTACTGTGTAGGCAGTGCCACAGTAGCGTCACTGGTGACTCTTTCAGCTTACTGTGCACTGTTTTGCTAACTGATGTAATAAATTATATTCGTTCATAATGACATTTAACATCAGAGAGCGCTTCAGGGCTGTCAAAGGCTTTTGTTTTTTGTTTTGTTTTTTGTTTTGTTTTTAAACAAACAAAAAAACAAAAAACCGCAAATTTTGGTTTTTGGTTTTTAACAAATTTGAAATTAGAAATGAGAAAATTTGCGTCTCTTCAACTCTCTTGTCAATTGTTGTATGGTCGTTGTTAATTTCGTTTTATGATATTCTACGGACGGTTCTACTGTTCTAGTTAATTTCATTTATATGCATCTGATTAATTTGAACGGTATTACTTAAGCCATTTTTATGAGTTTTATGATCTGAAATAGGAAATCTTTAAAAAAAACTTTTCATTTTGAAAAAACTTGTTTTTTGCACCCCTGCTCTGAGTATATATCATGAAATGGTGCTATAATTAGAAATGATCAATTATTTACGTACATACATGTAGATAAATAATGGGTAAGGGCAGTGGCGTAACTACCTAGACGGGGGCCCTTGGACATTCTAAGCTTGGGGCCCTTACCCATTATTTATCTACATGTATGTACGTAAATAATTGATCATTTCTAATTATAGCACCATTTCATGATATATACTCAGAGCAGGGGTGCAAAAAACAAGTTTTTTCAAAATGAAAAGTTTTTTTAAAGATTTCCTATTTCAGATCATAAAACTCATAAAAATGGCTTAAGTAATACCGTTCAAATTAATCAGATGCATATAAATGAAATTAACTAGAACAGTAGAACCGTCCGTAGAATATCATAAAACGAAATTAACAACGACCATACAACAATTGACAAGAGAGTTGAAGAGACGCAAATTTTCTCATTTCTAATTTCAAATTTGTTAAAAACCAAAAAACCAAAATTTGCGGTTTTTTGTTTTTTTGTTTGTTTAAAAAAACAAAACAAAAAACAAAAACAAAAAACAAAAGCCTTTGACAGCCCTGAAGCGCTCTCTGATGTTAAATGTCATTATGAACGAATATAATTTATTACATCAGTTAGCAAAACAGTGCACAGTAAGCTGAAAGAGTCACCAGTGACGCTACTGTGGCACTGCCTACACAGTAATGTGTAGTGAACATGTAGGCTGTCTAGTCTGTAGTTCCTCACGATTTGGCTATTCTAGCTTTCTGTTCGTAGATGTGTCTATCAAGTCCCTTTCGTCATTTAAGAAGGTGAACGGTGCATTAGAACAGAAATTCGTCAAGAGCTGTAGACTTGTGGAATGGTTTGGATGATTGTAGGCTACTGTCTCAGTGGGCACAATCACAGCTTTTAAAAGGAAGCTAGGAAAATTGCGCTAAAATATAAAATTAAGTAGGCCTACCGGTATGTTCAAAGTTAGGCCTAAATTTCAGTGGTTTTAAAACAGACTAAACGTCTTCTAAAACACTTAAAACTCTTGTTGTTTTAAGTCGTTAATATTCAAATTATGAAATTCGCTAGATGTCGTTTTTTACATCATGTAACTGAAAAGCATTATTGACATAATGTGACATTTTCCTTAATAATTATTGTCACAGAAAAACGGACAAAAAGTGAATGAATTTTTTTAGTTTTACAAGCTTAGGGGCCCTTTGGACCTCGGGGGCCCCTGGACTTTGTCCACCCTCGTTATATGGCTGTTACGCCACTGGGTAAGGGCCCCAAGCTTAGAATGTCCAAGGGCCATTCTGGATGGATGGGCCATAGACCCCGTCTAGGTAGTTACGCCACTGAGCGGGAGACACCATTGACGTGATCAGTCAGAGATCGTTCAGGATCGAAAATGAATCCAAGATCACGGACAGCGGAAGAAAAAAGTGCACATTGACAAACTTGAGGCGAAGTGCCTCAGTGTCAATCGTTACAATGAGACATACAGGTATCAAGGGCCTTAGTTTATTTTCGGCCGACATGTGTTTGAGCTAAGACTGAAGCTAAGGAGCGCTCAGAGACACGTAGTGATAAGCAAGAATAAGGGAGATAGACAGAGACAGACAGAGACAGACAGACAGACAGACAGAGAGACAGCGAGCCTGGTTTTCTTGTGCCTACATTGCGCAGTGGAGCCACCTGTCCGTTGCAGCTGGTTTTAGAAGATGTATGTATACGTTGAGAAGCGGGGCCAAGGTTTAGTCGGCCAGATGTCAGTCGGCAATTGGTCGAATCCCCAGAACTCACGACGACCGTCTATTATTATAAAACTGTCGTTGTGTGTGTGTGTGTGTGTGTGTGTGTGTGTGTGTGTGTGTGCGCGTGTGCGTGTGTTGAGGGGATGGATGGGTGGGTGGATAGATGGATGGATGGATGAATGGATGGCAGAGTTGATGGATAAATGGACGGATGGGTCGATAAAATCGATGAATCAATGGATCTAGTCCTGTGTGTGATCCGAGAGGGATAATCAGGTGACCTGTGGAATAATCAAGGTTGACTTTAAATACTGTGATTGACCAACTTTCAGAGTTTTATAAACTGTGAGCCCCAATTTAAAAGAAATCCTTTGCTAAATCCAATGCAAAGATTGACGCGCAGGGTTATATGTTTATATTTAGACGTGTTAGTTATAGCCCTAGTCAAAGAATTCTTAAATCTAGAGTTTCATTATGTTGGACTTTGTAATACCAACAGAAGACGAATAATTCAAGGCGACTGGAGACCAACGCGTCTGCTATAGTGAATCCTTGAAGACATAAGAAAATTCTGCCTAGTTCTGCTTATGTCACGAATGCGAATAAGCTTACTGCATAATTATGATGACTTACAAATATCATTTAGGGCCTACTTAGTCGGAAATAGACACAGGAGAACCAACACAAACGTTGAAGTTACGAGCAGCATTAGCGAGATCAACAAGGGAGTTAACCATGCAGTTTCAAATGTTTCCTTAGCTAGATCAACAAGGGTGTCAACCAGTTTTAAAAAGATATAAGCCATTTAGGTTTCTCAAGTTGTTGTGAAGTACCTAGGAGTAGAAATTTCAGCTTTCGATGGATTATGGAGGAGCTAATTGGCTACCTGTCACTCTGTGCCTCCCAAAAGGACAGTCGACAACAGCACGGACGACTAACAAGTCCAACTGTCGTATGAAATGTAGGTTTTGTTTATCATCAGAACAGAAATGATATCACAGCGAATGGTTAACCAACAATGTTCTTAATGAAGTAGATTCCGGTATCATCAGCATAGAAATGATATCATAGTGAATGATCATTAGGCCTATCTAGCAATGTTCTTAGTGGTATAGTGTAATTTGGCCATCATCAGCGTAGAAATGATATTCCAGCGAATGCTTTTCCAGCAATGTTCTGGGTGTGGCATATAATATAAACAAAAGAGGACTAGGCATGGAACCCTGCTATCAACATCGCAAAAACATCGTCAGCGGTCATCATTAATCATCATCGTCGTCATCATTTATCGCCATCATCATTAGATATTGAGGGAGTAAGTTATCGCGACTGATGGATGCTGAACCTCCGAGAATTTGTGACTAATGTCGATGTCATCCTGGCAAAAGCAAAACTTGCCCCAAATAAATCAAGCCCAACCAACTTCAGACCTGACTTATAAATGAGCCTTAGACTAAGCACAAATAAAGTGCTCACTCATAATATTATAGGTGTCTACATTTCTTGTTGACTACAGATATTGTTTTGCTAACTGAATCGTTCGTTGACATTTAACATCATATAACTATTAGGATAGCGCATAGAGCGCCTCTGAGTTGGGTTTCCCTATGAGCGGCGCTATATAAATAACAGATTAGATTACACTGCATACATTTTATACATGTGTTTGTGTATTCGCTCATGTGTTTAGGTGTGCGTATGTCTATATGTAGCCTATGGTGACCTCATTTAGGAATTGACTTGTTTACATTCTCCACAAGCTTATATCATGCACAAAGAAGTCGTTCTAGAAAGTTTTAGATTTCTGTTTCAAATTTTTACGCTCTGTTACGAAAATATAAGATATGATTTTGCTGGAAATCGCTTTTTAAACTGCAACCTTTCTCCACCCGATGTGTTAAGCGCAGAATTTGGCCTCGATGGAGGAAGCGGAAAGAAACAGTTTGCATCACAGTGAGCCCAATATACAGATGCAGATATTCGACGCAAAAAATAATGTTTATTTTCTTAAAAAACAGGCCACTTTCCAACTGAAGTACTAACGGACGAGTTTTCCTTGGTTCCACCGAGGTCACACACAGAAACCCACACACAAACACACACAAAACACACACACACACAAACACATAAACACACACACAAACACACACACACATGCACAAACACATATGCACAAACACACATGCACAAACACACATGCACAAACACACATGCACAAACAAGCACACTTCCACGCACGCAGACTCACAAACACACAGAAACACACTTAGGCGCAACCATACACGCACGATTAAGGAAAACAGGTTCAATGGGAAACTCAGAATAACTCCTAAAAGAATAATATGCAAGTATTTTGTTACATGGTATAAACTGCTGTTGATGCTGCTGCTGCTGCTGCTGCTGCTGCTGCTGCTCGTAACATGGACGTTGTTGTTGTTTTTTATTCCAATTTGTTTACTTTGTAAATGGTGTTCAAAAATATTTACTATGTAAATGGTCATAAATCGTCATACATGCGCATTCGGCGCGGTGGTGTAGGGTATGTTCGGTGCCTTGCAGCCGGAGGGTTGCGGGTTCGAATCCACATCAAGCCGCCGCGTAGGGATCCTGGGCAAGACCTTCACTCGCAATTGCTCATGCGCTTCGGCGTGAAACTCCGATTCAGTGTCCGCGCTGTAGTCGGGAGCGCCTCTGAGTAGATATCTTGAAGGGGCGCTATATAAATATCATGAAATGAATGAATGAATGAATGAATAAGCATCATGTTTCCATGCACGTCTTCAAGGATATTTCTAGCAAACGCATTTCAACAGATGCTGAATGAAGAGAGGAGCGGCCTCTAAATAGGCTCTAATCGAAATCAGACGGCTAGGATTACGATTTTCAACCGCCTCATACGCTGAGGCTAAGAAAGTGAAGTCGCTAACACTTCACACCGCTGGCGACCTCTCGAGATTAGCTTAAAGGACTTTTCCTTTACTCCTCTTGACTTATCTAGGAGGATGGGGGGGGCCCGATAGCGCATTGGATAACACGCTGGCGTGGAGAGAAGAGGTACCGAGTTCGAGCCCCGTAGGGCGGATATGCTTTGTAGGCTGCTATTAGCGCCGTGTATTGCAGGCTGTCTGTTCTGTTAGTAGTTAGAGATTTACATTGCATAACATGTAAATGTACAGCGCAGTGCGTTTGTCAGGCGCTTAATAAAGAAAAGATTATTATTATTATTACGGACACCTCAGCCATTTACAGATCTGCATTGGCCTATGTCGCCACCTTGTGAATAATAACGTAAGTTCTGAAAAACAGCGTCAATATTGTACTCCGAGCTGAGTTCGAAGTTCATAATTATACACGGCAGCCGTCTGGGTAGAAAGATTTTTCGAGATTTCTCCTCACCTCGCGCCACCTTGTGATCTCAGCTGCGTACACTGTCAAAGAGAAAATCTGGCGGCGAGGAAGAGGACCGGCCACTCGTCCTCATATGCCGAAGCCGAGAAAATTAGGTCGGCAACACATCATACCCATGTCTGCCTCTCGGAGCAGTTCAGGAGACTGCTCACATTTCTGCATGCAAAATGGCCAACCGTCCTCATATGCCGAAGCCAAGAAAATTAGGTCGGTAACACATCATACCCAACGTAACCCAAGGATGTCTCTCGGAGTCCAACAGACTGCTTCTATTTCTGCATGGTAAATGTATAGATTTTTCTATATAAACCGACTCATTTTTATCCTGTTAATTTTATATGCATTTTTCGGGTACTGTGTTCTTCATCATCGTAGCTCATTTGAATCGTAATCGTAATCGTAAACTCCAAAACTTCTTAAGCACCACTCGAAAGCCAAGCGCAGGGCACCAGCTCATTTACGAGCGCTGCGTCAAGTCAGAGGGGTTGTCCAACGGGTAGTTAGAAGTAGGTCCGAGTCCGGTTACCAGAGGTTCAGAAGCGCAGAGTAGCTGTTAAGGTGGGTGTCGCTTATATGGATGCAACGCCATTTTGGATGCTGGATGACAGTGCTCGAGTTTCAAATCACTGCAATAAGCCACCTGCGGTTAAGCCAATGGAATGTTTTGTAGCAACCATATGCATCGACCCTGAAGATTTGCCGATCTATTCATTGGGTGAGATTATTCATCACCGCTGCTTGTTTGAATGACCGTGTCATGCATTCAAGTTTTCGTGTACGGAACGTCCTAGGCCGAGATTTAAATCTCAAACTTTTTATTAACTGAATGCCATTTTTTTCTTATAGTAGAAATTATGGCCGGCGTGTTTTCTGGCATTGGGCAATCAGAATGGACGGACAATAAGTGACTTAACTAAAGTTAGATAAGCCCCTCTTCTTTTGAGTGACTTTGATAAACATTCGGCAACTGTTAATCACGCAAAAAATGCACACTCACAACACACACGCGCATGTAAGCATTGCAACTTCAATCGAAGAAGAGCATAGTCCCTAAGATAGCCTGCGGAGGCAGCCAGCCCTATGAAAATGTTTAGCGACTTCATTTTTAAGCCTCGGGATACGAGGGCGGGTAATCAATCCTCTCCCTCTCCGTCTGATCTGAAGGATCAGGTGAGTCATGGTAGGAATTCTTGAAGAGGTGAGGCTTTGGTTTTCAGTGGAAAGTCCGTGGGAGTGATACATGTAGATAGTGGAGCCTGTGGAAGATTATGGTGGGTGAGTGGCCGGACAACCAGCCAACAGTGGATAAATCGCTTGCTTGATATACAGTGGACTAGTGGTCTAGCTATAGTGTGCTGCCAAGGCATTATAAGATGGCCATAGCATCGTGGAATTTTAATTGTAATTTATAATGGCCCAGCGCCACTTCGTGAGAAAACTAACAATGGCTCTAAATCATTCGGAGGCCACAGACGCATTCATACATGTAAACAGAAATACCTTAATTTACAGACTCATGCGTACATACATGTAGGCTACATACATGCACACATAAATAAATAAATACATACATACGTGCAAACACACATACATATATAAATAAATACAGTCATGCATATATACATACATACAACATTATCTCCAATTCACGTGATCACGATAAGCTCTTTAACTTTCATAAAACTGTCGAATATATTTTAGAAACAAAAACAACAAGTACCCTGGAGATGGGAACTTGCGTTGATCAAGTACCAGTTAACGTTTATTGCTCCATCAATGATTGTAAACAGGCAATTAAGGAATCATTAGTGCAGGAACCTTGCCCTCCGTTTACGATACAGCACACTTCAAGTGTTTACGTGTTTTTTAATCACGAATCTATCTTCTTTCGACTGTGGTCACGTATACATACATACATACATGCATACATACATAAATACATACATACATACATAGACACATACATACATACATACATAGATACATTACATACATACATACATACATACATACATACATACATACATACATACATACATACATACATACATACATACATACATACATACATACATACATACATACATACATACATACATACATACATACATACATACATACATATACACACATACATACATACATACATACATACATACATACATACATACATACATACATACATACATACATACATACATACATACATAGACACACATACATACATACATACATACATACATACATACATACATACATACATACATACATAGACACACATACATACATACATACATACATATCTACATAAATACAAGCATGCAAGCATACACACATAAGGTATTTCCGCAATATACATACATACACACATACATAAATACATACATAATTAGATACATAAATACACGTTATAATATAGCTGCATACATGAATAAATACATAATTAGATACCTAAATACATACACGAATATATATATATATATATATATATATGCAATTATGCATGCATATGTACATACATATACCTGCATACATACATAATTATACGTGGTCATATTGGTGCTACCAGCTGATCGTGATGCTTTCTGCAGTTCATGCCATTGACCGAGCATTTTCTTGAAGTGGCGCTTTGTAATTTGAAGTGGTGCTTCACAATCACAGTAACAATCATAAGAAGTCTGAAAGTCATCTCAGAATAGACTTTGAAAGAAGTCAAAGTGTAGAGAAGAGACAATTAAAGTTCAAACGTCGGTTCCTAGATAAAGACAAGTGTCGATCGAGGTTCAAGGTTTCATGCAAAACTAACAGCAGAGCAACTTATTCTTGTGAAAACGACTTCGGATTCACGAGTCTGTCACCAGTGGCCAATGTGGCGCCACTGTCGGTTTCCGTAAGGAAGGACTTTGATTGGAATCCCATGTCAATTACTGATAGCCAACTCCAAATTGAACATCTGCAAGCAATCTGTACGCTCATCAACGTTTTATTGGAAGAGTATGCTCTCCTCTCAATTACTGGTTATGACTGACAAATTGAACATCTGCAAGCAATCTCTTCGCTCTTCAAAGTTTGATTGGAAGGGTATGCCAGCTTGTCAATTGCTGATAGCGACTTCCAAATTGAACACCTGCAAGCAATCTGTTCGCTCTTCAAAGTAATGTCTACTGAGAACAGTATATTGTATATCAAATCAAATCAAATCAGTTTATTTCCTGATCCAGCATAGTACAATTATATATGTATGTATAAGAACACTTAGTAGCTCACAAAAGCGCTGCACAAATGACTATTTCCAAAGCAGATCTAAACAAATGTGTTTAAGACAGTTAGCAAAATTAATGTATGCTGCACAAAGTCCAACTACTATAATTTAATAGTCGCAATCAACAGCGTCTTAGATAATTATACGATCGAGACTGTTTCTCCAATGGGAGATTGTTCCAGGAGGACGCTCCAACATACGAGAAGGCACGATGGGCTCGTATTGATGTTCGACAGCGTGGTACCTGCATATCTCCATGGGCCGCAGAGCGCAGCGATCGCCGACCCATCTCACTAGAGACCGGAGCATAATGCAGATAGAGATATTATTGTTCCTCTGCACTCTTTCATATCCGTTATATAATGCTTAATTCAGTACAGATGTCCACTTTTTAACTATATATGCTCTGCAGTGCCAGTCTCAATCCTGGACAAGGGAGGGGTGACGTCAACGAGCCTGGCAGCCGTAAGATGTCGCTAAACACTAGAAACCACTGCAAACAAAAAGTGAAATCTTTAGGGTCAAAAGTGAGTGTGCATAATGGACTTCTGGACCTCAGCTCTGCTAGAGGGGGGTCACTGTTCCTTGCCCTCCTGTGCTACCTCCTTTGTTCAAGAGTGTCTACAATTCGTTCTACTAGTGTCATTACGGTGCATATCGGGCGTGAGAACGCCTGCAGATCAAGGATATAAGTTTCTGTTGTTGTAGAGGTTTTCTTATATAACAAAACAACTGCGCGGACTGTAGCACGTTCTACTTTCAGACGGAGACCACCAGCGCTTGCCACCCTGACTGTATGCGCGCTTGTCCCTATATGCTTCTTCTTGTATGTCCTTGTTTCTCTTGATTTTGGACAAAACCTTTTACGCTCACGTTCTCTTACATGCATTATGATGACTAAGTTTTACTACAAGAACAGCAGCAGCAGCAAACAAGAACAATGACAATGATAATAATAGAAATAATAATAGAAATAAAAGTAGCATTAGGAATAATAATAATGATACAATTATTGTTATTATTATCATTATTACAAAAAGCTCGTCATCAACGAAAACTTTAGGAATCCCAGAAAAATGTTATCGCTAATTTTGGAAAAACCTGAGGGATAACATGTACCTAGTTAAAACAATAATAATGATGATGATAATAATAAAAATAATAGTAGCAGTAGTAGTAGTGGTGGTGGTGGTGGTGGTGGTGGTGGTGGTGGTTGTGGTGGTGGTAAAATGTGGTGGTGGTGGTTGTGGTGGTGGTGTTTGTGGTGGTGATGATGATGATGGTAGTGGTGATAGTGATGCTGATGCTGATGATGATGATGATGATGATGATGATGATGATGATGATGATGATGATGATGATGATGATGATTTTTCTCTATCGTGCTTCAGTACCGTTCAATTAATAGCAACGCATGTCGGAAGGGTAAAAAGTTTCCATGACATTCGAATACTGGGTTCACCTTTGCACCTCCGCCAGATATATTGTTCTAACTCCGGACCAAACTACTTAGGAGTATGAATACAACTGTGTTATTAACTCGGCCTTGGCACCATGAATGACATCATTGTTGTGTTTCAAAGAGAGAGACGAAATGAGCGTCCAAAGGAACTTGTACGGAGTCCCTAAAGGAACAGATTAACGGATGATAGACCAATCTCCAGAAAGGAAGATAATAACTCGACGGAACTAGGTAACATCTACAAGGCAATAGATAGTGTCGTGGGAACAGATAATATCGCGACGTAGCAGATAATTGTCTCGAGTGATTATAATTATAGTAATAGTATCAAAGTATACTAAATATTATCTCGAGGTACTGCATAATATCGAGGTATATCAGTTATAATATCAAATAGAACAGTATAGCAGGTATACCACATATATTATCAATGTATATCCGATATAATATCAAAGTATGTGATACGATATTAACCCTTTCGCTGCGGATGACGAGTATGTCTCGTCATAAAATTGTATTCCCGTAGGCGGATGACGAGAACCTCTCGTCACAAACACAGTTCAAGCTCACGGGATATAATAGTGCTACGTCTACTGGAATACAACGTTATCGCGTATTGGAATGATAAAAAAAGTAATGAATAATTATTATATAACTGAAGATAATATTCGTTCGGTAGATGGCGGAATTATCGTTTTTATTATGGATTATGAAATCATCGTGTGATGTCATAGTTACTACGTATATATGCTAAAAAAATACGTTTGCTGTAACATGTTTATAGAAACTTTGACTAAAATTTACAAATAAATTTACAAATAAAATCTATAAATTTTTATAGATAAAGTTACTAATATGGTGACATTGAGACGTAGATATTCAGCTGCACAAGTTAGAGATTTGTTGAGTTATATTGGTCAAGGGATGAGTTATTCCGAACACCTATTTTGGGGTGTTTCCAGAGATATCATACTGAGGAAAACTAAAAGTACGAGTAGGCTAACTATGAGGAACTATGAATAACCATGAAAATTTGCCAAAAAACATATGCAGATTTACAATGTGAAAATTCGGGATATTCGGCTTTACATTACGCGTACAGGATTAAAAGGCCCACGCAGCGAAAGGGTAAGGTATATCAGATATAATACCAAGGAACATCAGATAAAATACCAAGGTACATCATAATGATGTATTTCACGCATAGGGCCTACTGGTCTACTCGGTTATTGCACTGTGCCTGTAATTGAACGGTTGAGGATTCGAGACAGCTGAGGATACTTCATGTAATAACTGTAGGGACGACGTTTGCGCATGCCTCATTGGCTTTAAAACGCGGGAAACAAGGAGCGTCTCCCAAGCGTTCTCCTAGAGACATGGGCGCTTCACCTGTCATAGTCCTACCGTCGTAACCTGTCACTTTCTGGACACCGTACTATGCTTTACAATGCACTGTCAGAGGTCGTCAGTCTTTACCTCTGCTCTTCGTATTCCTGTGTGTTTCTTGTGTGTGGAAGTCGGAGCTTTCAACGGCTACAGATTGCGTTACGCAGTTGTGGAATTCGGAGCTGAAGAGGTTACACGTCGCTCAATGTAACTGGATGTTTAGATTAACAACTGTCACCAGTTTAAAGACACTCTTCAGATTAAGTGATCATCAACTTATTGTAAACCGAGATTACTTAAATTATCTCACGAGAAATATATTTCAGTGTTAACGACCGATTGTATAATTTGAGCTGTTGACGACGACTGTTTTAAGTTATAGCATAGTAGGACCCTGGGGCGGTCACTTGTTGCGCGGCTAATACAACAGAGAGGACAACACAGCGTTTGAGATGGACGGACATACTGATATATTAAACTCGTCGAACAAAATAGGTAAGGATTGTAGATGAGCCTTTTCTGCTTTTCATCTTAACGATGTCTATCTATAATCTAATCTAAACTAATCTGAACATTTGTAAAGTGCTTCTCACAGCAGAGCTATTCAGAAGCGTTCTCAGCGTGAAAGGCCCGTGCAAAGGAGGAAAGTCTTCCTAAGTAGCGTAGAGATGTAGATGAGTTCCCCTACCGGAATCCTGCTACGAATTTCAGGGGAAGATCATTCCATAGTGAGGGACCCGCAACAGCGAAAGCCAGGTGCTGGGCCAATGAGGTTCGCGACCAAGGTCAATTATATTATCTGTATCATCTTTATACGATAAAAGATGCTTCAGATATGGCTTATCTCGTGAATATCTTATTATTGTCGTAGATGATCTATCCAATAGATATCTTATTATTATCACAAATGGTTTATCTAACGGATATCTCCCATTATCGTAATAGAAATATAGAAATAACACATGAAAGCGGCACATAAGAGTGTAACATAAAAGCTCCAATATATAATGGTACAATGGACATCTCAGTGTCTTTCATAGTAATCATTTACATTATAACGTCATTCCAGTAATTCGTGAGGTTCGCCAATATGCTTGTGAGTTTTATTTCTAGCTCTAAGTCATGATTTCTTTGGTAGATGTCACCCTAGTACAAGTTTCCACTGCAGTATCCACTGAATACTTCATCATGAATGGTCTCCTAAATGCCTGTAAATTGGCAAAAACGTCTGTTCATAAATGCAATGAATCGGTGTTTCCTCGTTATTCATGAATGTCTGTTACCGATTTAAAAGGGACATGGAGACCTATTCGGCTAATGCCATGGGTGTTTAATCGACGGTTGTGGCTTCACGCCTGCTCAGTGACCTCCGTCGTGTAAATGACTCTGGAGAAGTTGTTTTATCATACGTGCCTATGAAACTAAACAGTAGTTTTGGTGCCCGAGTAATCTTGGAAGTAATGGCAAGTCCGGCGATCATAATCGTAGTCATAATCTCGAGATATCTAAAGCGCCCCCAAAAAGCGGAGTTATGGGAACCAGTTTATTCACAGGCGCTCAATCAAAACAAAATCGATGCACTGGCCCAGTGTCTCGGACCTTTATAATACGTCAATTTCCGACTAAAGGTCCGAAAAGCAGGGAACAACTGATTCTGATTGTTTAAATAGGACAGGCGAGTTGTAATTTGTCTACTATGGTTGGTTTCAGATGCGGAAACAGTTGGTCGATTGATTGATGCAAGTTTTGATGTCAAAGAATTCGCGTATTCGCCGTACAGCAAGTTTCGCGTTGGAGCTGCCCTGCTGTGCGAGGATGGAACCATCATCTCAGGTTTATTTATGCAATGCCAGACAACACATGCTTCGTTTAGTTCCTAATCTGGATAACGCCTATGCATGCTGAATATGGCTTTGTTTTACAAGTCCATACTTCTTTGAAGGAACGTCCTTCTTTGTTCTGAATGTAGACGTAATGAAATGAAGATTTAATCATAATCTTTATCACCGTTAGGATCATCATCATCATAATTAGCCGTATCCACAGCATCAAAACAAGCATCATCGTCAGACATCGTCACAATCGTAGACTTGTTAATGTGTCAACAAGGTTTTTCAATTAAAACGAATACAATACAAATCATCGTTATGGTCACCATCAGCAGTATCAAGAGCATCATAACTATCATTACTATCATCATCATCATCATCATCATCATCATCATCATCATCTACTCATCATCATACTATCATCATCATCATCATCATCACCATCACCACTATCCAGAGCATCATGACTATCATGACTATCATCAGTATCGCCATTGTGAAGTCTTTAGAGACGCCATAAAAGCTGCACATATGTATACATACTTACATACCTACTTATAGGCCTACACGCATGCATACATACGTCGTATGTTAACACGTACATACGTACATACACACATACATGTATATGCATACATGAATACATCATCATCATTACCATCAACACGAATATCACCGTCATCTTCAACAGCATCATCATCATCATCGCCAATTCAACAACGACAATCATCAGGATCATCACTAAGTCATAGCATTCGTCGTCTCCATCGTCACAGTCAAGGCAGCGTATGTAAAAACACGAAGCATATACAAACCAATGCGTTTTTCTCCCTAGGATGTAACGTAGAAAACTCCGTCTATCCTCTCGGTCATTGCGCAGAGAAGACAGCCATTGGTAGCGCAGTGTCACGTGGCTATAAGAAGTTCAAGGCCGTCGTTGTTTCAAGGTCATTGAATAGTATTACGTCATTTCAGTAGATAAACATTGTATCTATGTGAAGTCTTTATGTACTTACAATGCTTATATATCTTATACAATACAATACAACTGTAATTTGACTAGTGACAAAGTTCAAAGCGCACACTGAAGCCTGGCATAATTAAGAATCGTAATTAGCCTGAAAGAGGTAGGTTTTCAGTCTAGAGCGAAAGAGAGTCTCGCTATCAGAGTTGCAAGCACGAGGAGGTAGAGAGTTCCAGATGGAGGGACTGCAACAACTGTGAATGAACGCCGACCAAAGACAAGACGTGTACTAGGAACAACATACTTAAATATATGCTGAAAAAATAATGATATCTCTTGAATCATCTGACGCATACATACATACATACATACATACATACATACATACATACATACATACATACATACACACACATACATGCATACATGCACACACATACATGCCTGCATGCATACATACATACATACATAGGTGCATACATACATGCATACATAGGCTAATTATAGTCAACTTAGAGCAGTTCTTATTTCCTTTGCACATATCAATTCTTGTTTTCGCTAAACTCTCAATTTTGGGCTTCATTTGTGCTTATCTGCCTTAGGTTTGGTTTCCTGTTTTAGTCTAGATTTGCTTTGCTTCACTGCAGCCCTTTTTCAATTCGTATACGGTTCCAATTGTGACAAGATTTTGGCAGTTACACAACTGCGAAACGGTATATATCTTGCGATGCGCTGTTACTATGCCAGGACCCATTGGGCTTCGTCCATGGGCGTCTCAAGTGGTTAAGAGTGCATGGAAGACGAGCGACCCTTGTGTGTCCATAGAGCACGAGCGATTTAATTTTGTTACTTTAAATAAATGGGGATCCTCAAGAAATCGATTTTAATTACCGAATCGTTACTGGTTACAGCGCTAGTTACACGTACATCTTAGTGCAGAGTACTATAGCTTAAGCGCAACGCGCGAGCGCTGCGTCAAATCAGAGGGAGCACGAACATAATTCTGGCAAAGTTTAATTGCTATTGTACACGTGAAGGGCCATAATATCTTCGTATACCCGGTACCACAGAATAATTAGGATTTTAAAAGCTTTTGACCTTGTATACTTTATGACTGTGTCCCAGCGAGCCTAAATCAAGCAAATAGCCTGCCTTAGTCAAAGTGAAGATGCTCTGAACGAGTAATCTTTAAGACTAATAAATGAACTAAAAGAGGTAATTAATTAAACAGATTAATTAATGCACACCGTTGGACCACCGGGCGTTCAACTCAATAATTCACGCTATGTTTAATTAATTAATGGATTATTTGCTATCCTTCGTTTACAACTATGCAATGAGCTTGACTTTTGACTCTGTTTTCTCGACGATGAAGATATGTGTATATGTATGTATGTATGTATTTATGTATGTATGTACAGAGGTGAAAATCTGTACATAACTTGGGGGAGATTTTTTCGGGTCGGATTTTTGCAATTTTTGGAGGACAGAGGCCCCAGTCAGAACTTTAGCGGGACAGTCCTCTCTGTCCTCCCAAGGCTCCCATGATTTACAACACTGTGCACGTATGCAGGTATACCTGCATACGTATATATACGAGTATGTAGCCTACGTACGTATGTATGCATATATGCAGGTGTACATGTATGCATCTTAATGTATGCAAGTATGTATGTATGTATGTATGTATGCATGCATGTCAATAATTTGTATATATGTAAGTTTGTACGTACGCATGTATTATATATATATATATGTGTTACATTGAACGCGTGCTTATGCTTATATCTGTATGTACGTATGTAAGTAGGTCTATGTTCGTATGTATATATGTATGTATATGTGTATGTATTCCAAAAGATTCCTTTTTTTATTATTACCGTAATCCAGGAAGATTATTGCGCACTCCGAAGTATTGCAAAAGATAAGTTGTTGTAATCAAGGTCAGTGTCTTTGTAATCTGTGAATCTGCGACGATCTACAACTATTTCTGTGTTTTGAACAGCGATATGAAGAGCACATTCATCGTTCCTTGTGGATCATGTCGCCAGGTTTTGGCTGAGGTAACACATATGTTTTTATGTAATTATAATGGAACATTTACGTAGCGCCACTCGATGCAAGGTGGCACGACAAAAGAGCGACCGACAAAAGACGCCGACAAAAGAGCGCCGACAAAGAGCGCCGACAAAAGAGCGCCGACAAAAGAGCGACCGACATAAGAGCGATGTTGGGACGACCACACTGTCCACACATGAAGTGTACTTTTAAGATTATAAATCAAAGCAACCAGAAAGATTAATCCTAGTGCAATAATTTTTTTATTCAACAAAGTGCTATGAAGAAAAGAGAATTTAATTACGAAATAAATGTCTGAATTTAATACTAATACTGTTCAACTAAAGTATAAAATATGCGAAGTTTAAATCTAAAACGTCTATGAAGAAAAGAGAATTTAATACTAAGTAAATGTCTGAATTTAATGCTAAAACTGTTCAACGAAAAGTCTAAAAACGGTCTAAAACGTTCGTGTTGGTTATTGAGTCAACTAGAAAAGTTACAGTTCAAGGTAGGCTATAGTTCAAGCGAATCGACCTTCTCCATGCTCATTTTATTTGGTCACTAAAAGTCTTCACGTCCTTTTATAAGAAAAATTGTAAGCAACGCTCAACGATTTCCGATAAAAGGGCCGAACAACAAAAGTATTTTTAATAGAGAACGTATATTTCGAAGGCCTAGTAATATCAGAGCCCGATTGAAACAATTTCGCACTTAACCCCATAGAACTATAGGCCGTAACATGCTAATTGTTTAAATTGGCCCTTTTGCTTGTCCCCTTGATAAGCCCCGTTGATAGATCCCTTCGCTCTTATGTCGGTCGCTAATTAGCTCTTTTGTCGGGGCTCTTTTGTCGGGGGCTTTCTGACTGTCGGCGTGCCCGATGCAAAGCTTATCAGAGGCGCTTTCTGCTCCAGCATATTTTATTTAAAATGTCTTTGTAATCATTTTTATTCTCCAGATAAACTTATATTATGCATTAACTTATGCTTCTAAATTATCTCGTAAAGTAAACATGTAGACGCAAAGTAATAGTGTAGTTAGGGTTTTCTGCATCATAATTATGCCATATGGAACTAGGCCTAGTTTTTAATTTAAAAAAACTCTGCAGTACATGTAACTCTTCCACTATATTTTATATGTACAAGGGTTTGGTGTTGACTTTACATCGCGTCACTCGCAGTTCAATCTCTACCATAACTAGCATCTAATAATATTCAACCTAGCATTAAACATAACCATCAACTTAACATAGTCATATACACATATGGATAAGATGGCTTGTGTGGGAAATGGAAAAACGCTACATCCCATTTGGATACACAGATGGTACTTCGCACCTTACACATTTATGCAGGGGTTCCCAAACTTCTCTATGCCCAGCACCCCTGGGAAATGTTTGACCAATGTTCGCACCCCCTAAAAGTATGATCACATTTGAAGACGCATACACAAAATTGTTGCTAAGCCTACTGAAACTTGTGCTTAGTGCTTACAAACCTTAGGCTAGCCTTACAAGCATACAATGTTACATAAAAATAAACTTCAAATCTTATGGTCTTACCCATAAGCTTACTTATCCTATGACAGCTCAAAATGTTTTAATGTATTATCAATGCATTCTTATAATTAATACTTGCTCTCTTTGTCGCACCCCTGAAATGACATGTCGCAAACCCTGGGGGTGCGCGCACCCCAGTTTGGGAACCCCTGCATTTAAGGAACGGTTGTCTGGTGCAAGACTTCGACCGCTTCTGAGTATGTAATCGTAATCGTAATCGTAATCTCCACACTTCTAAAGCGCCACTAGAAAGCTAATCGCATGGCACCAGCTTATTCACGAGCGCTGAGGTATCTTAGAGAGGCGCTACGTAAATGCTCTGTAAGAATGAATGAATGATGAATGACAGAATGGCAATACAGCACTCGCGAGTAAGCTGGTGCTCTGCGTCTAGCAGTTGAATAGCGTTTTAGAAGTTGTTGATTCCAGGATTAAGATTGCGACATAGCCCGCCTTCCTCGGTACTCTCACATCTCTACCTTTATGTTTGACGAACTTCATTGGCTCCCTCTGCAATCTGCATGCTCGCATACAATTTAAAATCCTCTCTCTGATCTTCAAGGCTCAGAGGGGTTTTGGCCCCAAATATCTGGTTGGCGTAATACTTCGGCCTCATTCAGCTTCCTCCCACCGTCCACTTCGTTCCTGCAATAGACTTGACCTCTTGGTTCCCCGTAGTAGAACTGCTATGGCTCAGTCTCGTTCCTTTGCATCAATTGGTCCCTCTCTTTGGAGTGCTCTTTCTCCTTCTGTTCGCTCTAAAATTCTCTCTGGCAGTCTCTCTTCTTCCTTCGCTTTTCTCAAAACCTGTTTATTTTCGCGGGGCTTAGCACAATGAGAGCGCTTCTGAACGGTTCACCCTACGAGAGGCGCTTTACAAATACTTAAATACGATACGATACGATATTCTGTAGTTGATGTTTTTATAATCTTTTGTAGTTCGGTTTGGACTGGTTAGTCTACATGACGAAGTCAGACAGATCGTACGAAGTGAAGAGGGTTCGCGATCTACTCCCGGATGCTTTCGAGAAGTCTTGTCTTGACCATAATGATTGTCAGGGTTAAAATCAAAGGAACGATCACACAAATAAATAGGTCGAACCATGCATGGGGTGAAATCCAAATATTATAGTGGATTAAACCTCCTACTTGAAAAGGAATATTGTTCGATCAAAGCGTTGAACATTATAATTTAACGGTCTTCTTGTGGTTCTCTGCCTCTTAGGCAGGTTCAAATGTCCGACGTCGCCACTCCTCTCGTTGTTGGGCCTCTTCTTTCAGCTTCCTGTAACCGTTTGTCATCATCCAATCCAGCATAATCTGTCTTGGTCTTCCTCTTGTCTTCCTCCCCTCCATTTAATTTAATTTAATTTAACGGTAGTCAGTTATAATATAAACACTTAACAAACTGCCTATTGAGTACCAAGCAAAGCGCTCTATAGATACTTTAACTTAAACTATGTTAGCTGTCCATAATTAAGAGGAGAAAGTTCAACTATTATCGAAGCAGTGCTCAGTTAGTCTAATTAGAAAAGTCACACATGACAGGCTATGCTGCACGCTTGCAGACCGTAACAAGTTTAATTGATTGATTGATCTAGCAGGATCTCCGTCCCAAGTTGCTTTATTTACACATCATTATCTTTGTATGTTTACGGTGTGATAACGCTTTCTTAAAGACGCCATCATGTCAGAGATGATTAGTGTTTCATGAACGCAGAATACAGACTCATTCATTAAAAAATTTATATAGCGCCCCTTCAAGGTAACTACTCAGAAGCGCTCCCAACTCCAGCCCGGGTTAAAAGGCAAGTTTTCAAATGGCCACAAAAAGTATCAGTACATGATCTAGGGAACAGGCGTAGCTCCCGAGGGAGGCTATTCCAAACCCTAGGGCCTACCACAGAGAATGCTAGGTTCTGCATAGCTGCTGTGCGGGCATACGGGACCACCACTACCTCCCTCTCAGCAGAGCGAAGGGAGCGACTCCCATGAGCCCCGATACCGGCTGACAGAGGTCTTTTATAGAAACATTAAATTTTATAGTCTACGTGTAAGTGGTAGGATTATAGTCCTGCGTATTTGAGTAGTTAGCGACAACTATTAGGGCCTTTCATTAATCAGTTCAAGTACGGGGTTTGACTATTTAATATCTTGTGTCATTGGATTTCAATTTTCAAAATGGCCATTGACTGACACCTTCTGTATCACGATAAGGGCTCTAAAGTAGTCTTATATTCGAATGAAATTTGATCATATAATGGGAGGTCTCCCTGGCATCCGGGCTCAAGTCTTCACTTGCCATCTATAGACAACCCCATTGACAAAATGCAGCGCTCGTGAATAAGCTTGGCTTCACAGTAGCGCTTTAGAAATTTGGAATTTACGATCACATTATTACAAAGTCAATGGTAGACAAAATTGAATAGGAAACAAGTGGTCGGGCACGGTTGCCGATTGGTTAGAGCGCTTGGCCTGTAACGCGGAAAGTACGGGTTTGAGCCTCCTCTCAGACCGTTAATTACTGTGTAAGGACGTTGAGCAAGTACTTCGCTCACAATTGCTCAACACCATCGATGTTCTGTTGTATGGTCGTGTGCACTTCTGAACTTTCTGAAGGAGGGAAATATCAAATACAGTTGTATTGTATTGCATAAGTGTATCTGAATTCTGAAACAATAGGCTATTGAAACGAACTAAACGACACGATGCTGTTCATTGCGGTATTTCTACCGAAATTAAGCACGTGTCAAACACTATTCCACGGAATGTGTTCAGTAGTCTGGCAAACCCACTGCTAGTTGAAAAGCAGTCGAGTTTCTTAAATAGACTCGATACATCGAAACACGTCTTTGACCTTTCAACCGTTTCCAGATATCCAGCTGCATGAACAGCGGTTCCCTGTGTTAAACTTGGCAGAATTTAGAAACGTCCGACGGATTCTTCGTATCAGATAACAGAGGCTTGCCTAAGAGGAACAAACACAAAATAATAAATCTTAATAAAAATTTATAGAGCGCCAACTGAAAGCTAAGGGCGGGGCACCAGCATACTTACGAGCGCTGTAATCGTAATCGTTACATTTGAAAATTCTTCTAGCACCCAAAGCTAAGTCATTCGAAATTTCAATCAGTCGAAATTTATATAGCGCCCCGTCAAGGTCTCTACTCAGAAGCGGTAGAACTGACTTACTTACAGGCATATGCATAGTAAATTATGAGGAAATCGCCTCAATCGGTTCTAAGTCGAGATGAAGAAGTCCGACAGGCAGATCGAAAGTGGCTACGGCGGATGGTGCTTGGAACTGGAGAGGGGAGAAAGTTCAGGTGAAGAGGAGGAGTCTGAATAGAATTTCGATCTTAGCTTAGTAGGATCTTTGAAAAGTACCATAGTCGTATTGAATGTGGTATTTGATTTTTCGATGAGCGATGGGACAACATGGAAAAGGTTCTAACAAGAATTATAATAAAATGAAAGATTGTCAGTACATAAGGGATTTTTCCAAGAAAGGACATTTTAACGAACTAGCTTAAAATCCTAGTTATCATAGAACATCTAACAAATTTCATTTCTCTGTGCTTCAATGGAAGTATACAATATGCATGAGATACTTAAGATATCCTAGAATTATTTATAGTAGGCAATATTGTAGTACAATACTGGATATTCTTCACTTCTTCCAAGTAGGTTGTCTGTCCCTCGATTTCTTCATTAGATTCAGCCTGAATTCCGACGAACAGCTGATAAATCAACGCTCCTAAGATGGCGCCAAAGTGTGGAATCACCAGAGGCACCCAGAACCAGTAATTGTAGACCCTGTAATGTAATACACGAATCACATTGTATCTATCAATTTATATAGCGCCTCTCACAGTGCACACCAATCAGAGGCGCTCCCAGTGCGAAAGACCCAGAGAAAAGAAAGAGGTCTTCAGACAACGAAAAGAGGCACTTGGCCCACCAGTTAATAAGCAGGAACGTGTCAAAGGAGGAAGCTGGTTCCATAGTGCAGGGCCAATGAAGGCAAAGGCTCGCGTTTTAGCCATAGCAGTTCTTGCTCGCGGGACAAAGGCTACTTAATTGTAGGCTACATTGACAAAATTAATTGTACATTGACAAAATGCATGCATGCCGTGCAAATATTGTTTTTAAAGGAACTCATCACAGCACTATTATATATTATTCGATCAATACAAGAATAATAACCATTTTTTGCTAGTACTAGTAATACTAGTAGTAGAGTAGTACTAGTACTAGTACTACTACTACTACTAATACTGTTACTACTACTGCTACTACTATTATTATTATTGTTATTACTATTACTATTATTACTATTATTACTGTTATTGTTACTATTATTACTATTACTACTACTGCTACTACTACTACTACTACTACTATTACTACTACTACTACTACTACTACACTACTACTACTACTACTACTGGTGGGCAGCAGCAGCATCAGCAGCAGCAGCAGCAGCAGCAGTAGTAGTATTGTATTGTATTGTATTGTATTTGAACACTTGTTATAGCGCCCCAACCAGATTTCCCATTCAGAGGCGCTCCCGACTACTGCGCGAACGCTGAATCGGAGTTTCACGCCGAAGCGCATGAACAATTGCGAGTGAAGGACTTGCCCAGGGTCCCTACGCGGCGACTTTGAGGTGGATCCGAACCCGCAACCCTCCAGCTGCAAGGCACCGAACATACCCCTACACCACCGCGCCCCAGTTGTATAAATACCTAGCTACGCCTCTGCACAAGGCCTGTCTTAGTAGTAGTAGTAGTAGTAGTAGTAATAGTAGTAGTAGTAGTAGTAGTAGTAGTAGTAGTAGTAGTAGTAGTAGTCGTAGTAGTAGTAGTAGTAGTAGTAGTAGTAGTAGTAGTAGTAGTAGTAGTAGTAGTAGTAGTAGTAGTAGTAGTAGTAGTAGTAGTAGTAGTAGTAGTAGTAGTAGTAGTAGTAGTAGTAGTAGTAGTAGTAGTAGTAGTAGTAGTAATAGTAGTAGTAGTAATAATAATAATAATAATAATAATAATAATAATAATAATAATAATAATAATAATAATAATAGTAATAGTAATACTAATAGTAATAATAATAATAATAATGTGGCGAAAATCCCCGTGGCTCGGTGCTTCCCTGGTTCTCTCCGGGAAGGCAAGGAGAAGAGGTTCGTCCGGCTCGAGTAGCAGAGTCCCCGTGTCGCTCAAAGGAGCGCAAGTCCGGCGTCCGGAGTATAGCGGACGTCTTACACGCCGTCAGTCGATCGGTCGCCAAAGTCAATCAACACCGACACCTCACTCGGGTTTAACACGATTTATTCTTCAGACGAAAACCTCCAGAACTCTTAATGACAATCGCAAAGTCAAAAACAGCAACCAAAAGCCCGAACACTCTTAGCCCTCTAAGCACACTCCATGGGCACTTCCTCTGTCATCGAGACTGCAAGGCCGATGCTTCGCTCGAGGCCGAATCTCCACTCCCTCTCTCCCTCTCTACCTCCGAGGGAGCCCTCTATTTATACCCTCTGAGCGGAGTGGAGCGGAGCGGAGCAGCAGCGGAGCGGAGCGGAGCAGAACAGAGCGAAGGGGGAGGAGCAGAGCGGAGCGGAGCGGAGCAGAACAGAGCGAAGGGGGAGGAGCGGAGCGGAGCGGAGCGGAGCGGAGCAGAGGGGGAAGGAGCAGAGCGGAGCAGACCCAAAAACCGTCACACTCTCCCCCCACTGCGATACGAAATGTCCCCTATTTCGCAGGAGAGGCGCTCAAGAAGTTCCCCGAACCTCCCCGCAAGTCATTAACAGCGGTCAACAAACAAAAAGTCAATCAAAAAGTACCCGGTCGCTATCCGACCGTCCCTACGAACAAACGGCCAACGGGCCAAAATCAAAGTCCATAGAGGCAAAGTTCAACCGTCCCTACAAACATAACGCAAAGCGGCCAACGGCCCAGAAGCAAAAGTCTGTAAAGACTAAATCTCGGTCGCTTCCCGACCATCTACCTAGAAGGCATAATATCAACACGGCCAACGGGCCCAAAAAGCTAAGCCTAAACTTAAGAGATTGCACCCCTGGCGTCCAACCTAAAATCGCACAGTTAAGCAAATGTTCAGGTCAGTTATCATTCAACACACAGAATGTCCCTCGACAGAATTCCTCTGGAGTCTGTGTCCAAATTCACCGGGCAGCTCTCGTCAGGCAGAAGCAGATTCAGAGTCCAAAACGGGTCCAGGCAAGACGGAAGACCCGTGGTCTGCGTCTAGCTTCTTCGTCGTCGTCATCCGGCATCATCGGGCGGCGTACTGCTCGTCTATCGGTAGCGAGCAGGAAGGCGACTCATCCGCTTAGTTCGCCCGTCGGCCTCATCTGGCTGAGGAGCCGAAGGCAGCATATCGGCCGCGTTGGCCGAAGGCGTCGCATTCCTTCTGGCATTCTTCTTAGGCGCAGGCCGCGTCTCCAGCTCATCAGTCCCCTCGTCGAAACATGGCCGCAACTTGTCGACATGCGCGACAAAAGGGCGTGAATTCTTCGTCTTTCTTAGGCGATAGTTCACAATGCCGCATCGTTCCAGCACTATGTAGGGTCCCGTGAACATGCGGGCCCATTTCGGACTGCGGCCCTGGTATCGTCGAGGCGTGTAGTACCACACGCGGTCGCCAGGGGAGAATTCAGCTGGATGCACTTTCATGTCGTAGGCGTGTTTCCGGCGCTCAGCAGAGACTCGTAAGTGTTCCCTCACAAGGCGATACGCGCTCTCCATTCGGTCGGCAAAGTCTTGCGCGTAGGCTGAGTATGTGGCCTCGCCACGATCACCATCCGGAGGTCTCCCGTAAACAAGGTCGATCGGAGCCCTTGTTTCTCGCCCGAACATCAAGAAGTTCGGCGAATAACCCGTAACTTCGTGCGGCGACGCCCGATAGGCGGCCAAGACCAGAGGAAGAACCTCATCCCAATCGCGCTGATGGCTGCTAACTATTTTCCCCAGCATGGCACCCAGGGCCTTAGCTACCGAGGAACCCTCCTGTGCATCCCTTGGAATAATAGACCCACTCTTAATGAAATTAACCATGGCCATTAGAAAGAACAGGAACATCACTCTAGTTAATTGCTTGCCCACAGCAATCTTATGCGAAAATGGTCGCCGCCGTAAAAACTGTTGTACCGGGCACGCATCGCCTGTCTCAAGTTTATGGGTACAAATCGAGGTCTTCCCTAGATCCCTATCAGTTACAGAAAGCACATACCCATATTCTACCAGCATTTTTCCCAAGCGCTCCTTTATCTCAGGCGGCACCTCTTCGGGCAAATCTGCCAGCAGCGATTCGCTAGGCGGAACTACACTAACGGGCCTCGCGTTCCCTTCAGGCGTACCCTTTACCTCCACCTGCACCGGGTGCAAGCCTCCCAGGATCTGATCCTTAGCCAATATTACGGAATCCTCATTCAGATTAACTATCCTTACCCGGGTATCTCCGCGATCACCCACCACTACTCGGGCTAAATGTACCCCGGGTTGAATCTCCAAAGCCTCCGTCATCCAGGCGGGCGCAACCGTGTTTAGATCACCATACAGAGTTTTCACCGGGATATCCTGCTGGCATTTAGGGGAAACCATTACCTCCTCGGCAACGATCACACGCCGGCACCACATGTCCCCATTACCCCTTACCAGGGAAATACGCCTGCGTCCGATAAATAAGGCACCTGTCCCAAAACCTAATCGGCAGCGGTGTTCCCTTAACCAATCCATGCCTAACATGGGCTCCGTGATCTGGTCAGACACCAAAAACGTGGTTTGGATCTCAAAACCCCTCCATACCTTAATGGGCACCTGGACCTCCCCAAGGATACGTATAGCAGTCCCATTAGCAGCCATCAAAGTGCGATTACAAGAGCGAAGTTCTAACCCGTCGATGGTAGATGAAGGCACCAGGCTGACTTCGGATCCAGTGTCAATCAGGCAGAGCTGCGATCGTCCGTGAATCATCCCTCGGATGTAGATGGCATTCTTACTGGCGCGGTTCGGCAGACTCGGGCGGGTCGTATGGTTCCGGGCCACCGGGTTCGGTGGCGTTGCATTTTCTTCCTCGGTCGTCGCTGTCTCGTCCGGGCGGTTTCTGAAGCGTCGAGCTTGGCGGCAGTTGCGGGCGATGTGACCGGCTTTTCCACAGTTAAAGCAAGTCAGCGTTCGTCGTTGGTTCTCCGGCTGGCGGTCTGGCTCGGGGCGTGCGTTGAGTTCCGGCCCATCGTGCGTCTGAGTTCCCTGGCGAAGCTCCCGGAATTGGCGGTCGATTCGTTGCTCCAGTTCACGTTGCCATTTCCGCTGTTCGTCTCTTTGATTCGTCAGGAACCGGTCCAGCTGCTCCTGCATCTGGGCGTTCGCATCGGCTTCCTGGGTTGCCCTCACTCTGTTGGGCGGCCTTCGGCGATCATCGGAGTCAATCGTGCGCTGGTAAGCTTCCAGCCGCAGTGCCGTCCGGTAAGCCTCATCGACAGTCTTGGGCTCCCGCTCGCGTACTTTGAGCGAAAGTTCTCGGTCCCTCATCGCTTCTAAGAAAGAGTCCCTCGCGATGATCTGCGTAGTCTCGTTGGAAGGCACCGGGTAGGCCAAGACGACCAGTCGACGGATTTCATGCAGCAGGTCACTGAGGTTTTCTTCCGGGCGTTGACGTCTGTAGTATAGCTGGGCACGGAAGGTTTAGGCCTGACCTTCCGTCCCGTATCTCTGCCGGAGGCGTTCGATCAATTCTTCGTAACTTACGCTCGGTTGAGCGCCAAAGTCCCAGAGGAGCTGAGTGGCGGCCTTCTCCAGCGAACATCGCAAGTAGTCGACCCGATCCGAGGCCGTCCACTTGTTGTGCGTCGCGCAGACCTCGAACTGCACCAAGAAGGACTCCAGCGATCCCGTCCCGTCAAACTTGCCTGGTTTCATCGGTGTCGGGCGGTTTCGCAGCAATCCATTGACATCTTCCATTAATTTCGGCGTCGAAATGGTCGGTACGCCCGTCTTTTCTCGGAGGTTTGATCTCATCGGCTTCCAGACCGTCTCCTCCTCTTCCATCTTTTCGCGAGCGGTTGCCTCCACCGGCGTCGGGTCATCGAAGTCGAGATCGGCTAACAGGCGGCTTCGGTCTGGTTGCGTCCTCATCGTCACTCTCCCAGCGGCTGGCGTCGACGTCTCGGCCGGCGTGCGGATCAGGCCGGGCATCGGATATGCAATCGTGTCTTCGTCGTCTCCCGGAAACATCGTCGGTAGATTCTAGCGGTCGTCGGCTGCAAAGGAAACTGCGTACCCCACTTCTGGTACCAGTGTGGCGAAAATCCCCGTGGCTCGGTGCTTCCCTGGTTCTCTCCGGGAAGGCAAGGAGAAGAGGTTCGTCCGGCTCGAGTAGCAGAGTCCCCGTGTCGCTCAAAGGAGCGCAAGTCCGGCGTCCGGAGTATAGCGGACGTCTTACACGCCGTCAGTCGATCGGTCGCCAAAGTCAATCAACACCGACACCTCACTCGGGTTTAACACGATTTATTCTTCAGACGAAAACCTCCAGAACTCTTAATGACAATCGCAAAGTCAAAAACAGCAACCAAAAGCCCGAACACTCTTAGCCCTCTAAGCACACTCCATGGGCACTTCCTCTGTCATCGAGACTGCAAGGCCGATGCTTCGCTCGAGGCCGAATCTCCACTCCCTCTCTCTACTCTTTACCTCCGAGGGAGCCCTCTATTTATACCCTCTGAGCGGGTGGAGCGGAGCGGAGCGGAGCGGAGCAGAGCAGAAGCGAGCGGAGCGGAGCAGAGCAGGAGCGGAGCGGAGCAGAGCGAGCGGAGCAGAGCGGAGCGAAGCAGGGGAGGAGCGGAGCGGAGCGGAGCAGAACAGAGCGAGCAGAGCAGAGCGGAGCGGAGCGGAGCGGAGCAGAGGGGGAAGGAGCAGAGCGGAGCAGACCCAAAAACCGTCAGCAATAATAATAATAATAATAATAATAATAATAATAATAATAATAATAATAATAATAATAATAATAATAATAATAATAATAATAATAATAATAATAATAATAATAATAATAATAATAATAATAATAATAATAATAATAATAGTAATAGTAATAGCAGTAGTTGTGTTAGTTATAGAGGCGGGATGGTGATGGCAGTTGTGGTAATAGTGGTAGCAGTAGTAAGAGGTGGAGGATGAGAAACAAAAGAAGAAGTAGTCCGAGTAGGAGGACGAGAAAGAAGAAGAAGGAGAAGTAAAATTCCTCAAACCCGAGCTTGTGACGCGCAGAGACACTTTCAAGACCCAACGACCAAATTTACTAGTGTAATATTAACATCTTAGCATCATGCAAGACTCACACACAAGCCCATGATTCAGCTGGTATCCGTTACGCCAAAACACAACTGGTTCCTTACGTGAATACTTCCGTTCCCCATCCGGCGATTGCAGTGAATAGTCTGGGACTGAAGTCCCTGGCTGGGTTAATGGCTCCTCCGCTGTTGAAGGTGTACGTCATATTGATGGTCGCGATAAAGCCTCCCATGCACAGCGGGAACATTCCACCACGGGGACACATGTTGAATTTGTCCGTCAAGGCCATTGCACAGACGGCCAATAACAAAGTACCGAACATCTGCAACAGGTTTGGGTAATGTAAGCTGTTACAACGACTTCACGGTAAGTTAAAAGATCTATTACGTTGAATAATTATAGGAAGGCAAGGTGAGTTATTTTTAGGTGTGGTACTAGTAAGAAAGAATGAGGTATGATATTGCAAGTTAGTCTTAGTCAAGATATGTTAATATAGGTGAAATAAGTTAATAAGTATGTAAGTTTGGTACTAGATGAACGACGTGCGTTCACAAGATTTCACAATAAAATTAGTCGAACTATCCATGTTCATATTGCTCACTCTCCTTTTACCCACAAAATATTGTAATCAATCAGTAGACACTGATTTAGTCACAACTTTGATGTTCGTATTCGTACGGATCAGGGTTGGCCATAATGTTAAATAAGGCATTTATGCAGAACGAACTACTCCTAGCTTTAATCAGCTTCAATCAATTTTAAATGCTGTGAATTGGCTAATAGGTGGTAACCCTAGGTTTGGCATGAGGTCATGCAGTTTATCTGAGGATTATCAATTATCCTATGATTAAGATAATCTTAAGATTTCGGTATAGCTCTCATCCCTGGTCGCATCTTTATTCACTGTGTAGTGTGATTTGGTTTGTGGTAGAATTATAGCTGGTTGTTGGTCCGGTCCGAAGTTCCACGGTCGAGCATAGAAGTTTTATTATTATTGGTCCATCCTCCTGGAATATGTTGCACAACATCCTGTGACATGAGCTACTTGGCCAGTGTGATTCTCCTTACAGATTTTATTTTAGTTATAGTTACAGTTATAGTTAATTTTTTATATTTTAGTTATAGCTATAGTTATAGTTAGTATTATTTTTTAGTTATAGTTATAGTTATAATTAATGGATTTTTATTTTAGTTAATTTTAGTTACTACTTAGTTAAAAAAATTAAGGCTATAGGCAAAATTGTGCGTATTAACACACTGTTTCACAATTTGCTCAGAGCTTTGAAAGCCTTTGAAGCATGGGTGCATTCACCTTCATGAATGCACGAGTTTCCAAAGTAACTGACAAATTACATAATAAAAATATCGCATTTTTTGCGTTCTCATTTATGTCGAATCGTCCATATTGCACTTCCTATTTTTATTTTTTCTATTAACGAAAATAAAGATGAATTTTCGTTATTGTTATTTTCGTTATAGTTATAGTTGCAGTTAATGATATTTTTAAGTTTTAGTTATAGCTATCGTTAACGAAATCATTTTATTTTCGTTAACGAACATTTTCGTTAACGTTATCGTTAACGAGAATCACACTGCCTTGAAGACCATTCTCTTCGATCGTTATTTAGTCGTGTTATGACGGGAGGATCTGTGATGAGTCTTTCTTGAAGTGGCGCTATATAAATTTCCAAATAAGATTGCGATTATGTTTATGCAGCGCCTCGCACCTGGAAAACGCTGAGCTCTAATGCTTTCTCGGTGGATGGTCCAAAGCGTTGGAATCCATTGCCAACTGTTTTGCATTCTGTTAGCTCTCTGTTGTCAATCCGAATTTTAAATTAAGACTTAGATCGACTTATTCATTCACCGTAGTCTGACTTCTGGCTTCTTTGACCAGTACTGATTATGAATTCTCAGCGGAAATGCCATACACAACATCCTAAATCCTACGGATTTACATTAAATGGCCATTCATTGATGCCATATCATCCCATATGCATCGTTAAAATGACGCTATAGAAGCTATCTGTTTAGGTACGTGCAGAAATCATGGCTACCTGATCAATGACTCCGTTGCTTGTGCTGAGGAAGGGCTTAGGATATGTTGCCCATATTCCAGCAGTTGCTGTTTCGCCGATCACAGAACGATTTCCACCGTCAAAGTTGTTCAGAGCATCTGCAGAGAAAGACGACATTGCGTTCTATCATGCAGTTCCAAAAATTCTCCCGTACTCCGTGAAACAGCCCAACAAACATTGTCTGGTTCTCTAATCTTTCTTGTACTGCTGGACAGCCTATGCATGCTTCAGCGCTTTAAAGTGATTCAGGAATTGCGCGATATAAATGTTCAAACCTTCTTGCATTTAAACTCTAGAATGAGACTCTATAAATGCAACACAATAAATGAACTGATGAATAAAAATAAGAAATAAGTTTTTCTCCGGTTAAAATTTGTTCTGCCCCGAATCAAATTGGCCATCAACAGAATGAAATTAACTAATTACATGAATTAGGTAAATATAAAATCAGTCAGTCCTACCGCTGTATATACCATAGACACAGGCGCTCCCAACGAATGCTCCAAGGTACTGCGCAGCCCAGTAGACGAACATCTGAGCGATGTTAAGTCTACCAAGAAAAGCCATCGCCACCGTAATCGCAGGATTCAAATGTCCGCCTAAAATGAAGCATCAACAAATAAATGATGATATTATCATTGCAGTTTTCTTGTGAATATGATTTACTTTAATTGCAACTGAAATTGCAACTGCAAATTTATGAAGTGCTTCTTTTAAAGACACTTTTCAGAGGCTCTACCGGCTTGACAATACACACCGCAATCGAGCAGAATTTGTTTTCAAACTCCATCGATTCATTGAAAAATTAGCAGCGTCAAGGCTAAGCGGTTAGGCTACTATATAAAAAAACGTTTAATTTACATTTGCAATCATTTCTACAATGTCAGTATTTTGGTAATGAATCAAGAATTATTGACCTGAAATAACAATTGAGTTGTAAGGCAAACCTGTGATTCCTCCACAGATCCATATTGCCATTGAGACTGACCATCCCCAGGCAAGGGCGATTGAAAGGTGACCACCGTACTTCTTGTTGCTGAGGACAGATTGGGCATTCGCTGCACAGCCCACGGCCTGTCAGTAGACAGTCAATATCCAGTTATAACTCTACTACAAGCAGGCGAGTTTTCAAGCGATCTAGCGCTCAGCATGCACTAAGGTCATTCGCAGACTATTATTTTATAGAACGAATTAGTAATTTATGCTAACAATCACAATAAACAATTAATATCCAGTGTATGTTTCAACACGTTACTATGAAATTATTGTCTATGATAATTGCCAGCTTTTAGGAATAAATCGTATAGGCTATATCTGAAACATGGTCGTAGTCAGGAAGAAATTTCGGAGGGGTTTTAAGATTTGGGGGGGTTTTCCATTGGAGATGGTCGCAAAAATTAAGTTTTTTTTTTGGTATTTCACATGTAAAAGCATATAAACAATTTTTCAGAAACTTATTTGGGGGTTTGAACCCCGAACCCCACCCCACCTAAATACGACCATGAATTCTGAAAGATAACTTCTTCGTTGCACAAAATAATAGAGTAAATGTCGGGGCCTAAATAAAAGTTTGACTGAAATTTAGACAATAGTAGGCTAACTATTTTGGTATAATTGTGTGAGCGCTGAACAAAAATGTAGTAATTATGAATTCAATCTAATTATATAACTTCATTAGCGTCAGTAGAGCAATACATGAGTTCAAGTGGATGGTCGGTGGCGTGTACAGAGGTGCAAAAAACCAAACTTTTTTCAAAATGAAAAGTTGGTTTTTTGGTGGTTTTGGTTTTTTGGATGAGATTTTCCTAAGGTTCCTAAAACTAATTTAAAATGGCATAATAGCGTTAAAATTAATTAGATGCATATAAATGAAATTAACTAGAACAGTAGAACCGTAGAATGTCATAAAACGAAATTAACAAAGACCATACAACAATTGAGGGTTGAAGAGACGCCATTTTTGGATTTATAATTTCAAAATTTGTAAAAAACAAAACTTCCTGTTTTTTTGGTTTTTAAAAAAAACCAAAAAAACCAAAAACCAAAAAACCAAGCCTTTAACAGCCCTGGGCGTGTACAGATCGATGTGCGGGATGAGTAAGGTGACAAACCAAGATGGGGTCGATGTAAGGTACATAGAGTGTCTCATCATGCACTAGACCGTCCCCTGTTGGAACCACCTGCAATTGAAAATTCGAACCCTTACTCCACACTACTCTTTCTCTTTGGCCGGGCCTTGGGCGGGAGCGCCTCCGAGTGGTTCACTTGAAGAGGCGCTACATAAATTACATAGGTATATATTTACATAGATAGAAACAGCTCAAATAGCATTCTCGGATTACCTTAACACGCACTTCTTCTGAACTGTTAGATGCTCATACTGCCGAGCCTTTGCTACAGTTTTTTAAACTGCGCACTGTAAGCCTATACGTGTACGAATAAATACATACAGAATCATAACAACAAGACTTACGACTAGAGTGAAAGTTCCGATGCACTCAGCTAGAAATTCTCGAATAAGAAAGTTTCGAACTCGCAGTTTGCTTTTCATGTAGTTTCCAACTCGTGACGCCATCACTATAGTTATTATTTCTATAAAAATCTAAAGACTTAATTCTCCGACTAAATGAACGAAGATCTGGCGACTTTTTAACACAATCATTGCACGGCAAATCATTCGCAATTGATCCGCATTGAAAGCCCTTCAAGCTGTCCTTTCGAGAAAGCGGTTTATTTATAAGAGCAGAGTCTGCTATGTAAAATGAACCAGACAAGTTGATTCCTTTACTTAGAGGTAACAGCTTATCGTAAAAGATGCACAGATCGATGCAACAATCGGATCAATGCTTTTATCATTTTGTAACTGAATCCTATAATTGTTATACTAACTTAATTCCTAAAAGCAGATAATATAGCCGCATTGTTTCTGTAATTAACTGTGTCCGATCTGTAGCGGTTACAAGTCAATGGCTACAACGGTTTATTGATTTATTCATCTGATTAGGTTCAACAAGTCGTTTGCTGTAGCCCCGAGAGAGACAGTCTCCTACTAGCCATCGTTCAAAAACAGCCATCCAACTGCACTGAAGCACAATCGATAATACTTAATACTTACAGCTAGGGCCATATTTACACAAGAAGTGATACACTTAGGACAGCGTTTGAACATGCAACAATGGTCTACATGTGAGCGATTTATATACGTGTTTACATATCCGATAGGCCATTCACGTGTATATATCATTACATTTATAAGTGTTATTGTAATAATATATATGATATAACATAACATAACATAATATAATGTCCGTGACCTGGGTGTCACACTTGACTCATCCGTCACGTTCGCGGAGCACGTATCGAACCTGAACCGCTTCTGTTTCTTTTCAGCTGAGGCGTCTCAGGGCCATCAGACGATCGGTCTCTCCTTCTATCTTTATCACCACGGTCCATGCATTTGTCTGCTCCCGCTTGGACTGCTGCAACTCACTTCTCATGGGCCTCCCAAAGCAGCGTCTCTCCTCTTCGGTTTTAAATGCATCAGATAGGCTGATAGCCTGACTAACTCGCTTTGCCCATAGCTCCACAAAAATGCTTGAAGTCTTGCGCTTGTTCCCTATTGCGGCGCGCATCCAGTATAAGATCCTCTTTGTGGTCTCCAAATCCCAGCTAGGCAGCGCCCAAAATACCTCTCAGACTATATGCGAAAGCCGTTATCTGCATCCTCATCTCTCTCTCTCTCCTTACGCTCTTCAGATCGGCTTGATCTCTTTGTTCCTAGGACAGGAACAGCTCTGTCCCTTTACCAGGCGTTTGCTGTGGTAGGGCCCTCCATTTGGAATGACCTTTTCCCCTCACTAAGCTAATGACTGGTTTTCCACATCGGTCTCTCGCTCTTTGAAGGCGTTTTTTTTCCTTCGGGGCTTCCCTGCTGAGAGCGTCTCTGAATAGTTATTCTGCGAGAGGCGCTTTATAATAATACGATATGATAATATAATAAATATAATAGGCCTAATATAATATAACATAATATAACACAGACCTAGTGCAATATGATACAATTTAATACAATACTATATTACGAAATAATACAAATACAACACGATATGATATGACATGAAAAGATTAGGCCTACAGTAATTACAGATTCTATTGATACAGATACTTTTCATGTCATATTTTGAGCCAAACGTACACTGGTGATGATTTCATGGTGATGATGACGACGACTTTATTGAGGAGTTGGACGATAATGGGGAGATCACGATTTGATGAGGATGATTATTGTGATGATGATGAGAGGAGGAGGATAAGGAGGAGGAGGAGGGAGGATATGATAATATAAGTGCGGTAGGATGGAGTTGGATAAATACAGATAACCAAAGTGCGGTTATGCAGTTGGATAAATAAAGAATATACTTACGTACTACCTTTCTTACTTACTTACTTACTTACTTATTTTATTATGCTGATGACGATTGCGACTACCACAACGACGATTTTGATAGTATTGACGACGATAATCATAAAATGATGATGAGGTCATTGAACTGTTCAGCAGGTACAGATACCCCTAACGACATCAACCTGAACAAACAATTATATTACATATCTATACCGCACACAACATGCATAATTAATCGATCTAAGAAGTGCTTCTACGGCTCAATCGACTGGGAAAAATCTCGGTCAATTTCACTGACAGATACTTGCAATCGCAACGGTAATAAATATATAACTGCACAATATGTTACTCGTTATAGACACACTTAAAAATTGTACCACAGCAGAACAGTTGATAAAGCACTTGACATAAAGACGTCATGCATCTAAGGGACAGCAAACATCTCAGCACAACAGATCTCTTAACAGACTCTCGATACAATTATATATTTATTACGCGTTAAGGATATATTATTGCATATTTTTGCACAACACGACTTTTAACAAAACACTTGACAACAAGTCTAGATGTTTTTCCAAGAGAATTGACCGAACAAATGAACGCAAGTTTCAAAGTCTATTTCCTGAACTGACCTGTAATTTCTATTGCTATTTATTCATTTGCTGGTGGTCATCATTGTTCGACGCTTAACATACATCGGCGATCTAGAAGAGTTTGGATTTTATGTTCTGTATTTTTGATATTGACATTGTTTATGACCATGTCTTAACGAACAGGTCAAGCAACAGGCAGTGTGATTCTCCTTACAGATTTTAGCGTTATAGTTATAGCTTAATGATATTTTTTAGTTATAGTTATAGTTAGAAATCATTTTATTTTCGTTAACGAACATTTTCGTTATCGTTATTGAATCACACTGGCAACAGGCTGCTTTAGCAGCAGTTACATTTTTAATGAGTCAGAACGTCGAGCACTACAATTCATAGTTAGTTATATAGGCACTTTATAAAGCTCCTTTTCTGTCTCTTCGGTATCTCAGTTAGTGGTTACCACCTAAAATATTAAAGTTTCAAACCATGTAATTGAATTGGTTTATGAAAGACCATAACGTCATAGCTAACTACCCAAATTCGTCTATAATCCTCACCGAGTGGTAACCACCTAGTGGTAGCCACCTAGTGGTAGCCACCTAGTGGTAGCCACCTAGTGGTAGCCACCTAGTGGTAGCCACTTAGTGGTAACCACTTAACTGTAGCCACCTGGGCTAGTGGTAACCACCTAGTGCTAGCCACCTAGTGGTAACCACCTATAGTGGTAGCCACTTAGTGGTAACCACTTAACTGTAGCCACCTGGGCTAGTGGTAACCACCTAGTGCTAGCCACCTAGTGGTAACCACCTAGTGGTAGCCACTTAGTGGTAACCACTTAACTGTAGCCACCTGGGCTAGTGGTAACCATCTAGTGGTAACCGCTTAGAGGTTTTCTGTTTAGCTGTCTACTGAGAATTCTCGATGGCAGAGAAATATATTTTAAGAGATACTGTTCTGTTCCACCCTCAACTTCTCTCAACTCGATAATAAAAAGAGTAAAGTTTTCAAATTGATCAGGTTTGCCCATCGTAGCCTATGCCTTCTTGACTGAAACTATCTCCCACAATGCATTACATGTACATGATGGAAAGAAAAGAGATGGGAAGGAAAGAGATGGTAAGGAAAGAGATGGTAAGGAAAGAGATGGAAAGGAAAGAGATGGTAAGGAAAGAGATGGAAAGGAAAGAGATGGAAAGGAAAGAGATGGTAAGGAAAGAGATGGTAAGGAAAGACATTGTAAGGAAAGAGATGGTAAGGAAAGAGATGGAAAGGAAAGAGATGGTAAGGAAAGAGATGGAAAGGAAAGAGATGGTAAGGAAAGAGATGGGAAGGAAAGAGATGGTAAGGAAAGAGATGGAAAGGAAAGAGATGGTAAGGAAAGAGATGGTAAGGAAAGAGATGGTAAGGAAAGAGATTGTAAGGAAAGAGATGCAAAGGAAAGAGATGCAAAGGAAAGAGATGGTAAGGAAAGAGATGGGAAGGAAAGAGATGGGAAGGAAAGAGATGGAAACGAAAGAGATGGAAAGGAGATATGGAGAGGAAATAAATGGAAAGGAAATAAAATGAAAGGAAAGAGATGGAAAGGAAAGAAATGGAAAGGATTTATATATGTAAAGGCAAGAGTTGGAAACGAGGACTGCGCTGGATAGACAATGGTAACGATATTATGATGATGATGATTTTGTGCTCTTTTGTCTGTCTGAGTATTAGGATTCTCAAATGAAAGAGATAACCATGTCAATTATAATAATCAATTGAACAGGTTACATCAGCATCATCATCAAATTATATCATGAAAGCTGTGCTATAATAGTCTTATATTCTTTTGAAAATGGGTCAGATACAGGAAGTCAGCAGAAAAAATAAAAAACCAAAAAATCTTAAACCGGTATTTAAACGAACTGCACGACGATATGCCATTTTCCTATTAAAAAAACTGAAGCAAGTTAGTGTCAAAGTATATTCAGCAAAATGTGCGCGGTAGTCTGTTAGATGCACTGCTAATCAATCAGTCATATCACGAACCCTGCAGGATCAGTCTCATACAAAGCACTCTATACATCGAAAGACATCTTTGACGGCTTTACCTAATATTCAGACTCAATGCCTGTTGTTTACTGTTTTTTGCTTTGAAATAATCGAGATGTCTGGTAGAATTTGCGCTTTAGCAACGGAGGTCTGTGTATGGAGACTAGAAAATACATTTTAGTCGTAACATCCAGACTTCTTTAGCACCAGGACTGCTAAGTCGTGGGAACCAACTAATTTACGGGACCTCCGTCAGAGACAAACTCGGTTATGCAGACGTGGTCTGCATTGAGTTCCATGGCTATGGATTCAAAGATCCGGAAAGTACAGGTAGACGGAGGCTACGGCGTATGGTGTCTGAATTGGAGAGGGGAAAAGGTAGGAAGAGGAAGAATCTGGAATTGATTTCTGAAGAGTATCAACTTGGTATTGACCTAAAATATCCCGGTCGAAAAGTAAAACTTGTATCGTCTGCCATATAGAAAGGCAAATGCAGACATGACGCTTTGGCTACAAGGTTATCCGCTTAGTTAGTTAAGGAGGCCTCAGTAAGGATGACGGTGTGACGAAGTAATAGCAGAACTGCACTTCCAGCGGTAAAATAAATAATGGCATATATTGGTTATCGCAGCTGTTGACGTCAATCCTTACTTATTAGCTCTGAGAATATATTATACGTAGATACAATGATAGTCTTAAATATATGTCTGGTTCTGCTGTATGTACGCGGCGGTGCAAATGCTTAAAGGAATTCTGGCGCTATCTGACGAATAGCTAAAAAATGCTTTAATGGTTCCGATCAGAGTGGGACGAAATGGACAGGATGCTAAAAAGAAGGACAGTGAAAGATTGCGGGAACACGAGGAGTGGACATAAATACATTTCGTCAGAGAGGGAATTTTCACGAACTAACGTCTTGTATGCATGACAGACGAGTCTTGTGCCGAAATGGAAGTATGCAGGCTGCATGAGAGATTCAAGATATCGAAGATACTGTATCATGCTTATGCAATGCCATGTTACTGGAGCCCTTGAAATCCTTCTTTTCTTCCAAGTAGGTCGTCTGTCTCTCGATCTCCTCATCGGATTCCGCGTGAATTCCGACGAACAGCTGATAAGTAATCGCTCCTAAGATACCTCCAAAGTGCGGAATCACCAGAGGCACCCAGAACCAGTAATTGTAGACCCTGTAATGTAATACACGATTCCTATTACCACATCGTTGTAAGATACATTACTAGATTGCATGCATCCAACACTCTACATAATAATTGGGTTCAATTCCATTCATCACAACACAGGTAGACGTCCAAACTACCAAGTGGAAGAAGAGGGACGAAGGAGGAACTAGAAGAAGAGGAGAAAGAAAGAAACTTAGTGGTCGTAGTATAGTTATACTATCAGAAGTGGTAATAGTAGTAGAAGCGGGAGGTGTAGGAGAACAAGTAGATCAGTTAGAAACCTCATGCATACACACGCACAGTCGCACACACTATCGCTATACTCATAGTCCATGCTAAACTAAGCTACTGCAACTCGCTCTTCCTGATTATAGACACCACCAAAATAAACCGCCTCCAAGCTATTCAGAATAGGCCTACCCTAGCCCGTTCTGTCAGTTAAACCTTCAAACACCACAACATCACTTCTAGCCTCAAGTCATTCCACTGTCTTAAAATACCTGAACGAATAGAATGCAAAGCCATGTCACCCACTACAACGCACTTTAATCCTCACAGCCCTCCTATCTCTGTCAGTTGTTCACAGTCCAAACACTTCGTTCAATCGTTCAACCCGTTCCTCTTTCACGCTAACACTTCTCTACCCTTCCGTCACATCATCACCAAAATAGGTAAATCCGTCCATAGCCATAGCTGTTGGGAATCTGGAGCAAATTCTCTCCAGAATTACGTCAAATTTATGATCCAAATTACGTACCGTACTCAACAAAGTCTTTCTATCTCTCCACAGGCTATCATTCAAAACTGAAAACACTGCTCTTTCATAAATCCTATCTTCATCCCGTCTTCCCCTCACCTCCTGGAACCGAGTTTGACCCTACCTGCCTATTGATTTTGCTTTGACTAAGCGCCTGTGAATAGGCTGGTTTGGGCGCTGTAGAAATCTCGATATTCCTATTACGATTACGCCACACCGCTCCTGCATGCAGTTAAACGCCCAAGATTCAGGTATCCGTAACGCCAACACACAACTGGTTCCTTACGTGAATACTTCCGTTCCCCATCCGGCGATTGCAGTGAATAGTCTGGGACTGAAGTCCCTGGCTGGGTTAATGGCTCCTCCGCAGTTGAAGGTGTACGTCATATTGAAGGCCGCGATCATGCCTCCAATGCACAAGGGGAACAATCCACTAGGGGGACACATGTTGTATTTATCCGTCATGGCCATTGCACAGACGACCAGCAGGAAAGTACCGAATACCTGCAATGCGTTAACAGAAAGCATGGTGCTGTAAGAAAGGTATGGCAAAGTAAAATAAATACTGCAACGTTCTAAAAAGAAGGTAGGATAAATTAATTATTTGTAAGTATTGTTAGATATATAGACATATTGGTTGATCAAGGTTTTGTAAAGTAGTTGATAAGACCAGGCAAGATATTGTAAGAGAACATGGTAAGGCGTGGTAAGAATGGATGAGGTTAGATATTTTAAGTTAGCCTTAGGTATTATACTCTAGGTGAGGTAAGTTATTAAAGTAGTAACTTAAGTAATACATGTAAATGAAAGGGTTTTCTCAGGGTATTACATTAATTAGCCCAAATTGATGTGCATTGTTCACACCTCCTCAACAAAGGATGAGCCGACCACAGCAACGCTTCTACGGCCCGTTGAAGCCACGGTTAAAAAAAAATTAGCAATCAAGATTAAGAAACTTGCAGTGCGTTGAGTTCTAGTGCTTTCTTGGTGGTTGGTCCAAAGCGTTGTAATCGATTGCCAACTTCTTTGCATTCCGTCAGTTCTGTATTGCCTATCAGAGTTAAAATTCAGACTACGTTCGACTTATCACTCATTCACATTTGCCTGATATCTCTTATCATTAGGCCTACTCTTTCCCTAAAATATTTCCCTGCGATCTTAATGTATTGAGGATGAGAGGATGCATTGAAATAACAGCACTATATGCAATTAGTTTAGTTTGTTACGTGATTGTTGAATTCATAATTATGGTTACCTGATCGAAAACTCCGTTGACTGTGCTGAGGAAGGGTTGAGGATATGTTGCCCATATTCCAGCAGTTGCTGTCTCACCGATCACAGTACGATTTCCACCGTCATAGTTGTTCAAAGCATCTGCAGAAAAAGAGACATTGCGTTCTGTATTGGTATTTCCAAAAATTATCCCATATTCCGTTAAACAGCATAAGAGATATTCAATCAATCAATCAATATTCATTTATTCTGGATAACCAAGTTGTCACAAAAGTAATTATTGTTTTACAACGAAAACTGATTCTTAGTTTAACAAGGTTTCAAGCACGTTTACAGTCAGAGTTTATGGCATCAGGGTTGCTAAAAGGTTGGATAAGGTGCCAATTTATATTATTTCTCAATTTCTCTAGTCGGTTTCAACATCACTGTGCCTTTAGTATATTAGGACCTTGCTAAAGACAACAAATTAATTAGGGCCTACTAATTAGTGAAATATAAATTCAGTCAATCCTACCGTAATAAATGCCATAGATGCAGGCGCTTCCACAAAATGCTCCAAGGTACTGTGCAGCAAAGTAGACGAACATCTGTGCGATACCTAGTCTACCAAGGAAAGCCATCGAGATAGTGATCGCAGGATTCAAATGTCCTCCTAACAGTGAAGCATCAACAAACATAAATGATAATTATTACAGTTTCCTTCTAAGCATTTACTTCATTTTAATCGTAACTGATTATAAATTTATCGCAAATCGACATGTTGCCCTTTCAGTAGAAACTGTTCAGCGGCTCTTACAAAGGTGCTACCGTTTGTCCCACTAGATGTGGTGACCAATACCCTTGATGTAATACTATCATCGACAACCAGATGGATTACATTACCATTACACAGTTACGCCTATAACTCTCCTGCTTGGACATATCCAAACCACTTACGGACTGAAGTTATTTTCAAAAACTAACGGTTTGTCTTTGCCAAGAAACTTAATATAGCGCCTTTCAAGGACAAGTCGCTCGCAAGAGCTATTCAGTTATATTTCTTAACACTTCGGTACATCGTTTTCAGTCATAACACAAATATTTCTTAAGAACATTGGGAACCTAGACTTCTAGAGTCAAGAAGTCTTACATATTCTAAACGTTAGAACATTGTGAACCTATAGTTTATAGTTTGACTTTTATATAAGGTCAAGGTACGATGCTATAATATAAGGGCAAAGTACGGTATGTATACCTATCATGCATAGTGCAGTGGGAAGAGCCAATGTGTGTGCAAATGCTAATATATTCAGACTAGTATTGAGTTATTGTAAGTGTGAAGCAACTCGAACATTTCTGTCATATAGGCTTGCAATATTTTTTGCCAAGTCTTACACAATTGCATTTGTTCTGTGCAAGATATCAGTCAGCTATAAATATTATTTGCATCTTTGCATCTTTTGTGAGAGATATCAGACATTTATGATGACAATCACTTGTACTATGTACAAGTTTTGGTCAGTATGAAAAGTAGCTTGATATAAGAAATGAGTTTTACCTGTTACCCCTCCAGAAATCCAAACTGCCATTGAGACTGTCCATCCCCATCCAAGGGCGACTGAAAGGGAACCACCAGCCTCCTTATGGCTCAGGACAGATTGGGCATTTGTTCCACAACCCAAAGCCTGTTAATATTCAACAACCAGTAATAATTCTACCACAAGTATTAGGATGTTGTTGCTGCTGCCAGTAGCGACGATAACGACGATAATGGTAACGAAGATGATAACAAAGATGATACCAAAGATGATGACGAAGATGATAACATAGATGATAACGAAGTTGATAGAGAAGATGATAACGTAGATAGCCACTTTATGTGGCAGTAGTAGGCCTAATGGTAACACCAATAGCAATTTAAAATTGTAGTAGTAGGCCTAATATTGATGATAACAATCGTAATGACAATACTAACAGTAAGCCTAATATCAGTTGAAAGTTTAGCAGCAATGACAATCGGTTTAGCAGTAGCAGCTGTAATAATGGTATTAGCAATAGATAGAATAACAATGAGAATAACAAGTTTGCTTTATCAAAGTCTTTCAAACTGATAATAAGGGCCGGTTGTGCTTCTGCAACAACTTCCAAGGCAATCATGATACGAAGACATTTTCATAGGCTATTTAGCTTAAAACATGAGTTCATTGGCCAACTGACAATTCTTAGCATCAGGTCAAAATCTGTTGTGCAATATTGAACGAGACACTCCCTGTTCAACCTTATCAGTTGGCAAGAAATCCGTTGCATGGTGGGCAGTTATTGCTCGTAACGAAAACAAACTAAGTTATATTTCGACTTCGCTGCTAGTTTGCCAACTGTTTACTTACGCGCACTTCGAAAGAGATTGAGTGAAATAGGCAACAACAAACCAAAGTGCATCGATACAATTCAACTAAGTGTTTTTATAAACGCTTAAATTTTCGATACACAAATAACGTGACCGCAGGCCTAACAAATTCTGACTGTAAATTGTGGATGAATATTTTAGTTAAATAATTTTAAAAAATGCACAGTTAATTTGAATTAAATCTAAACTTAATCAGACATTTTCGATAGCATCAGTATATAGCAATGCATAAGTTCCATTGGGTGATAGGTTGTCTATACAGATATAGATGTGCTGGATGGGTAAGGTGACAAACCAAGATGGGGTGAATGTAGGGTACATTGCGTCCCTTATCATGCACAATACGGTCCTGTTGGAACTTGGAACCACCTTCCATTGATAACACGAACTCTTACTTGACAAACGGCTGAAGTAACATTATCTGATTATCTTAGCACCTTCTTAGAACTGTTTCAATTATTGATTAACATTTGTTTAAAAATTGTGCTAAATACTCACGCTGTAGAGGCTTTGCGCTGTATAAAAATGCTCGATATTATAAATTCTTAGATACATAGCCTAATATAGAAACGACTTACGATGAGAGTGAAAGTTCCAATGAACTCCGCTAGAAATTCTCGAAAAAGCAGCTTTTTAATTCGTAGTTTGCCTTTTACGTAGTCCCTAACCATTGCCCGCATTTTAATCGTTTCTGCAGAAATCTAAATATCAACGAAGATCTGGCGAAGCTGAAACGAGCTCTTTGCACGACGAATCAGATGCTATAGATCTATAGTAAAAACCCACTCAGTTTTCTTCTCGAAAAAGCAGTTAATTTATATGAGCACAACACAGGTTGATGCCTTTATGCGAAGGCCACAGACAATGTGAAGAGAAGCTGATAATTTTATCCTTTATAACGGAACCTTAATATTGCACGCAGTTCCTATGCGTCTGATTTCTTAATTAGTTAACGCTTTAACGACGAGCTGCATTCGTTTCCCAGTCGCTTTTAGCACACTCTCGTCGCTAAAGTGTTAACTATAGACTATAGTGTTGCCTCTAAAGACGAAAGCAACGAGTACAAAGATTCGCACGAGATGATATCTCTCTCTATTCAATCCTCTACTAATCAACTTTCTGATAAGGTTCAACCGGTTGGTAAACTGAAGTCACGATGCAAACATCTCGTGCATGCCTTCAAGCAAGAGTCGTTCAACTGTATTCGAAACAATTAAAAGAATACCTTTACTTAGGTCTATATTTACACATGAAATAAATAATGCAGTACATCTGTATTTGATATTGCCCTGCTTCCAAAGTTCATAACTGTACACACGCCCATATACGATAGGCTACATTGAGTCCCAGGCCCAACCGAAGGCGATAGAAAGAGAATAACTGGCAGCATGCTGCTCAGAATAGACTGAACATTCGCTGTACAACCGAGATCATCATCATACCATCGAACATTGTATGAATCTATATTATATATTAAGGTATTATAATGCTTGATAATGCATTATACCATTTGGTAACATTTACACTGCTTAGTTAAGTTTAGTTAAGTCGTAAAAGACAGTTATTGTATCTACTGCTTATTGATGAGTACAAAGGACTGTAACATCAATCGCCATCCACTTATCTTAGTTGGTAATTATTAAGGAGCCCTAATTAGTTAGGTGTCCCTCCTTTTAATAACTAACTGTCAGAGCTTAGATTTTTCCTATCTGGTACCTTAACAAGTTGCGACCTGTCAGCTTGGTGTTGTGAATAAACGAAATTGATTGATTGATTGATTGATTGATTTTGTCCCAACGAAGAACGTTTTCTGTTTCTTAAAAAATGCAATTACAGGATTTATAATGTTCTTTTGTTGGACGAACAAAATAAAAAATATTGATTAACGTATGTATACTATGTATAGGCCCTATCTGGCTATTTAAAAAGCGTCTTTTAAGAGCCTCACAAGAGCGATTAAGTTGATGATGATTTCGATGATGATAGCATAGGTCTGTAAAGACTAGTGCTATCACAGTTCTTATTGATAAGAATCCATCTGATGATGATGATGATGTTGTTGATGATGATGATGATGATGATGATGATGATGATGATGATGATGATGATGATGATAACGGCGGCTATAATGATGTTGATGAGACGACGTCGATGATGATAAAATGGTCTGCTGAGATAAGATTGCACGTCGAGTAATTAATTCCTGATTAGAATGAACCACACAGAAATTAGGAGAAAGTCTATTCATAAACCTCTTGATTATACACCAGGCAACTGCGCACTACGTTTTAGTTTTCTATAGGACAGCACACGCAGCTACTAATAATTGAGTTATTAATTAATTATCTCAATCGTGGTATCAGTTGCATTGTCTGTTGAAATACCGATAAGTCAACAGCAGATAAATGCGATCCAATCTTCTTGCAATCGGACTTAGACCTACACTTAGTGTCTCTGAACTCAACCTCTGACACGAAGCGACGCTCGTGAATAAGCTGGTGCCCTTCGCTTAGCCTATAAGTAGCGCTTTAGAAATTTGGACTTTACGATTACGATTACGAGATAATATTATAAGCGGCTATACTTCTAATAAAGAATGAAACGAGTTTAATTTTAGGCGTTTGCGTGTTTAAAAACATTACTATCGAATATATATATTTAGGTCGGGGTTCCATAAAAAAATCTAAGATCAAATGGATTCCGTGGCAAAAACTTATTGAGAAGCACGTAGTAGCTTGGATAGCAGCGCTGTGGTGCTTCTGCCACAGCTGATGCCTGTGGTACTTGGGCGTGTTCATAAAGTTCTGAGCACGTGATTTCGTCCCATTTGAACAAAGTTCACTCTTCTACTAGCGAAAGATAACGAGTAGAACCTCTTTGGAAGCTGAATGCTTTAGCAATGGCCTATAAATATTGTGCAGACGTCGTAAAATAGGCACAGAGGCAAGGTTCCAGGGCTTAAGGAAACTGAATAGCTTCCAAGGGCAAAGGCAATCATAACATGTTTAGTTGAATATTAACAAGCAAGCGCTGTACAACGGTGGTGGTGGTGGTGGTAGTAGTAGTAGTAGTAGAAGTAGTGGTAGTAGTATAGTAATGATGCTAACAATTAAAAATATAGATTGGTAGAACAGCCGAGACCGAAGAGAGGTCGCCGCGCTTTAGTTGAGTAACCGAACCTTTCTGGCCTTGAACAAATGCAACCATTTAATAAATGACTACACACATAAATATTAAATATACTTCAGCAGTCCACACCTTGTCATTTCCGTTAATGAATTGTCTAAGCAAGGAATATCTATATACATTTAGAAACCAAGAGAATACACAGTCAAAACACAAATTATTGTCGAATATGTTGCAGATGACTAACTTTAGATCCATTTACGATTATCGGCCCAGTGTTACAATTGTAACAGAAGCTGATTCCGAAACAAAACAACAATTTTGGGAAAGGAGATCCATGGCACAAGAGAAGCAGATCAAGGACTGCGTATTTGCATTGCAAGACCCTCGGGTTTTAGATTTTGCAATTAGTTGTTGGAGTTCTATCGAGAAATGAAAATTTGTCTCTAGTTAGAGCGAACATCATTGGCAGACTGCGATTACAAAGTCCACTGGTTCAAGAGTTTCTGGTCGAGTTCTTTTGGCCGTTCACTCTTATCGTAAGTCGTCTCTACGCGATAACTTATCGCTCATACTGAATTAGCCTTTTACAGCCTATAGTCTAACATCTAGCGCAGCCGACTGTGTACATTTCGGTAGTTGATATTTGATTCTACACATGATTTTTTCTTTACGATAAAGAGTTTCTGCGCACAACTACTCTACCTCAACTTCGTCACTGTTCTTACTCTGGCAGTGCCAGTCCCAAGCCTAGAGAGAGGATGAGGGCGATGCCAATTATCTTTGTTATCACAGTGTCGTTTAACAGCGACCAAATATATATACTCCATATATATATCTTATATACCATATTTTATATATATATATATATATAATATATATGATGGTGGTGGTGATGATGATGATGTAAGATGATGATGATGATGATGATGATGATGATGATGATGATGATGATCATGATGATGATGGCAAGATGTAAAGATGATGATGATGATGATGATGATGATGATGATGATGACGACGACGATGATGATGATGATGATGACGATGATGATGATGATGATGATGATGATGATGATGATGATGATGATGATGATGATGATGATGATGATGATGATGATGATGATGATGATGATGATGATGATGACGATGATATTGATGGTGATGATAATGATGATTATGATGGTGATGCTGATCATGATGCTGATACGGCGACAAAGTCAGGATTAAGACGATGCATTGAAGGCATATGGACGTACCCGTGACTGCGAAGAAAGCCCGCGTTCCGAAGGCAATGGTCCATACTCAGGCCATGTTCATCGCCAGGTCGTCTCCCGCCGCCTGGCGACTAAGGAGGATCTGATCATTGGCTGCACAGTCAAAAATCTACAACCATTATTGAAATCATATACTATAGGCCTCAGTCTAAAACATTTAGTCCTTCAAACAAATGTATAAAATGTATACACATAATAGGGAGAGGGACATAGACAGAGAGACAGACACAACAATCCTATGCCTATCTCTTAGCATTGTCGATCCAATATCCATCACAGCTAAGCCAGATCATATCGCGCATATTTTTTATAATCGCCCCATATCGTTTTCCTTAATTTCTTAAGCAAATTATGTAAATCGCTAAGAAGTTATTCCTGGCAAATAAATATATCGCTTACATTTAATCTGAAGGAGATTGTTGGCCTATATTCACTTCGAGCCAAGACTTCTGCAGTAATACTGCAGGCTACCTCAGTTAAAAATTGATGTTTGGCAAGATACAAATTCTACTCAAAATTGGCATTGTAATAATATGCTTTCTGAATAGACAGTGTGACCTGTAGAAACGTTCTAAGATTAGTGATTTAGCGCCTTGATCTAGCGCCTTTAAATACAAATACGCTAATAACTTTTCAATTGTCAACAGCATTTCAGTCAGACTTTCCTATATCCTAGAGATTGGCTCAAGCAAAAGAACAGGTTTTGAGGGGTTGGCTAGATAAACGGCGCTACATACAATACGTACGTAACTCATGCAAACATACATATACACACGTGCATACATATGTACATACTTATTTATATACATACATACATACACCGATATCCCATCTCTCAATTTGTGTATTGTGATTTTGCTTTATTTCTTTGTGAATAAACTACTTACTTACTAACTAACTAACTTACTTACATTTGTCGGGCTTTAAATCAAACAGTTCAGCAATGAGAGAAAGTGTCCAGATACTAGAAAAGTCACCTGTGATGGGCCCCCGCACACACGCAGAACCCCAGCCAACGGAATCCAATCCGATGACATCATGTTTGAATAGTTTCTGTCGGCGTTTAGTAGCCGTAGTCGTAAACTCCATGTTTATAAAGCACCTTTTGACAGCAAAGCGCAGGGCACCAGCTTATTCACGAGCGCTGCGTCGAGTCAGAGATACAAACTGGAAATCCAAGTTCGGTTACCAGGGATACCAGAGAGGGGACGATGAACAGCTACAGGCGATGACATCCGTTGCCTCCTCATCGTTTAGCGGACCCCGCAGATGATGGAAAGAGACTTACTACAAGAGGAGTTCTGAATCCAGTATTCAGACCTAGTATATTGGCAGAGTACTAATGGTTGGGTTTAAGGTGCAACGAGAAATGAGATTAGGTCAGACGTCAGCTTGGGGCACACGTCCGTTGGCCTCTCGTAGGAATCCGCCACCGATCGCCGTGTCAGATAATATACTAATAATAATAATAATAATAATAATAATAATAATAATAATAATAATAATAATAATAATAATAATAATAATAATAATAATAATAATAATAATAATAATAATAATAATAATAATATTAAAAATAATAATAATAATAATAATAATAATAATAATAATAATAATAATAATAAAATAATTATTCTTTATTAATTCAAACTGACAATTACGCAGTAATACAGTATGATTACAATTCAGTATGAACGGATGATCACAAGTTATTACAGGAGTCGAATTCTAACTGTATACGACAGCCATGCAAGGCGCCCATCACGTCCTACATCTTAATTTAACTTCGCGCCATCGCGAATGAAAGGCTCAGCGGACTTTTGGGAGGGTTACGGGAAGCGATCCCGCTACCTACTGCTCTTCACGCCAGTGATGTTACCACTACACTATGGACCTCCCCCTCCCAATGGGAACCTGCACAACATAGTACAAAACATTGAAGTATGTTCTTGAAGGGAATTACTGTATAGTCCCTGTATAAATGAACAACGTTGCTGTAGAACGCAACAACTGAGTCTAAGGGTCGGACACCTGTCAATGAAGCATTGGGGGATATTTTCTGCGGGATTTAGCTGACTCATTGTAAGAAGATGGTAGATCTTTTGATGTAGGGTATACAAGTCCTCAAGTGGTTTAGCCGTTGTTCAACCACAAAGGATTTATCACTCTGATAAAGTAGCCTTCAATCCACGGGTTGTAGATCGTTCAATAAAATCTAGTCAGCAAACGCAAAGCCAGTGTGGGGCACTCAGCCCATTCCAGACCGCGGGGTCGGCGACAAAAAAGCACGATGCTGCCTGATAGACGTTTGCGCATAGGGGACATGAAGTTCACCCTGCGCAGAAGAGCGGAGCCAGCGGCGACCTAGTATACGCCCAGGTTGGAACAGCAAAGCTCCCTCAAGTATACAGGGGCCAAGCCCAAAAGCAGCGACATGCCAAAGTAGAGACCCTGTAAATAATTCGCTGCGGAGTGGGGGGAAGGGACAATGAAGGACACCGCGCATGTATCCAGAAACGTGGCCAAACCTTTGAATGTGTCCAGCAAGACGCGCCATATAGGCTACCAAGAACCTTCTCGAAGCACTCCAACCGCCCTCCGTAGGCTAACGAAATTTATAACGCATATAATATACATTATATAAACTATATATATTGTATCGTTATATTAATAATCTTTTCATAGATCAAATTGTTGTGACTGTTTTTGGTCAAAGTTATCTCGTGTCTCGTTGAGCGTAGATTTATGGCAGCTCTGTGACAGTGAGAGAGAGCTCTTCTTCACCATTGATCAACAACTCTTTCAGTGAATGACATAGTTAAGAAGTTTAAAGGTTGCCCAAACTTTTCACTGAAACCCAGATTAATCATGGTCAGATTTATTTAAGTCGAATGGATCTTAATCGCACCAGCTCTCTTCAGTTCTATAGCCTGGTAATTGTAATTGTAATTACAACTGTAATTGTAATCATAGATTTATATAGCGCCCATTCATGAGAGGAGACTCATCGGAGGCGCTGTCGACTTTACGACGGAAAACGAGGATCCAACAAATTGGTTTTCAGGCACTTACGGAATAGAGGTAAAGAAAGGCGCAGGAGCTCGTGTCGAAAGATTCTAGGTTGAGGTCTAACCAGTGCATATATACCATTCTGTTCATTTGTATCTTCTGGTGTAATTGTAATTGTAATCAGAGATTTATATAGCGCCTCTTGCAGAGAAACACATTAGAGGCGTTGTCGACCTAACGATGGAAAACAGGATCAAACAAAATGGTTTTCAAGCACTTACGGAATAGAGGTAAAAAACAATAAGGAGCTCACGTCGTAAGGTGCTATAGTAACGTATTCCAAGCACTTGGACCGACCACAGCGAAGCTTCAGTGCTGCGCTGTGGATGTTCTGGTTGGGGGAACAATTACCAGGTCATCCTGTGCAGCAGAGAGAAGAAATCTACCGCCAGGAATGGGTGAGACCGAGACATACAACTCATAAGACAAGATGGAGCACAGTTCGCAAGGCAGTGAGCATTAAGATCTTATGTTCCGTCTCCAAGATCTTTCCTCTAATATGGTAGAATTATAATTGTAATTACGACAATGTATAATATAGCATCATCAGCAGCAATCTACTTCAGTCAACGTTTTAGTGTAGGCGTATTCGAGTAAACCCTTCATTTCTAGTGTGTCCTGAGCGTTTCTTATAACAGCACGTCACAATGTCGGTCGTTATAAATGAAGGCAACTTTGACATTTAGACAGCCAAGCCTATAACTGAATTAATTGACACATTTAATCTTCCTTTGAAGGTTAGTCCTTTGTCTCAAAGACCTCACCGCTTAAGCCAAAACTCTTCGGTGTTGGCCTAATAAAACTTTTTTGGTAAACATTTTATCCTTTGAAATAATCGGGGATTCAAGACGTATGACTCCACTAGTTGTAGTACTGACTCAACTGGTCTAGTCGGGGATTCAAGACTGACTCAACTCTACTACTGCCTGAAATTATTAAGTTTCACTTGTCTTTTCAATTTTAGACGTTCACAGGTAGTTTGACGACTTGAATTTTGAGTCTTGAAGAAATGCAAGAGTAGAGTCGAAGATACAGTCATGCGGAGGACAAACTAACTTTCGGAGGTCATTGTGAAGACCAGAGAGGTGGTGCAACATAGCCTATAGAATGGTCATGGAATAACCGCAGTCATTAAACACCAGGTGAAATTTTAATTAATTAGCAAACGACGACCTCGCAAAACAAATTGCCAAACAAGCGATTGATCGCTTGATACCAAACTGTCGAGATAAGAAATATAAATAACGCACAACAGACTCCTATCAAAGCCGCTCATTAGTCTTAATAATTATATGCGTAGGCCTGTTGAGTAGACTATAAGCATACATAGGCATATAGTCTACGCAGTAGGCCTATGCAAACAATTATAGCCCTACGTATGCCACTAAGCATATGCAGGACTATTATAAGAGACATGTTGTTGATGCTTTTCAACGTGATTCCATTACAGGTGGTTCATCAACACAATCGAGTCGCAGTAGTAGCTTCATTCTGTTTGAGTGATCGCAAATTGCTCTTTACAATCGGTTAATAGTTCAACAAACTGAAGATGGATCTGCGGTCGCTTCGTTTAAAGATCAAGAGCAACCTGCGAGTGAAGAATCAGATGATCCGAGTGTTTTTGGCGGAATTCCTGGGAATGTTTATTTTAATAGTAAGTACCAAATAATTTCTGGGCTTTAGCAGAGTTATGTTCCTGCGAAAAGGTGAGACTGACAATTCTATAATCTAATCCAAATACATCTAATCATAATGAATTAATCATCAGTCGCTGGTTGCTTCTAGCAATAGTGATACCTATTGCCTAGTCTTCCGTTGATAAAATCTAGTTGAAGAAAATTCGGTGTTCAAAAATATCGGAATGAAGGCTACAATGAGCAATCAAGTTGAAAGAAATGGCGCTCAAATTTCAATGCAGCTGATTTATATATACATATATATATATAATTATATATATATTGGCCCTACATTAGAACAAATTACTATGATTAATTAATCGGTAGCAGCTTTCTCATTCTTATGTAAACTCTGACCACTACAGCTAGTAATCAGTTCATACTGGCATAAATTCCTTGCAACAAATAACGTGAATTGCCCTGTAGCAAAGCACGTAATTCGTATCGTAATATCGAAATTTCTACAGCGGCCACAAAACGAAATCACAGGAACCAGCTATTTACAGGAGCTTAGTCAAAACATAATCGATAGACGGGGGTCAAATCGGTTCCAGGTCAAGCTCCAAAGGGGTCAGGCAATCAGACTACCGGAGATAATTTGTTCAGTAGCAAAGTACGTAAATTGCCCAGTAGCAAAGTACGTAAATTGCCCAGTAGCAAAGTACGTAAATTGTCCAGTAGCAAAGCACGTTACTTGCCCAGTAGCATAGAACGTAACTTGCCTTGTGGGCTACATAGCACGTAAATTGCCTTGTAGCAGTGCACACAACGCACGTTCGCTGTGGCTCACAAACGGCCTTGATTGATAACCTCAGAGTGTCTTACAGGCAGCAACATCGACTGTGGTACATGACCTTATATCAGACATTAATTTTTGCCACAAGCTGCCCGACCAAAACGCGACATTGATCCCAACCTCAGTGAACCTGAATTCTGAAGATAAGCTGTTGTGGTTGTGTTCGTAAGGGCAGAGGACACTCTGATTAATTATCTATCGTTCGACAGTTTGTCTTTGTCAGCCAAACACTTCAGCCATCTGATATCAAGCGAAATAATTCGAGAGCAATTGATGAGTTTATTGACCGCTGTACCGAAGTGTTCATTCTTGAAGTGGCGCTTTATAAATATGTCCGATTTAAATTATAATTAGAAAAGAACGTTTCAACAAGACGCTGAATTTATTGATCTCAACCTATGTGCTTATTCGTGAAGTGACGCTCTATTAATGTCAGCTTTGAATTATAATTATTACCCAAAAATGGCCCAAGAAGATGAACACGATTAACTAAACAGTTGTTGATTATTATACTCAGTTCAAAGACCGACTTGCACCTTGTAGATGTGAATGGTAAAAATTGAGTTAGGGAATGTCTGCTGAGGGTTTTATGCTATCCGCGGTGAAAGTATTAACCAAAATTCAGCCTATTGTGTTATGAGAGGTAGAATCGCATTGGGTGGACACCAACGCTAGTCTTAGGCGTCGGTAAAGACGATGTTCGAAGAAAGGCTTCCAGATTGGTCGTCCGTAAAGAAAATCCCAGGGCCTTTTTTTACCATAGGTGCAAACTGTGCGGTGCACCGAGGGTCACTGAACCGAGTTTATTGCTAGTTTTACGGAAGCATTGCACTAGTGATAATATTGATTTTATTCACTCTTTACTAATGCTTAGCCTACTTACAATGTTTGCTTGCTTTTTGACCCGCCACAACAGTACTAACATGCAACCGCATTCCATTGATCAATGGACAGTGCAAGTGTGCATGCACCCACTGTCTGTGCTTACATGACCGTGAATCCGTGACGTCACATCATTTTCACGCACTTCTCTGTTTACCTATAATAGTTGGCTCGGTGTTTTGACTGAATCTGGCGTGTTTATATTGCTTAAAAATTAAAACGTACAATTTATCAAGTGGCTGTGCCTCTCGGTGACTTTTTTATGTATAAATAATATTATTGAGTTGGAAAATTCACTTGTAATCGGATGCATTAGCAGCGTTGAAATTATGAGTAGGTCATATAAACACAAATCCATGCAAGTGGTTGGTTGTTCCTCTCAATGACTGTTTTGTATAAATAATATTATTGAGTTCGAATTTTTTTATATTCAGATGCATTATCAGCGTTGAAATTATGAGTAGGTCATATAAACAAAAATCGGGAGATATTTTCCCATGCACTGAAGTGTTGCTACGCCTCTTTGTAACGCTGCCTATGGGAATCTTGTCCCCTGAACGTTCTTTTAGTGTCCTGAGTCGTTGGAAGACTCATTTGCGGAGTACAATGACATGTACCCATAGGTCTTCCGACTTGGCGTTCTTTGTCCATTGAGAGCAATCTATCTAGCAAACGACTTGCAACTGGACCAAGTTGTTGACGCTTTCATGCCACAAAAGGCTAGACGTGGGATTTGAACTGTTTAGTCTGCATTATGCTTGATTTCACCAAACTGTATGACTGTGAGAGATGAAAACGGACTTCACTGATATTTTGGCCTAGCTGATATATTGGCCTATTTTGCTTATTTGCTGCAGACTGCAGCGTTCACTACAAACTGTTGGCATAGTGTTGAAGTGTTCTGTCTAGGTCTACACTTAGCCTACTCTCAGTCAGTGGCCGCCACTTACTACTGTGCATAGGGATTATTACTTAGGGATAAATGGGATATAAAAAACCAGTCCACTCAGTAAACAGGCCATGTAAAAAGCAACGGTAGCTACTATAGCAAAGCATTTATACGTCGTACATGGTATTGGCAAACCATCTAAGAGGATTGTTTTATTTCTGTATTTCTTTGAATTTAAATGCCTTTTCCATCGACGACCAGTTCCCCAGTGTTGCATGGATCTTTTTACTTCACAAGGTTAGCTTGCTAACCTTCGACCTAACTACATGTAGCTGGGGATTCTAAATTGTGTACCCTCATTATATGACGGACGAGGTTTGGTGACTACTCCCTCAAATTCCTCAATCCTCTCTTGTCTAATCTACATTGAAAACATTTGAAGGTTTCAAGCAGACGTTATAATAATCGTAGCCTACGTCAGTTACATTTCAAATAATGGATATTTATGATAAAGTAAAGTGACAGGTCATATACTTAAAACTCAAATATCCAGGTGTTGCATTTGCGTAAGCACTAGTGATTGTTATTTCGACAGGCACTTGGGACCGGCGCTAATGCTCAAACGATCCTAGGCAATCATACTTACGGGAGCTTTCTCTCGATCAACCTGGCCTGGGGCTGGGCGGTTGCAATGGGAATCTGGGTCTCTGGCGGCGTCAGTGGTAAGTAAAGGAATCGCCTGAAATAACTAATACTACCGTATCTAACAGCTATAAAAATGCACAAGGCATGAAGCGATGGCATTCCTGTGACACACTGTAGCTAACTACATCTCCTCCGAGTGAATACTGTATGAGGACTACTATCTTTATATTATGGCTACACTTGAGACTCATTGCAATGCGTTTCTCTTTAACACGAATTCTGATATAACATGGCCAGACATGGACCTTACAATTAGAAAATAACAATGATTATAACGCGGTCTCCTTACAGGAGTTTCTTTATGGCTGTCAAAGACAGCGTCAGAACAAATTTCTTGTCTATTACTATAGCTATTATTATTAGGCTACTTTTGCTCCAAGGTACAGATGATCCTAAGGAATTCAAAAATTATCGGGAGAATATAAAATTATTACCATCATCATCATCATCATCATCATCATCATCATCATCATCATCATCATCATCGTCGTCGTCGTCGTCATCATCATCATCATCGTATCATCATCATCATCATCATCATCATCATCATCATCATCATCATCACAATCACCATTATCATCATCAACATGATCATCATCATCATCATCATCATGATCATCATCATCATCATCATGATCATGATCATCATCATCATCATCATCATCATCATCATCACAGTCATCATTATCATCATCAACATCATCATCATCATCATCATCATCATCATCATCATCATCGTCGTCGTCGTCATCATTATCATTATCATTATCATTATCATTATCATTATCATCATCATCATCATCATCATCATCATCATCATCATCATCATCATCATCATCATCAATCATCATCATCATCATCATCGTCATCATCACATCATCACCATTATCACCATCAACATGATCATCATCATCCTATTAAATATGTACACATTTTTTATTTAGGTGCTCATTTAAATCCTGCAATTACCGTGGCAGTTGCCATCCTAGGCAAACTGAAGTGGACGATGGTGCCCATCTATTGCCTGGCCCAGTACCTAGGAACTTTCGTAGCATCAGCCTGTGTCTATGGCATCTATTACGGTATACAGAATCTTAAATGATACACACAATGATGGCAATGGTAATTGATAATTTATACAGCGCCAAGTGATATGTACGAAACACCGTCTTGAAAATATCACATATCCTAGTATCATGAAACACCGTCATTTTGTTAACGATACCTTGTTCCAGCGAGTTTTACAGGTACCTGAAAGGCGCTATATATATATTATTCAGAGACTTATACACATACATACATATGACTAGATTTGATCAGCCTTGAACAATTCTGACGGTTGAGAGATAACAAATTTCAGAACCGACGAATAGATAAGAACCACAATCCACCAGTTACCACGTAACTGACTTAACTGATTGTCGTACACTTATTACTGGTTACTTACTGACTTAACTAATTGTCGTACACTTATTACTGGTTACTTACTGACTTAACTGATCTATTTCGTTAACTGATAATTCAGATGCATTGAACAACTACGATGGTGGAAATCGAGTAGTAATCGGTGAAAACGCCACAGCAGGCATCTGGTCGTCCTACCCACAGCCCTACTTGTCGACATTGTCAGGGTTCGGAGATCAGGTAAGACACCCGAATAACAATAACAGATGTAATTGCAATTATTTAGAGAGACTCATCAGAGGAAATCCAGACCTAACACACTGAAACCGCCATTGAACAAAATGGTCTTCAAGCGCTTGTTGAATAGAGGCAAAGAGAGGCTGAGGAGTTTATGTCGCAGGTTGTTAGGCAGCTTGTTCCAGGAGGATGGGCCGACGAGTGTCATAAAGAGCACGTTGTTTAATTGCTAATCAGGCCATCATTCAGCGCTCGTGAATAAGTTGGTGCCCTGCGCTTGGCTTTCGAGTGGCGTTTTATAAGTTTGGAGAGTACGATTACGATCATTAGTGTTGCAAACCATGTCCATCCTAACTTAGAGATCTAAATTCTATGCTCGGTTTCCTACCCGGTTTCGTATTCTGCACGATTGTTTGGTGGTTAGCGTGCTGTAATTTACTGTCTGTCTATGGAGAGGTCGGGGTTCGAATCCCCGACAAGGCAGAAATGTGTGCAGAGATTTATGCTCCACTCGTGATCCCTATAGCTGGGAGCAGGCAACACATATCCTCTTGATTATGTATGTATGTATGTAGGATCTCTATGTCTAGTGTATGTATGTATGTATGTATGTATGTATGTATGTATGTATGTATGTATGTATGTATGTATGTATGTAATCTGTATGTATGTATGTGCACATGTGACAAATGTATGTATGTATGACAATGAGCACTTGTTATAGCGCCCCTTCAATATTTCTACTCAGAGGCGCTCAAGTTACACACAGACAACATCTCGAATCGTACGACCCTAACACGCTGAAGTTCCGCTTGATGAGCAATTGCCGTCGATGTGGGCCTACTTTGTACACGGGCCAACCTACGCGAATGGCGAGGTGGATTCGGTCCGCAACCCTCCGGCTGCAAGGCACCAAGCTTCTTGCACTTGGGCGCGGTGACCAAAGCAGTAAAATCGGTGCCTTGCAGCCGTTAAAGTTGTGGGTACGAATGTACCTCAAACCGCCGCGCTGTCATTTGACATGTCCTTCACTCTATTGCTCATGCGCTTGGCGTGAAACTGCGATTCAGTGTCCGGCTGAGTCGGGAGCGCCTCTGAGTAGAAATCTTGGGGTACAACAAGTGCAGATACAATTTACCGAGTTACATAGTCCCTACACCACCGCGGCCCCACAATTCCTACAGATTAATCATTTTATATCTCTCTATATAAAAATGATTAATCTGTAGGAGTTTGGAAAGTGCAGTCACACCGGTGCACATGACATGACAAATGGTTGCGCTCTGTGACCCTGTCAGGAAAATAAAACTAATATATATATATATATGTATATATATATATATATGCATATCAAGTTACCCCACAGACAACATCTGGTCGCTATCGGACGACCCTAACAGGCTGCGGTTCCGATTTGATCAACAAAGACCGCCGATGTGGGCCTACTTATGTAAACGTATGCCAACAACTAAGACTAGAATGACGACGGGCCTTCCATGTCGTTGACCCGCGTGTCTGGAACAATCTTCTTCTACTTAACTCAGAAGACTAAAGCATTCAAATTTTGAAAAACAAAGCTAAATGTGCTTACTATGTAACACAGTATTTGCGCTGACATTTGACATTGTAAAGCATCCTAGCTTGCTACTGACGTTGCTATATAAATTGTCGTAATTGCAATTACTTATTTGCTTACTTTTCGAGGTGTTTGGAACGATGCTGCTCGTGCTGTGCATAATGGCCATAACAGACAAATTCAACATGGCGCCGGACAGCCGGATGTCACCTTTGGCCGTCGGAGGCGTGATTACTGTCATAGGGATGTCCTATGGACTCAACGCAGGGTACTCTATCAACCCAGCCAGGGATTTCGCCCCAAGGGCATTCACCGCCTGTGCAGGATGGGGAGTCGAAGTGTTCACGTGAGTAACATTGGTTCGTTGCTGTTTAACGACACTGTGTCGTAAAAAAGATGATTTTAGCGTCGCCCTCCTCCTTTGTCCAGGCTTGGGACCGTGAGCCATTGCATTTCGACTTTGAATTCTATAGCAATGAACCTCTTTAGCTGATACTTAGATAGACGAATTACGTAGAAGTACAAACTGCATCAATTTAAAACGGTCTTTCCTTAAATCTAATATAAGAATTGTTTTGTTTAAAATATAATATTTGCATATTGGCTATATACATATCTATTTTTATGTAATATTTATCTCGAAATTTGTCAAACGCTACTTAAAAGCTTAGCGCAAGGTATCAGCGGAGATATCAGTTGGAGGTCCAATTCCATTTGCCTAGAAGAGCAGAAAGAGTTGGAGGCAGAGAAGCCGCATACATTATTGAATTCATTATAGTTATTATTATATTTTTATAGGTAATTTAGTACAGTTACCGTATTGAATATTGTGAGTTTGTCTGTTTGCAGCGCTTGTAATTACTGGTTCTGGGTTCCTCTGGTTGCGCCTCACATCGGTGCAGTCTGCGGCGCATATTTCTACCTGGTCTTCGTCGGAATCCACACAGAACCGGAAAATACTCCTCCTGTGCTGGACTCCATCGACACAAAGGAAAACCACGACGACAGATTATGATAGCTTCCGGTTGAGCTGAAAAACATTAGGAACAATTTGCTTCGAGAGATCAGCGCAAACTGGAAATCAGTCATTCCGGTCAAAATTGATATCCGACCATCTCTGGCAATCTTCGGCGATTTCCGGCAAACTCCGGTGATTTCCGACAATCTTCGGCGATTTCCGGCAAACTCCGGTACACAAAGGACATTGTCACCACCATTGAAACCAGGAAGACACAACGTATTCTAGTCTCCCCGTCAGTTTCTTGTTAGCAGATTAAATCAGTCCTACTTCTAAATATATTTTAATTATTATTTTTATTTATTATTATTTAGGTAGACTACATAATTATATTGCACTGATTCATGAATTTACAATCAAATGTAGGTGACTTCTATTGTTTGCGAAATGAGATCAGAGATAAAGAACGGTCTTTGGCGCCGTTCCTAGTGAATGTTACAGATGTGTTCTATGCTGTGTGAAAAGGCACGGAAACTTCCAATTTTATGTGATAGTTTCTCAGTATTTGTTTTTTGCTCTCTAGATTCATAGGTATATTGCCTTCTCACATGAGAATAGCAAACAGATTGAGTGCTAAGTGTCCCCAAACATTCACTGCAGATCGCCGTCACTGTTGGTGACAGACTATAGAAGAACACCTGTGTACATATCCGATACCTGTTCTAATTGTTATTCGTATTTAAAATTATTACCAATTATTTCATTAATTGGCATAGCTATGATATTTATAGTTAGTGTAATTTCTTTCAATAATTGATATGCAATATGTATGAATTTATAGTCGTTTGTTCTTGACATTTCTAGAAACTTCTCTGATACGACGCAGCGCTCGTGAATAAGCTGGGGCCCTGTGTTTAGCTCAGAGTAGCGCTTTATAAATTCGGAGTTTACGATTACGATTGCTTACTCACTGACATGCACGTGCCATCTGAAAGGATAATGATGCGCATATAAATGTTCTGTTACGGCATTGCAATTATACTTATGTGTTGATGTCCTGATGAGAGCTGTTCAAAAGTGTTTTGCATGACAATGAACTGCTTCATAGCCTATTATATGAAGCAGTTTAAGTTGGATAATTTGTTTGTCCTGGAAAACAGTGTAAATCTTGCATTTGAACCGTTTAAAAAACGTCCTTGTACAGATTAAACATTAATGTCATTGACATCCTAATTATTAATATCCATATTAATTATCACTTCTAATTAAGCAGACCAAGAAACACAATTTTAACGGCTAATCAAGCCGTAAATTATATTTTATCACCTTTGCTATTGACGCTCTTCAGGTCGGGCAACTGAAGCCAGTGAGACAAATGTTTCTGAAGATATTGACGTTGTGCGGGTTCAATTTTTATTGGACAAAACACTCCAGAGTCGGGTTAACGACATTGGCAATAGCAAAATGCGAACGAGCTAGTTCGTTTGCCCTTGAGCTTGTGATATTGCTACACCCTTGAGCTCCCATTTTAAGTTTTCCTTACTTTTAAACGTACTCTTGGATAAAAGTACCAGCGATATGTCCGCATACCAGCAAAAAATGTGAAAAAGCAGTCAATAAAAATTTTCATAGTGCCGCTGTATTAACAGATGCACTAGGCGTCAGCCTATTGCCGCAGACTTCACGATGTTCATAATATTCTCTACCTCATCCATGCAAGTGGTTGCCTTGTGTTATTTCTAAATATTGCTCACATCAGAGAAACTTCAAACTTAACATTAACTGGGCCTAAATTAATATAAATTTTGATCAAATGTGCCTTAATTTTATAATATAGTTTGCACCATAAAGATCTGAATTTTCGTTACAAGGTGCTCTAAGAGTTTAAACTTGACTTTTGTACACCTGTATGGATGAGGCAGAGAATATATATATATATATATATATATATACAGTAACTGCTCTACAGAACCTGACTAGTGCTCTATAGTTTGAGAGTGAACCTTCTGAGTCATGCTACATGGACCGGATAGGACCTGGTTTACGATTGCGCTCTATCCATAAGTTATCGAAGAGTTATAAGCTGTTCATGGCGTGTTCTGTCAGTTTTAGCAGGAGTTTCACTTGGGCATGAATAACTTTCTGATCACGGGAGAGTATTTTAGCTCCAAAACGCAGCCGATAACATCAGCTTCGACGAACCAATAGTATAGTCAACCCAAGTAGAGGACTATAGTGTCTGGTCGACACTAGCCACTATCAAGAATAATTTTGATCACCAATGTCTCATTGCCTGTTCCTACCTGAACGGCTTGTGTCTACTTACTGTCACTCTTAAGTTATCGGAAAGTCCAAGAACTACCTGTTGGATTCTGAGTGGTTCGTATTCCTGTTATCTAACTGAGTTCGGTTGAGGGGAGGTGTCCATCAAAGCTGGAACTGGATCTGCTGGCTCCCTCTACCTAAACCTTTTTAAATAACTTTATCCAAACAACTACTTCTCCGGGGAGGGCGTGATTCTCTCAGAGCGAACTAAACTCATCGCTCGGCTTTTGACTAAGTTGGCATCCACCCGAGATATCGGTCTTATCTATCTCTCAAGTCGGCAAACCTTAAAGGGACCTGGCCGATCATTACCAGGTGTAACCATAAACTTCTTTCTCCACAACAGCATGGCAAAATCTCGTCCTAATTTTTTCAAACTTCAGTTAACTTCCATAGCGCCAATGCCCTTTATACAATACAATATATAAATTCTAATTGATTGACTGAATGGTTGATTGAATATGCTACCATAGAGTACCCTAATCAGGAAAGGCCAATATCCATATTACAATGCATACACAGCATTTGGATAATATACACATTTCGTGTGAAATATATAATATGTATATAATATATATTTATAATGTTATATATATATCACATTATGGTCTTGACGTATTATATAAATGCATACATTTATAAGTGCTCTAATAAATGCATGTTTTCATGAGGGCATTCACCGAGACATTGCTCTTTGAAGTGCTGCGAATTTAAACGTGTGCACGTTTATTGCATAGGCCAAGAAGACCACGTACGTGTTTGATTTTATTTTTTTAATTACTATTTAGCATGTAACAAATGCAAAAAATAAATTCACCACATCTGATTTTCACATCATAAAAGCAGCAAGAGCCTTCAAGTCATTTGTTATCTGCAGAGTTACAAAAATATCAGCCACCTGTAACTCGAACCAGCAACATATCAGATACCTTTACCAGTTAACGTTTAAACAGAATGTATCGAAAATCTCTGAATTTGTCAGCTCCACGCAAAGCCTGCGACTGGGAAACCAGTTTCTCACCGGTGCTTAGTAAAAACCAATGCATGAAAGCCGAGCGGTAAGAACAGTTTGGACGCCGTGGGCAAAATGCCTAAAGTTCAAGCCAAGAGAAGAAAGGTTCAGCGGAGGGATTCTAACGGTGTCGTGGATCCTGTACGGAAGGTGAAAGAAAGAAATGAGACAGTTTGAGAAGCTCAGCCTTGAGATTTGAAGTAGGATAAAGTGCAAGAGGAGGGGAGGACCAGAAACACTAAAAGGCAAAGGATAAGCTAATTTCGTCGTCATTCGAGTAGGCTAAATAATAATATTATTATTCTCATTACAGCTGAATTAATGTACATAATATTCAACGAGTTATATCTAGATCAAAAGTGAGTCGAAAATGCCACACATATTCAAGTGTTACAAACTTGAAGTACTCTATGCACGTCTTCAGTTTGTTTTTCATTTACAAACTCTGGCTACGAGATGGCGCAAGATTTACAATTCGAAAGAGTTGACTCGCTTTAGATATCCATTGCACTGAACCCGCGTCACTATGACGTCATCTGATCACGTCACATCCGGGAGACGTGAGCTCATCAGATTAAAATTTGTCGTAGTCAGGAGGCAGTTCGACGTCTCTCACTATAAAAATTATATGCGAGATTGGCATTTATAACAAAAATAACTTTATTTAATGCGATTTACAACACTAAACTTATAAGATCTATTATTTTATCGTCTTAACATCCAGATTTGGTTACGCAATTTCCATAACGTTTGAGCGTCCCAAATTCATTAGGCTACATCCATGACAGACACCGGCGGTCTTAGGTGGACCTGAGCGGGGAAGTCTGGAGTGTTTTCCGCTTGACGTTCACGATCAGGCAATGAATTTATAGGCCATTACAGTGGCTTCTAATCCCCCACCTGGAATGGGAGAAGAAACCCCCTCTCTGATCGACATAGGCCCCTATAATATATATAAGAGACTCAGAAGTCAATGTATTGTAAAGTAATATAGGCCTACGTGAAACCTCCCCACTTCTGTAAGCGTGGGAGCTCGTTCTTCCACCCACCCCCTTGATAGACGCAACTAGGCCCCTATATCTATAGGCCTAATAAGCATGGTAAGTCGCGAAAATAATTATTGTATATTAGGTTGCATTCTTGCTTGCAGATGTCGCCTATTTCAATTTTTATGCATCATATTAAATGTGATGTTTTAAACCTCCAAAGGCAATGTATCACTCTGCAAATGTTATTATTCGTCGGCTTCCTTCGTAAAATAATTAACTTAATAAAATTAACTTAATGCATTTGTTATGTAAACAAGACACGATATTTCCTTGTTCGCAAGAGGTCCTTGTCAACCAGTGAGCAGACTTGAGAGGCTCAGTACTCAGAGCATTTTGCCAGCAAAGCGTATAGGATCTCTGATAAATGCTCTGGGGTCGATGCACGAGATTGTCGGTAAGGATAGGCTCAAGGAATCTATAGGCCTATTACATACATGTAGCTTAGACGGAAACCGTGAATTTTGGCTTTTGTCGTGAATGCCGTGAATTTGAGTATTTGTCATGATTTGCCGTGATTTTTCACACATGCTGCACTTTTTGTGTCGAAATCCATAAATTTGTTATAATAGTCCCAGGTTAAACATAACAAATTGGACCTAAAACGGCCGCCTTGGTCATGAACAATACATTGGCAAAGAACGAAAGCAGTTTTAGTAAACCATTGTATAATCTGACTTGGAGCCGTGACATCGTTTATTTTTACTTACTGACTAAGTAACACCCTGTCTGCGCTGACGTAACATCGTAAACAAATTATTGAAATCAACGTTTTAGGAAAAGAGTATGACTTTGAATTGCTGTCGTGAATTCGCCGTGAATTCGACAACTTTTTTAAAAAGTATGCCGTGATTTTTTCACTTTTTAACCGTGATTTTCGTCTCTCCCTAATTATCGGCCAAACAATTTGGAACGCTCAAACAATAGCTTACCAATTACCATTGATATTTTCTCTAATTTAATCTCACGTAAGTTGCAATATAGGACATCCACACTCAATTGAACGTTAGTATTGAGATTGGTAACAGAATGTAGACAGTTAAATGAGTGTATGTCTACGGATGAGATTTCGGGATCTGCAGCGAGCTTTCAAAATATCAACGCAGAAGGTTACTACTGACATAACAGCAATCTGGTTATAATAGTGGTCTGTCTCTCTATCTGTCTGCCTGCCTGCCTGTCTCTGTGTGTCTGTCCGCCCGTCCGTCTGTCTGTCTGTCTGTCTTTCTGTCTGTCTGTCTGTGGACTTTGTAGCGATCATTCATGCACATCGTGATAACAGAGTAACACTTAGACGACAGTTGTTTGCACAGATAGTAAGACGGGATACGTACTGGCATGGTTGTCATGATGGGTGTCATGGTGGATTTCATGTTGGTTTCCATGGTGAGTGTCATGGGGTTTTCCATGGTGAGTGTCATGGGGTTTTCCATTGTGAGTGCCATGGGGTTTTCCATGCAGGCTTCCGTCGTGGCTACCGTCGTGGCTTCCGTGGTGGCTTCCCTTGTGGTCGATAGACCCTGGACGAATCTCTATTTCCTCGGTGTGTATTCCGACGAAGAGCTGGTAGAACCATGCGCCACAGATTCCGCCGATGTGAGGCGCCACCAGCGGAACCCAAAACCAATACTCGTATGCTCTGGAAAAATTGAAAACGTGGTGTAAATATTGCAGAGGAAAAATTAATTTCGACCTGGACATTTTTATAGTTTCTGATACAATAAAAACAATAATTATGTAATGTTATTTTATTTTCGTGATGTATTTATGTATTATTTATTATTACTATGCTAAATAAAATTGGGATTTCAAACATGACGGAAGAATATTTAAAATAATTTATTCTAAACGTTTATTCATATTGGGTATTATTATTCTTATTATTTTTACCCGAGGTATCAAGGATTCCTCAGGATTTAGGAAAAATTGCTTTAAGGAGCAGGAAATTTGTCTGGAGGATCAGGCCTCGTCTTCGGGGTTTGTAAGAAAGTGCCTTTGAATGCGACCAAGTTATAGCGTTGGACACAAGCAGACAGACGCTGGAAAGGAAATGATGTCTCGCATCTGTCGCCACCAACGAATGACATACGACGGCCTATAGTTCACTTATTATATTATTATTATTATTATTATTTTACCCGAGGTCAGTATAATCTCCAGGAACACAAAATTACACTTTGGGCTGTTTGCGCTTTGAGCTGTTAATTTTATTATTATTATTATTATTATTATTATTATTATTATTATTATTATTATTACTATTATTATTATTATTATTATTATAAGACAAATTTATTTCTTCATAAAACCAACAAACTTATTACAGACTGATTAAAAATGGCTGTTTCAATAATTTTATAAGCCATCATCAGTCCTGGGCATGTTGTTGCATTATTATTATTATTATTATTATTATTATTATTATTATTATTATTATTATTATTATTATTATTATTATTATTATTATTATTATCATTATTATGATTATTATTATTATTATTATTATTATTATTATTATTATTATCGTCGTCGTTATCATCATCATCATCATCATCATCATCATCATCATCATTACCAAAGCTTTGGTGCTTACGTGAACACTTCGACTCCATATCCGACACAGGCGGTGAACGCTCTTGGGCCGAAGTCCCTGGCTGGGTTGATGGCATAGCCGCAGTTGAGTCCATAGGACATCCCTATGACAGTTAAGGCTCCTCCGATGGCCAGAGGAAGCACTCCCTTATCAGGAGCCATGTTGAATCCGTCCGTGAGAGCCATTATGCACAGCACGAGTAGCATCGTACCAAAGACCTTAAACGAAGAAAGTTTAACATACTACTTAATGGAAAGCGTTTAATTACCCGATATTCATTTGTTTTGCACCATTTTACCCTCACAGTTTTCAAATGTGAAGGAAGAAAACTATTCTAAAGAGATTCGTCTAAGATAAGTGGTGCATTGTGCATCGACCAGAACAGTGGATGATTGATTCTTCCAGGAAGAGTACAATACGGCCTACTCGAGAAGAACAATAGCTGTTATACTGTATGTCGCATTGTTCATTGACGAGAAGGCTTTTCTTTACAGGTGTTTTTCAGTAGACCTACTTAGCACTTAGTAGTTAGTTCATCCCACGCAGGTCTGCACATCGTGCAATGCAGCTTCTCCACTGGTCTCTGTCCATTGCCAATCTTTCTGCCTCGTTCCTCTCCCCGACGACATACCCAAGCACCTCTGATGGTCCTGGAAAATAGTTCCGTGGTCTTCCCCTTCTCCGTTTCCATTCAGGGATCGGATCATCTCTTTGTCGATTCTTCTATCCTTATCCAGAAGAACCAGATATCCTATCCATCTAGGTCATTTCTTTCTCATAGTATTTGTCTCTGTAGTCTCTCCTTCCGTCCGCTCCATACCAACATCTCAGTATACATTAACAGTGTATCACATTCACGTTACATCACAGCATAACTTGAGAGTATTGAGAGTCGAACCATTGAAAAAATTTACGAAAAAGGTCGTGAGATCAAAATCAGTGTCTGAATTAATGGATAACACAAAAATATTTACTCTAGGAGCAGGATCTAATTAATTAATAATTATTTATCAAGAACAATTGCCAGATAATTGTCTTCGCTATTCATCCTATCCATGTCTCCTTTCCGCAAGAGCGATTGGTATTCATTGCTATTATAGGTCTGGAGCTCTTCTGGTGAACCTTTCTTGAAACGGCGCTATATAAATGTGCCATTACACGAACCCAATTACAATTACAATTACAGTTAACGGTCTCTTTATGTCTGCTAGGTGGCGTTCTTACTTGATCTCCAAAACCGGAGAGTATGGATACGTATGGTTGTGGGTAGGTCCCAAAGATGCCAGCGGTGCCCATCTCTCCATAAATTGTACGGTTTCCTCCATCAAATTCTTCGATTGCATCTAAAATTTTAAGCAATTAATATAGACTAAACAGCCCACTGCTAAATAAACAGATTAATGAATAAATTAATTAATTAATTAAATGGAAAACAATTAATTAAATAGAAAACAACAAATGCTTAAGTATTGATGAACCGTGTAACAATGAATGAATGCTGAAACCAATCAATCGCTCTTGATGTTTATGGATCCCGAAGATTTCTAACACTGCCGTGAAAACAGACAAGGTATCAATCGATGGCTCTACAATTTCTTCTTCTTATTTCTCTCCCATCAGTTTCCCGACGATGAGGCCCTTATGAAGCCTCTCCAGTGCTCTACAACACCTGACTGTAAACCCTATCAGTCAAGCAACCATTCAACCAATGAAACACCTATTCAGTCATAGACCAAAAGATCAATAGCTATTCAATCAATACATGGGCATTCATGAACGTATACGTATTACATTTACATTATGTATATTCCACCGTATATACATATTATATATACACATACAAAGCATATAATATATATAACCCAAAGTCATATACATATAATATACATAACTTCTACATAATAATGCACATGCATGATTATAAACCACAAAATGTTATTGCTATCATGACGTGTTCTGAACACAATGTGACATCATTCTTACTATTGCGTTATGGTTGTAATTGCAACTGTATTTCTAATTGCAAATTTATATAGAGCCACTTCTAAAAATGCTTCATAGTACGGTCTGTGGTTTCTAAAAGGACCATAGGCTGTTCTACCGTAATGGCAACATTAACTCGGCACTAAACATTTGTATAGCGCCCACAGACTAAACAACCTTGTGCAGGGTGAATGATTAGTGCTAGGGTGTTAGTTGATTCTTACCGTAGTAGATGCCAAAGATGCATGCTGCTCCTATAAACGCCCCGAGGTACTGAGCCAGCATGTAGAGAGGAACCTTCGCCCACTTCATTCTGCCGAGGATGGCCACAGCCAGGGTAACAGCTGGGTTCATGTGACCCCCTTCAAAGACAATGAATCTGAGTTGTTACTACATGTTTAACGACGCTATGTCATAACATAGTTGATTAGCGTTGCCATCCTTCTTTATTCAGTCTTGGAACAATTTGGGTACGATAGTCAATCAATCAATCAATCAATCATTCAATCAATCAATCAATTAATCAATCATCAATCAATCAATCAATCAATCAATAATCAATCAATCAATCACCAATCCATCCATCAACCACCAATCCAATCAATCAATCAATCGAATATTCGTTTATATCCAATCACAGAATAACAGTGGCAGAGTCAACAATGATTGCCTTGAGTCAGTTCATTATAATTAATTCTAGAGTTTCAGATTATAATTTATTTATAGATTATCATGCATTCGATATTATAATTCATTCTAAATAAAAAATCATTCTAGATTAAAAATCATTCTAGATCAAAAATCATTCTAGATTTAGAATAATTCTAGATTAAAAATCATTCTAGATTAAAAATCATTCTAGATTAAAGTCACTCTAGATTAAGAATCATTCTAGATTAAGAATTATTCTAGATTACAAATCAGTCTAGATTAAGAATCATTCTAGATTAAAATCATTCTAAAACGCATGACTAAGAACATCTCACTCTCAGAATTATGAGTTCTGTCGTTATTGTCATCATCTTCACACATACACATTCACACACATACATACATATACATGCACATTGCACACAGGTCTGCACATACAGACATACATATATGCTCACATACATACATACATACATACATACATACACATACCCACATATCCACATACATGGATGCACACATACATATATATGCACATACATGGATACATGCATCATCGTCGTAGTCGTCATCATCATCTTCATTAACATTTACGTTTTGACTACAAGTTTGAGTAACGACTACTTACCACTGACTCCCCCGGCGACCCAGGCACCCATTGCCACTCCCCATCCGAAGGCGAGGTTAACGGAAAGGAATTCCCCAGATGCTCCTTTCGACAAGGTCATCTGTGCCAGCGCACCACATCCGAACACCTGTCAATCAAATGACACCAAAAACGACCTGTTGAATATATCCCTGTATGAATTCATATGCGTCATCTTCTACCAATGAATGGCTGCTGCCGTGCGGTGGCGTTATCGTGGGTTGCGGGCGTTACCGTCTGTCGTCGCTCCATACAATCGATGCGTCTTGGTCCAAGAGACTCTGAACGTGATGCTGTCAGCGTTAGATGAGAATCCGGTGTTTGGGTTCTACGTGTGTGCGTGGGCCTGCCACTGATGACTTCCAGTTTTCTGTTCACTGCTTAGCTCACTCGCATATCGGTTCTTACAAAAGTTCACGTGATATAGGCGCATATATCACCTCGGATTATTGAAATGAAGCCATATGAATAATTAATTAATAATTTAATAGAATAAATCTTCATTTCCAGACAAATATAGTTTTAATATTTTATTTGGAGTAGGATTGATCCCTCATACACTTAAAAAGCTAAAGCGACCATTAAGAATTGTGCCACAGACTGCATAACAAATCTGCTTCAAAACGACAGATTTTTTATGCAGTCTGAATTCTGCGAATTGTTTATGATCTATACGTGATTCTGATGAATAGCGTCGTAAGCTTGAAGCACCTATAAAAATTTCTTGTGTAACGTCCCTGCATAAGTCTGCGGTCACAATTATACATTTGCATTGTCACCTGAATAACTTGCCTGCAAGTCTGGAATTTAAGTAAATGCAGATCTGTGTAATGTATGTATTCATTCATTCATTCATTCCGAGAATTTATATAGCGCCTCTTCAAGAAACCTACTCAGAGGCGCTCCCAGTGTATATATGCTCCCAATGTATATATGTATGTATTCATTCATTCATTCATTCCGGATATTTATATAGCGCCTCTTCAAGAAACCTACTCAGAGGCGCTCCCAGCCCAGCCACGGCCAAACAGAAAGGACTTTAGAAGTTGGTAGAAAGCAGGCAAATCATTCCGGGGCAGTAAGCGTAACGCAAGCGACAGCCCATTCCAAGTGGAGGGGCCAACAACCGAAAAGGCTCGACGCTGTCTGACCGAGGAGCGGGCCCGAGGGACCAATAGCTCCCCCTTAGTCGAAGAGCGCAGAGCTCGACGAGAGGCTAAGTCGGAAACCGGGCGACAGAGATCATATAAGTAGGACGGAGCACTACCAGTGAGACACCGCCAGACAAGTGCTGGTATCCTATAGGATATGCGTTGCGAGCTACATAAATTACCTAATCAGGAAGCCAGTGCAATACATCACGCATGTAGGCAGAAACTGGGGCATATTTGGGAATATGACCAATAAGCCGAGCAGCAGAACGAAGGACCCGGTCAAGACGCCCTATTAAGCCAGATGGGTGACCAGCTAGAACCGAGCAACAATGATCAATTCTGCTGGTGACGAAGGCGTGGACAAGTACCACAGCAGCATCATGGGAGAGGGACCTCAGGACAACACGCAACTGACGGAGCTGGTAGTAACAGCTTCGTGTGATCAGGTTGACGTGCTGCGACAGACTAAGTTCTTGATCAAGTGTCACCCCAAGGTCACGAACAGTAAGCGAAAAGGCAATATGTGGGAAGGTCTCGGCCAACAGGTGTAGGTCAACACCAGCCAACTGTCTGCGACCACCAAGCCAAATGAACTGGGTTTTGGATGGATTCAAAAGCAAGCGATTTGAGGCCATCCAATCAGAAAGGGCATCAATGGCACGGCACATCAGCCCAACAGAGGCCACTGCATCAACTGCACGGCAGTGGACGTATGCTTGTATGTCATCAGCATATAGCTGGTGCAAGAGTCCAAAAGACAGTAATAGGGAGCTAACGTCAGATGTGTAAAGTATGTAAAGCAAAGGGCCCAACACTGATCCCTGAGGTACACCAAAAAGGGCAGGGACCCAGCGGGACCTAGAGGAGCCAGCAATTACACAGTTAGTACGATCTGTAAGGAAAGAACGAAGCCATTCTAATGGTTTACCAGTCAGTCCAAAAGAAATAGAGAGGCGTTGAAGGAGGATAGAATGGTCAACAGAGTCAAAAGCAGCGCTAACATCAAATAGAGCTAGCAGGGTTATCTGGCCACTATCCATGGCGCCATAGAAGTCTGATAATAGGCGGACCAGTAGAGTTTCGGTAGAATGGTTCTTCCGAAAACCCGACTGCAAGGGAGGAAGCAACCCATTCAAGTCTAAGTAAGCAGTTAGTTGATTAGCAACAATTCGTTCTAATATTTTGGAGAGGAATGTTACATTTGCAATAGGGCGGTAGTTTGCAGGATCACTCGAGTCAAGTCCATCTCTCTTCAAGTCTGGAAGGAGGATAGACCGCTTCTGCGAAACAGGTAGATGGGCCTCCTGGATCGAACGGTTGCAGAGCAGGGTGAGAAATGGTAGAAGGTCATCGACGAGCTCCTGGACGAGGAACGTAGGCACAGGGTCCAGCTCACACGTCTTCGGAGCAGCAGCTAGGATGAGACCACGCAATTCCAGACTCGTGATCTCATTGAGGACGGAAAGACGAGCATCAGTGACCGAGAATTCTGGCGGCGGAGAAGTAGCTGTAGCAGTACGTATTGATTCGATCTTTGCAGTGAATCGTTCCAAGAATGCATCGGCAGTGAAAGGCAGAGGAGACTGTGACTGGTGGTTTGAAGAGCGACGACCAAGAAGGCCATTGAACGTGGTCCAAAGCTTCTTTGGTTCCTTGGACTGCTTGATGATAATAGCCTCCCAGTATTCTCGTTCTCTGTCCCGATAAGCAGAGTGCATTCTCCGGACGAATTGAATCCAGGCTGTCTGGTCCGATGGCAAGCGCGTTCTTCTGTAGATTCGCTCGAGTCGCCGAGCCTGCCGCCGAAGCTTCCTGCAGTCGGCGTTGAACCATGGCGAGAGAGGATGGTTTCGAGATCGAACTGTACGCAGCGGAAGAAAAGAGTCTAAAAGTTCTGACATCACTGCCTCATACGAGCAAAACAGTTCTGAGGCAGTCAGTGAAGAAGAAGCCTCAGCGTCGTTGAAGAGAGGCTTAGCTAGGAGCGCTGAACGGAAGGCATCGCGATCCAGCTTTTTCCAAAGACGTATCCGTCTAGTGTATGTATGTATGTATGGTATGTATGTATGTATGTATGTATGTATGTATGAGCACTTGTTATAGCGCCTCTTCCAGATTTCTACTCAGAAGCGCTCCCGAATACAGCGCGGACACTGAATCGCAGTTTCACGCCGAAGCGCATGAGCAATTGCGAGTGAAGGACTTGCCCAGGGTCCCTACGCGTCGGCTTGAGGTGGATTCGAACCCGCAACCCTCCGGCTGCAAGGCACCGAACATACCCCTACACCACCGGGCCCCACGATGGTCGATAAAGTTCGTAATGAAAGTGGTTGGCATAATAAAACGGTTCGAATTCAATAAGCTCAGCGGGAACAACTGTGTTCAGATACCACACACTATTTATAGGTGGAAAGTGAGTGTTATTTCAACCACTGTACATGTAAGATCAATTTAGGGATAAAGCATATAGGCCTAAGGCAAACAGTCGATTCCAATGTATATTCCACTAGCGAAAGATAGTCGGCTTGCACGTATATACTAGGCTATCTAAATATATCAACTTTAGCCGTTGCTGACACCAAGGACCACTCTTGGACGTTTCCAGCGGATTTAACACAGATTAAATGTCTTCTGACTTGAAGCGCATGTCATGTATGCCATGTCGTGTCACATCATGTCGTATCGTGTCATGTCATATTCTGAGAAGAATATTCTTGTAACAGTTCTTGACATGTAGGGCCTGCTGTTGACTATTTATTCAGCGCTATAATAAGCAAGCGCCTTCTTAGAAGATAAATAGACTGATAAACTTGACAAGATAAATAGACTGACATACAGACTTGACTTGTTTAGTAAACATTTACTGCTATCTATGATATTGGACCTAGTAGGTTCAATGAGATATCTGCTATGTGTGCGGCCAGGTCGCTGTGGAGATCCTTGTTGTGAAATGTCAGATAAAGCTGTATTAATTTTCCTCAGTAGGCCCACCTCGTTCTTCAACAACCATCCATTTCATTGTGACAAAAGTCGTCGTAAATTACGATATGGAATCTCCAGTCCAGTCCAGTTCTTCTAAGAGCGCAGTAGATCAATCTCACATTGAACTCAACCCAGTTTCATGACAAATTGCTGTCCTCATTGCAACTCGTCCGTCTTGTAACCTTTGATTAGACTACTTGGTCCTGTCAACTGCTGAGAGGTATAGTATGCGACTCTGCCCTGGTTGATTTCACGTTCTCTATTAATCATAACTACTTCGGCTGTCCCGAAGTTGTCATACCTAGACGTCAAGCCTTCTCCAGAGTTAAACAAACGATGACACGTTTTGTATAAATATGTACAGACTCCCATCACTCACATCTGCCGAGAGTGAACGGTATAGCTCAGTGCTTTGTCGGCATAAGCATAAGTTATTCTGAGAGAGGCGCTATATAAATCTTTAGATACAATACAATACAATAAACAGTATGGTCAAAGAGAACGACATCATTCTATGACCTGACTGACGTCTTTATGTTCCTGTATAATCACGAAGGCAACCAAAATTTAATGTGTCTAGATGCGAGTCACAGCGAAACTGGATCTGTTACCAATAAGAAGCCCGTATATCACTCACTGGTAGGCCTATCTGATATTGGCAGACAATACAGGCTCTGCCTATTAGACATAAGATGTTGTTCTCATTAGAACAAATTTAGTGAGCTTTGTATGTTTGCTTTTACTGTAGATATTTGTATCGTGTATGGCCTATAAGCTTATCAAAGGCCTGCATTCTGCCAATATCAACGACTTCGTGATTAATCTCACTCTTCTCTCTCTCACCTCACCTCACTCTTGCTCTCCTGCCTCACACTCAATTGTATTTACTCTCTACTTGGAAATTTTTATTTCCTTATCAGACTGACTTCCCTGGTCTTTAACCTGTTTGTTTTGCGCCCTATTGGTTGACGCCTTGTGCACTGGGCGCTGGCGCCATGTTTAATAATTTCTTCTGTTTTCTGTTACAACTTTGTTCTTTTGGAAGTTATACTTTACGACCTGTAGGTGATGGACTATACGTGTTCAAGGCTCCTCTTGGACGGTAACTGTTCAGGGACCTCGGAGTAGTAATCGTAGGCTCGAGATTTATGATCTTATCCTCAAAGTCAGGTAAGATTAAAATCATTGTGCTAGTCTGTTACTGTCATTAAGAAAATCTAACGCAAGTTATACCCTCTGACAGGTATTGCTACAATATAATACACGTCAAAGGTGCTTCTCGCAGGTATAAATTGTTTAATTTCTAGTTTAAATTAACCTAAATAATTTCATCAACTCTACTGCTATATGTATAAATCAGGTATACACAAATACACGAGTTACTTGTGCTAATTCAAATGATTGTATAAAATTCTAAGTTATAAAAGCGCCACATTAAACTGTGATTTCATAAAGTATTAAGTTTACTTACAACGAGAAGAAAAGTTCCAGCGCCACATTAAAGTGTGATTTAATAAAATATTAAGTTTACTTACAAGAAATTCGGCTAAAAACTGTCGAATCCAGAGCTTCCTGATTCGGAGTTTGCTTTTGATCTTAAGTCGAATCTCGCGTAGACCCATCTTCAGTTTTTTTTCTCAGAAACTGACCGATAAAGAGTATTAATTAGTATAAGTTAATGAGACCGCTAACGAGTCAAACTCGCAGCCACCCGAGTGTTGTCATGAAATGCGGCGATCGTGTGACAAGAACTGCGACGTCCTGGCGTATATTGAAATTCTTCACAGTGGATACTCTGTTTTGAAGGGCAACGGTCATAGTAGCCAGACGGTATAGGCTACATCCTACCTTCCTTGTTATTAATAATCGTCTAAATATACATAACTTTGTGCACAAATCATGTACACATGTAGCCTACATATGTGTGTATATATAGGTTATGAATTGTATTCAGATTGATATGAAACACTTGCTACGTCCCATTTCTTATCTACTGTACAGTCGGTCCTCGAATCATATCGCGGTGCTTTGTATTGTTGTATTCGACCTTTTGATCATCAGTGAGTTCACCTTGAGCTGCTCAGTGACCGTGATGACGATTCTTATCAGACTTTATTAACTGCGAAGATCTTGAGTAACCAAATAAGTGTCGCAGTTTATGCGGTATTTTGCCGCTGAGTGGCGCCACCGCTTGACGTCACCTTTACGTCATACTACGTCAGATTACGTTTTGTTTTTGGCTTGCACAATGATTTTGCTTTGTAGCGACCATTGACTAATTCATTCATTCATTCATTCATTCATAAATTTATATAGCGCCCCTTCCAGAGGACTACTCAGAGGCGCTCCCGACTCCAGCACGGCCAAAAAGTACAGTTTTGAGCTTAGTATAGAAAGCTTCAGTAAAAGTCCCAGGGAGCAGGCGTATCTCCTGGGGGAGCCCGTTCCAGACCACTGGGCCCACCACGCAAAAGGCTCGATTCTGCATAGTTGCAGTTCGAGCAAATGCCTTGAGCATCAATACAGTGGCGCTTTAGAAGTTTTTAGATTAGTTTGGCCCCTTATTAGGTTAATGTCATATTAGTCCTATATTCCCTATAATATCAATTTGGGCCTATTGCGTCTTGTTCACTTAACAAAGGCAGTCATTTTATTGCATTTATGAGAGAAAATCGACGAATAATAACATTAATTTTGCAGAGAAAAGCATTGCCTGTAGAGAGTAAACATCATATTTAATATGAGACGTACAAATCGAAGTGAGGTAACATCTGTGAATAAGGAAGCAACTGGATAAGCAATTATTTTATCCATTCCGCGATTTACAGATAATTATTTGATCGTATGTACTTATACCAATGACGCGTTTTGCGTCAAGACTCAGTGTTATCAATTTATTGTCTCATTGTTCTCAATGTTATGTCGTCGTAGGCTAGATGTTTTGGATCATTCTTGATTTATTTTGTTTTTCATCGTGACAGATTTTCTGAAGTAATTATCTTGCAGGAGAATTTGCAAAATATGCTAGAAAAGTTTTTAGAAGGCCCAGTAAGCCAATAGGAACATGTGGGGCGCGGTGGTGTAGGGGTATGTTCGGTGCCTTGCAGCCGGAGGGTTGCGGTTTCAAGCCACCACGTAGGGACCCTGGGCAAGTCCTTCACTCGCAATTGCTCATACGCTTCGGCGTGAAACTCCGATTCAGTGTTCGCGCTGTAGTCGGGAGCGCCTCTGAATAGAAATCTTGAAGGGGCGCTATAACAAGTGCTCATACATACATACATAGTTACATACATACATGGCACAGATAACCGATTTGCCTGGTTTACCATTTGCAATTATGAGCCTTGTAGAACGCAATGCAGCGTAGGCCTATAACATAACGAAACATGAAATTGAATACATCGTATTGCATAATTATGCATTTCATTTTTTATGGTATTTATTTTTAGATGCTTTAACTAGCGTCTTTTGCAGAAGGAACTACTACTATGGATGCTCAAAACCCGACGTGATAATGGGTCTTCAATACTAATGGTATACATCTGATAGGAATTCATCTGAGAAAAGTTGATTAGATACAGATTCCTCTTACTTTAATCCACCTGACAGCAATTTATCTTAACTAGATTCTGACATTAACGTATCTTAAAGAACGCATCTAAATGGCATTCATATAATAATAATAATAATAATAATAATAATATCTTTTCTTTAATAAGCGCCTGACAAACGCACTGCGCTGTACATTTACATGTTATGCAATTTAAATCTTAACTACTAACAGAACAGACAGCCTGCAATACAACGGCCGGCGCTAATAGCAGCCTACAAAGCATATCCGCCCAACGGGGGCTCGAACTCGGTACCTCTCAGTCTGTGTGCCAGATGTTATCCAATGCGCCACGGGCATTCATAAAATTATAAACTCATCCGACTTTAAGTAGTCTCACAAGGATTTGTCGGGGACTTTAGTGGAAGGTCGGAGCAACCGGTGAACTTTTAAACTCCTCAATTCTAGGAAAAGATGCAGCTGGATATTGATTTGAAGAAAATGACAATGGCTGTCATTATCTGCTCCTATGAAGAGCCGCCATAAATTTAACACAGCGAAGCACAAATATCATTAGTCAAACTAACCTACTCTATATTTAAAACGACAACCAATTAATCATTCTGCCAGATCTATAGTATTAGGCCTCCGTCTTATGACGAGGAGGATTACTTTATTTTCATTATTAACGTATTATATATTGTAATACTTAATGATTTTACACTAAAATATTTTTATATATATATATATATACCCACATATATATTATATATATATATATATATATATATATATATATATAATAGGTTTTATGATATCTTAATATTTATAGGTATTCATTCATGTGTCCATGTATGTATGTATGCATTCATGTATCCATGTATATGTGTATTATATCTATCTGTATGCATGCATGTTTGCATATACGTATGTATGCATGTATGTATGTATCTGAGCATCTATAGCGCCTCGGTAGCCTTTCAACAACATTCTTATACGCAATCATATTCCTGAACATCTGCAATTCAAGATTTATAAATAAATGCAATTACAGATATATACGTATATATATAAAATATATATTATATTGATAAATGAGTTGGCTGTTCGGAATGCTCTATCTGTAAGTGTAGCGGATGATAAAAAAAGCCGGGCTTGGCGTTTGTCAAGAGTCGAAGTGAAGACGCACTTGGCGATAAGCGCATACCACATTTCGTCACAATTGCGCTTCGGTTGACATTGTCAAATATAGCATTTGTTTCATTTTTGATTGCAACACTCACGTAGGTCTATGAAAAGGATCCTTTAGCATGCCTGCAATGTTTCTCTTTGTTTGTGTGGTCCCTATTAGATTAACCTACTTCAATTGGCAACATCTGATATGATATGGCGCAATATTCACCACAGTCTTTGTATACGTCTTGCGTTGAGCGGCTTCTGGTCCAGCTACTACTAACTGAATTCCATAATTTTCACTGCAACCGTGGATGTGGATATTTGAACCCTTTAGGACCTCTCAAAAACGCCCTTCAATAACGCAAACGATTAATCCAGCAGATAAGACGTATGAAAATTATAGGGTTAGACGCCTTTCTGGCTTTAATTATCCTTTCTTGTCATTGTGCGCGTTATGAATACCTCTTTATTAATGTTGATGACGACCTTGATGACGAAGATGATAATATTAATTATTCATTCATTCATTCATTCATTCATAAATTTATATAGCGCCCCTTCCAGAGGACTACTCAGAGGCGCTAATTATTATTATTTCATTGTTATTATTATTATTATTATTATTATTATTATTATTATTATTATTATTATTATTATTATTATTATTATTATTATTATTATTATTATTTTAGATATTACTAGCTGATGTATTATTATTATTATTATTATTATTATTATTATTATTATTATTATTATTATTATTATTATTATTATTATTATTATTATTATTGTTGTTGTTGTTGTTGTTGTTGTTGTTGTTGTTGTTGTTGTTGTTGTTGTTGTTGTTGTTGTTGTTGTTGTTGTTGTTGTTGTTGTTGTTGTTGTTGTTGTTGTTGTTGTTGTTGTTATTATTATTATTATTATTATTATTATTATTATTATTATTAATATTATTATTATTATTAGTGGTGGTGGTGGTGATGAAAATAGTAGTAAAAGTAGTGATAGTATTGGTTTTGGCAGCAGTGGCGTAAATCACGGGAACAGAGGGGGACTATTCCCCAAGTTTTGACTGAGGCCTATCTGTTCCCTCAAAATATGCTAAACTCCGGCTTCCGAAAAAATCTGTCCCCCAAAGTAATGTGCAGATTTTCGCCTCTGTGTGGTAGTAGTAGTAGTTGTGGAAATAGCAGTAGTAGCAGTAGCTCGAACTCCCGTTTTATCTGGATGCTGTTGTTCATGCAGAGATAGGGTGAGCAACTATTTGGTTAGTCATTTGGACAAGCAAAGCACACAAAGGAACAACGTAGGGCGAACATTATTAACGGAATAACTTTCCTCTGCCTGAACACAATGCCCATTGTTCCTCCATTGCAACTTTTACAAATCGTTGACAGAGAAAGAAAGACCGATTTGTTAGGGAGCCATCGATCGCAGAGTCATAGGGAAAGAGTTTAGTTACAAACTCAGGTTTTGTCACATGAAAGTCAGAAGTGATAAAGAAACATGTAAAAACTTGGTCTATAGGTGTAACTGAAGTGTCCCCGGCTCTTCAGTTAGACCTTGTCATGGGTGTGACGTTGTGTTGTGACGGTTGTGTTCAGTCACCACCTGTTTTTGAACATGTTGGTGACAGCCACCATCGCCTTATTGCCAGCATTGTTTTTGGTTTGAAACAAGTCTAGATGGATTTCAATGAGTCACAAGAGGCTGTTGTTCAGCTTTATCGTTGACTCAGTGTCGTCAACATTATTAACACTTGTGAGACATAATGCAAACAATCTGGTACTTTGTTATCTGCGAAGGAAATTAATATGTTGACGATACCGAACCCGCGATAAACAGAAACAACAAAAACGTGTGACTTATTAGCATTCAATCAAATTTGCTTCAAACCAAAATAACACTGACCAAAAGGTGTTGGTCACTATCACCGCCACGTTTAAAAGTGGTGGTAAAGGAACACAACCGTCACAATACAAAGTCATTATTATCACATCATTATAATTATATTTATATACTGTCGTATCGCTCGCAGTTTTAAAAATTAAATTCAATGTTCAGATTTGAATTTTTGAATTTTTAAGTTTCGTCTATGCCGCCTTTAGGCCATGGCTTCTTTTGTTACGGTAGTAGGCCTCCCTACATGTATATTCACCACTAATATATTTAGCACAACATATATTATTTATCTTCTTTCTAGCTGCCTCTCTATAATCTAATCGGTCTGATCTTCTGGATCGGAACCAATTTGAAGATGTGTCATCGGGCAATGACTTCTAATATAATCTAAGCAACCAGAACGAGCGTAGACATCTCATGGACGATCGTGGGTAGAACATAACTTCACGGGGCGGGTTTGAATCCAACCCATTCCAAGCTCGGAGCCATGCGCACTCGTATCGCTGTCCATTCTACTCTAGACGTAAGATGTCTGATCCATCCTATCTGTCTGCCCGTGCTGTCAGACGAAGGCTTTGTTTTTTTGGGCTGGTCCCATTTTTATCAAATGCATCAGATAAGAGTCATACGTCGGCAAAATTTATAACACGAAAACTCAGAGACTCTCATCCACTCCATTCTGATGCGCCTGGACTAATGCACATCTGTCCCTGCAGGTCCTACAGAAATTCTAGATAGGCTTCAAAATTCTCGTATGTTTCAAGATATGTAATTATGCGAGACACGCTGCACTGGATTCCGATCGAATATAGGATTACCTTTAAAATCCTGCTCAGAGGAAGAGTATCGATAGTCGGTGCGACTCCAGATTACCCTAGAACAGTCTACCATTAAACTCATAGAGTTTTTCCTTTAAGACAAATAAAAAACACCGTCAAGCCATGGCATCTTAAGAAGCAACTTTTCTAGATCTGTTAGTTGTCATTTTAAGCGCTTTGGTGAGGTTCTGAAAAGGGGCTTTACAAATAGTCGGATACATGCACCCATACAAGGTTCAGGAATGACACTTTCCTTAAGGAGAGAAACCACTGTAAAATCTGTCTTGGGATCCGACTTTGCCTCTTTACTCGGAACATGGTTGGTTTCTTCACCAGCAATAGTTGTTCACCTTTTGGTTGCCTTCCATTTACTAATGCGGACTTTCTCCTCACCTCCATTTACCATCTTCATCTTGTAACACTGGAACTACCGCCATCAATCTGAGACACGAGGCGACCTCTGAGTTCCTGGGACAGAAAAGTCTCACGACAACTAACGGGTTTTTTCGTCCTAGGCGCCTAGTTCACCACGGTTTCTTCACATTATATCGCTGAAATCGCCGTGTGTTTCACAAAAGTCACAAAAAAGCCTTTCACACGTATAGTAACAATTGACACGCAACACACCTTACAAAGTTAGTTCTCGTATATCGGAACTCTGTGTTGGTGTTCTCGACCACAACATTGCAACCTGATGGATAAATTCTGCTTCGAAAGATACCGGTATGGTTCTACGGAACGCGCCAGGGTCGGCCCCCACTAATGTAGGCTAAACTGTAAGTGTACACGTTCTTCTATATGGGCCGCATGGCCAGACCCTGCTAATTTTTTGTTGTCCGTTGGAATGGGTGCCGTGATATATTTGAGGTCCCCGTGTATTGACCGTGCTATCCAGAGATTTAAGTAGGCCTAAACTTATCTGAAACTCGCGGTGTGTGAACTCCTGCATAACCTTCGTCCCTTCCACCACTTCATTCAGAACTTCACAATTCTTTGAGCTGCGTGTTGTGACATTAGCCTAAGCCTATACATCGTGGTCGGTACCGTGTGGCCTGTCAGCCACACGGTTTTGCGGACTAGCTGTAAAAATCGTATATCGGCAGTCCAAAAATTCCACCAATATTTGACAAGTTCAAAAACCAATTGCTTCAGCGCCCCAAACCCCACGCCGTTAAAGCCTTACTCAAGAGTCGCATAGTCCAATGCAACATCCTACATAAGACAGGTAGCTGTGGTCAGTTTCCGTTCCAAGTTCAACTCAATAAATCAATCAGATGGATGTGCAGACGGTTACGTATGTCTGACATTAGAAAAACCTGTAGGTCTATATAAATATTCATGAAGGTTCTTAGCCGTGCTAGAGTGTTTCTTTTCACTTTCAGTATGGTTGGGTCACGACTTTTACGATGCATAATTCCCTGCCATCATTCCTACATGAAGCCATATAATTATGACCCTTATTCCCATCCATTTGGAACCCACAGAGATCCCACGTAACTCCCATCTAGTGCCCATGTAAATGCTGTCAGAGTAATTATTAATCAGCTGTTCGCTTGCACTTAGCATGTTGCCAAATTTCTGTCAATCATTTTCTGATTAACAGTTGGAGCCTTCAAGAAATATCAGAGGAGGTGAATGATTATCGGAGTTGAAGCATTTGATTGCGAACGTGCACAAGTTCACAGGTCCCGTGCGGTGGATTCTCGAGATAAGATTTGCAGTTTGAGACGATCGCTGTTCGCTCCTATCGTCTCGCTATAAATAGCAGCTCATAATCGGCGTGTTCTGGATTTTGGACTCAAACGGGGTTAGGCTGAAAGAAGCGAAGAGCAGAATGAATTTCTATTTTCGGTCACTCGTCCAAGCGAACCTCACCTTACGCAATCCGACCACGCAGATTTTAAAACAGAGCGCTTTTTGTAATTATTAAGTTATAATTGTTATTATTATTATTATTATTATTATTATTATTATTATTATTATTATTATTATTATTATTATTATTATTATTATTATTATCAATATTATTATTATTATTATTATTATTATTATTATTATTATTATTACTATTACTATTATTATTATTATTATTATTATTATTATTATTATTATTATTATTATTATTATTATTATTATTAGTAGTAGTAGTAGTAGTAGTAGTAGTAGTAGTAGTAGTAGTAGTAGTAGTAGTAGTAGTAGTAGTAGTAGTAGTAGCAGCAGCAGCAGCAGCAGTAGCAGTAGCAGTAGCAGTAGTGGTAGTGGTGGTGGAAGTGGTTGTGGTGGTGGTTGTAGTAGTGATGGTAGCAGCAGTTGTACGTAGTATTTGTAGTAGTTGTAGCAATGGTTGCAGTAATAGTAGTAGTAGTAGTAATAATATATTCTTCTGGTGTTGGTTCACCAATGAGATTTGTCAGAGCCTTAAGACCATCACGGTATAGTCATATTCTTATGGTATCGTATAGGAGAGGGGTAAAAGCAGTGTCTGATCACAAGACAAAGGCATTGTCTGCAGCGCCATCTGTACATGCCGCGGGCATCATAGTAAAGTCTCGCAGACCCACAAGGTATTTCCTCGTTTGGTAGACATGCATCGAAATTCTTAGCTTTTTTATTATGCATTTAGTAAGCACCGATATCTAATATTGTATTGTATTGTATTGTATTTGAACACTTGTTATAGCGCCCCTACCAGATTGCCCATTCAGAGGCGCTCCCGACTACTGCGCGGACGCTGAATCGGAGTTTCACGCCGAAGCGCATGAGCAATTGCGAGTGAAGGACTTGCCCAGGGTCCCTACGCGGTGGCTCTGAGGTGGATTCGAACCCGCAACCTTCCAGCTGCAAGGCACCGAACATACCCCTACAGCACCGCGCCCCAGTATATTGTGTTGTGTTGTATTGTGTTGTATTGTACTCCACGTTTATATTGCGACCGAGCCACCCGCAGTAAAGATCCGAGAAATTAATCTCTGATAAACCGACCGACCCGGAATCGAACCCGGGCCGCCGACGTGGCGAGCGGGCTACCAACCCACTCGGCCACTCAGGATCTCAACGGAGATGTCCAAACATCAATAGATGGCGCTGAGCAACTATGAGTGAAAGATTTTTCAAGGCCCAACACAGTAACCACCTCAGGAGAGGAGACTTAAACCCGTTCACTCCACGAGCGCTTTGACCCGTCCCACAACTTCCACCATCTCCCACAAAATCCTCTTAAATGAACAGCAAGTCTCCAGCGGATTATGGGTTCATCCTTACTCTTTTTTCTTTGTCTGGTCCTTGTTGCTGTTCCTCCTCTTCCGCCTCCTCCTTCTACTCCTCCTCCTCTTCTTCTTCTGTTCTCCTCCTCTTCTCCTCTTTCTTATTCTCTTTCTCCTACTTCATCTAAGTCTCCGGTTCATGCAAAGTCGTACCTATCAATATGTCTAGCTGACACGTCTATCGACAAGCTCTAGAAATTCTGAAATATCGGACTATTATCGGTTGAAGATTTCAAGAAGAGATAAAGTCACTTGGCAACATGTTATTATGCCTTAACTCCTGACTCTTATTAAATGATAAATCTACAGGTACTGTTTGAACTAGATAAAATGATTGTACATTTAAAAACATTAATTATAATCGTAGGTCACCTGTGTTGTACTCCTCACCCACTTGATTTTCTAACTGCGGTGCACATGTTGTATCCTAATAGGTGTCCTTAAAGATATATTTAATCTAAGCTGCAATAATTGTCGTCTTGTCTCAGACTGGCCTTATACAAAACGATGACATGTTGTTTTGTTACAGGTCATTACCCTGCTATTATAATACGAGTGCACTATCTTATGACCACCGTCACAATCTGTTTCCACCATCGTCTGGGTTTGACCCCGAGTTCTGACCTGACATTGAAGCTAACCCTGCAACTGTAATCGTAATCGTAGGTGTGATTCAGCTGGTCTCCCGAAGGCGGATTTTGTGGCGCTTTGATACTTCGGATAGTTACATTTACCTTAGGCCCTACATTATCATTGCTGTTGCGGAACTAACTGTACGATGCACATTGTTCGATGCATTGATTGATTGAGCGTGTCTTATCTTGCCTCGCTTGACTGATTGATCGATTGATTGATTGCTTGGTTGGATGGTTGGTTGGTTAATTGACTGATTGATTTATTTGTTATTTGATTAAATGATTGATCGTTAGATAGAGAGATAGTTTGATCGAGTTTTATACATTCATCAAGGACACGCCTTTTTCTGCTTGACCAATAGCCACGTGCAAAGCAAGCGCCTACAGAGACTTTCAGCTTAAAAGTGGCGCTATATAAATCTCTTCTTATGATTACGTTTGCAAAAAAAGATTACTTGAACTCCTGCAACTACAATAAATAATTATCAAGAAGGATTACAACACAGTTACAGGCAGAGTAACAATTACGGCGTATCATTTCGCATTACAATTACGATTACGATTACGGTTACAATAGTACAACACGACAATTTACAGTGCTATATCGTTACAATGTTACAACATTACACAATGTAAAAAGTTAATGGTGCGTCTTGCCGAGTCGATTGTAGCTAAGGTAGAGCAGGTAGCTAGGTGGAGATGCAGACCACACCGCAATGTTATACTTGTTACAGTATTACAATGTTACAACATTACACAACGTTGAAATGTTACACTCTACGCCTAGTCGAGTCGGCGGTAGTTAAGGTAGAGCAATTAGGTGTTTACGACGTATGTTGAGATGCAGACGACACTACAATGTTACAGTGTAACAGCGTTACAATGTTACAACATTACACAATGTTAAAATTTTACACTTTGCTGTTGATGATGCTTCTGGCCAAGTCGGTTGTAGCTAAGGTAGGCGTTCACGTAGACGAAACTACAATGCTACAGTGTTACAGCGTTACAATGTTACGACATTACACAACACTGAAATGTTACACTCTGCGTCTACCAGATTCGACGGTAGTTAAGGTAGAGCAGGTAAGCGTTGACTATGTAGGTTGAAATGCAGACGAGACAGAGGTCCTTGAGAACGAAGACCAGGATGTAGGCCAGATAGATGGATCCGATGCAAGATACGACGCTCAGGTCGAACGCCAGATGGCGCGCCCAGTTCGTGTTCACGTGACCTGCAGCAGACGACCAGAATCATCTCAAGATCCATTCGGAATTCGCATCTGAACAGCCGCTATATAAGTGAGATGTTCGTATGTATCCTGCGTAAATAGTACGTAGGCCGACTTACGCACGTAAATATACATAATTATAATCTATATATAAATATATATTTACGTATTATTTATCTGTGTGTGTAGCTATTTATGTATACATGTATGTGTGCATGCGTGCATGTATGTATGTATGTATGTATGTATGTATGTATGTATGTATGTATGTATGTATGTATGTATGTATGTATGCGTGTATGTATGTATGTATGTATGTATGTATGTATGTATGTATGTATGTATGTATGTATGTATGTATGTATGTATGTATGTATGTATGTATGTATGTATGTATGTGTGTATGCGTGTATGTATGTATGTAGGTATGTATGTATGTATGTATGTATGTATGTATGTATGTATGTATGTATGTATGTATGTATGTATGTATGTATGTATGTGTGTATGCGTGTATGTATGTATGTAGGTATGTATGTATGTATGTATGTATGTATGTATGTATGTATGTATGTATGTATGTATGTATGTATGTATGTATGTATGTATGTATGTATGTATGTATGTATGTATGTATGTATGTATGTATGTATGTATGTATATGTATTTGTTTATTTATGTACGTGTGTGTGTAGGCCAAAGTATGCATGTACAGTTATATATGTTTATTATGTATGACCATGTGCATGTGTTTATGTAATGCGTATTTATGAATATACTGTGTTTATGTATGCATTGATGTATGCATGGATGCATGTATTTCGACGAAGTTTTATTCGAATGTATGCATATTTTAGATATGCACGTAGGCCTATATGATTGTATCTGAACAGTTTCATAGCGGAACCCTAAAGAGGTTCCGCTGTAAGCATTGAAACATGGCTATCTGAATGTTAGGCCTACGTCTACAGTTTGTGATTAACGTGCGATTACGATATAAGGCCTACGATAGAATCGTAAAGAGGAATTAATCCGCCTAGAGCTACGTAAGTAAGATCCCTGCATACTTATGATCATTTGAAAGCAGTAGAAGATGATCCCAGTTATGCAGTTGGGAATATTCAGAAGATGGTTCTCTCCCAGAAGATAGCGAACGATTCCAAAACCTCGACTGTAGCTGTTGACATAATAACAGATTACAAGCATCGTTTCTTAACAAAACTTTGAATTGTATTCAAATTTGTATAGCGCCATTTGCAAGAGGCGCTATATATAGTAATATTGTAGTGTCTAATAAGGTTCATGAGAGTATCTCATTTGGTACAGGGGCGCGCCACTGTGCTGTTCCCAATAAAGTTTCAACGAGATTTGCCTAAACAGACTGCAAGCATAAAACGGCTTCAATAACACTGCTAAGAGAAACACAGGAAGTCAACTGGAAAACTACAGCAAAGAAGTCGGTAGAAACCTGTGAAAGCGAACAAAAGAACGCATTTATTGTTATAGGATGTTATAAACAGTTTAACTGTGTTTATTAGATGTCTACTCTGCAAGTGCGATTGGAATTTGGTTATACAGAATATACATACTTCCTACTTACACGTGAATAGTTATAACAAAAAACTTCGTTATGAATTTTTGGAATAAAAGCTGAGCGACATTGAAAATGGCTCCTTAATTAGCTCCTAAACTGATAAATGTTGTGACAAATTTTCGCCAAACAATAGGTCTATTCCAACGACGTCAGGCCTACAATAAAAGACCCCTCTCAACCACTTGGTCGCCAACATATCCAGGGGATATATCAATACTTTGTGCTGTATACCATAAGGTGCGTTCAGGTAAATTTCATTTGTGTTCTGTGGTTGCGATGTGTTGCTGAAGTACTAAATCACCTTACCCCAGCTTACCATAGCATGCTGCACGTTACCTTGCCTTACGTTCAGATAAATTTGCTTGTTTCCATGGGCGTCCGGAAGGGAAGTGGCATATGCCCCCTGAATTGTGTGCATATTTTACAAAATTTACTGATCATCTTAGTCAGTGGAGGCGCCAGGATTTCAGGTTTGGGGGCTAAAGCTCCATGCCCTTACCTTTTGTCCCTGGACTCCCTGTGATTTGCAATGATTTCCCACTTTTTGGGGGCTGAGTCGCAGTTTGGGGCTAACCCGGCTAAGCCCCTATCCCCTGGCGCCGCCACTGATCTTAGTTTTTAACAATGAATGGCTATGATTTTTTAACATTTTTAGTTTATCCAAACTAGTCAAGATAACCTGAAATTTTTAAATAAAGACATGGACACTTTTAGCAATTTTATGTTTTAAATAAACTTTCAGATATAGCTGAAAACGGATTCGAGAACGCTAACAACAGGCCCCATATAATGTAAAATGCTTCCAAAGGCGCTGGCGGCTGTTGGGGTTCCCACCAGACCCCGTAATCGCGGGAGCGAGTAACGATGGTGACGCGATCGATTACTTTCGGCACCCTCGATAGTCTCCATGCCAACAATTTAAAACTCCTGCCACCCTCCAAAAACTTCCTGCGGACGCCCATGCTTGTTTCAACTCTGACTGCTATTTGGTTGGAGAGGTACTTACTCGGAGGTGAGAACACGAGAGCAGTTCATATAGGAGTTGAAGTCACAGGCGGCGACGTAGCTGGCATTACGGTGTTTGCGCACCTCGACGTACAGAGCATAGACGGACAGGAGGATGCCAGAGATACAGGTCCACGTGTGGTCAGAGAAATCCATCGTCAGCAGCGTCCTCAACATCATCGCTACAACCACCTGTCACCAAAAACAAAACGGTAGGTAATGGTAATGGTAATTACGTATTTATATAGCGCTACTTGCAATGAGGCTACACATTTATATAGCGCCACTTCGGAGAGAGAGGCTCATCAGAAACGCTCCCGACCTAACACAATGAAACCATGATAGAACAAAATAGTCTTCAAGCTTTTGCGGAAAAGAGGCAAAGAAAGACCGAGTATTTCACGTCGCATGTTGTTAGACAACTTATTCCAGGAGGACGGACCAACCACAGTAAAAAGTCTATGCTGGACGGTGGAAGTTCGGAACATGGTCTTCAAGTACTTACGGAAAAGAGGCAAAGAGAGGCTGAGAAGCTCATGTCGCAGGTTGTTAGACAACTTGGATAGGAATTATAAGATGATGATGAAATGACGACGATGACAATGACGATGATGATAATGGTAATGATAATGAGAAAGCTGGATGACGATGATGAATTATTGATGGCAGTGATGACGATGGATGATGATGATCAGAGCGATTAATTATAATTAGCAGGAATGAACCTGAACTTACGAGTTGGTCAGTCAATACCTTAAACCATATAATCTATAATTTGTATGGTTCGATTATAGAAACGTGATGCTTGGTCCTGAATATGGAACTTGCCACCCGTATACACCAGAATGCTTCAGCTTCCTTCTCGCCACTGACTTCCGGCCTATTTATCGGCCAACCCACAAGGCGTCTAGACAAGCATACGCAAGCCTACATAGGTAAATACCTGACTGCGTTAGGGAACGCATATGTTCTGACCTAATTCCTGATATATAGTCAACAGGACCATGGGATCCCTCATCAGGATCAGTTTGTACCTGCGTAGAACTTTCAGTGGACCGATGCTGTACTTCGTAACAAGTAACAGCACGTGTCTGTAAAATGTGTGCAACGAACGACGAAAATATAGTACAACAATGATAAGCAGAACAGAAAATCAACAGCAGCAACAAACAACAACATCCAACACAAGTTACACCTTAATTAGGGCAACGTTATCACCAATAGCAATAATTATCAATACCAACAACAACTAGTCTACTACTACTAGGCCTACTACTACTACTAAACCCGTAACAAATCTTCACCGTCTACAGTAAACTACACATTTCTGAAGCACCACATTAAAGTTAGGCGCAGGGCACCAGCTTATTCACGAGCGCTGCGTCGAGTCAGAGGGGTTTTCCAGAGTTGTCAAATGGATATCTAAGTCCTGTTGCCAGACAGACCATTGGGAGGAGTCAGAGGAGTCGGTGGGTTTTCATTTCAACTACCAGAACAACAACAATAGCAACTCACAAAGCAACGAAAACAACTCCCATACAAGCAAAAGCATTTTCGGCAACAACAGCATCTGACAACACCAACGAAGAAGCTACCAACCTGAGAAGCAGTGAAGAAACAACAACAACGATTCGAGACTCGATCTGAATTTATGTGGAGCCAGACAAGATGCCACGTCGACTTTAATTAACAGTTGGTCGAACAGAGCTATACATATCTTTGCAGACGTTGCTCATCCTCTGGCGGACCCGAGTGGGTTTCAGCAACAGGGAACTGATCTTGGTGATGATGATGATATTCAACGGAACGGAAGTCAATCAAATGCCAGAAGCGACGATATATTTCCAATTACTACTCGCTCGCCAGTTGCGCTCAGCAGGTGCTCCACTTCCTATTGGACTTTAGGAGGAAGAAAAACAAGTTACATATATATATATAGGTGCATCGGCCACAGTACAGTGTTTCAAGTCATGTCTCGTAATGGCAGATACTAGTGTGGCTTGCATGCGACGTAGCCTAGAACTGTCATGTCTGTGGTTTGGCGAAAGTTAATACGGTCTATACATTATCTTTCTTCCCTTTTTCCATACTTTCTTAATTTACTCATTTTTTCATTCAGTCTTCTTAATACTTTCTTTAATCTTTTTTTCTTTCTTACTGTGAGGTAATTACACGCGATTCGTTCACATCGAAACTTCTAATACACTGGGCCGCCTTCATCTAACAGTTTACAGTAGACACCTATTGTAGTTAGAAACTGGAGATCCTGGATAGGATGTCGCCATTCGATTAATAAGATAGAGTACATGTTTACAATTGGATGAAGAAATTGGAAACACCTGTGTATCGTTCATCATAGCCTACTAAAGACACTAATTCACTCTTGAGCGATTATTCTGAAGGAGGTTCATCTACGGAGTTATACATCAGACAGAAAAATTATCAGGAGCAGTGTAAGCAAGAAAAACAGATTTTTTGCAGATAACCCAAAGAATTCTACGGCTGTTTAATTTGTAGCTTATAGGCCTTTAACTAATTAATTAGGCCTAGGTGTCCGTTCTCAAGCTACCCGAATCAAATTTAGCAAGTTTGGTGTTGTAAAGACATAATATAGACATCTAATAACCATACCATTGCCCCAACAGCACAATTGTAATCTGTCAGAATAGACCCAGCATTTCCATGGACATAATAGATGTTAGGCCTAGGCCTGCCCATTATGGGCTCGATCTATACTCGTCCCATATGGGAATATGGGTCCTATAAGATTCATGTTTGGCGCGTTAGCGGCTTTACAGGTAAAGTAGGCCTATATAATATGCCCCTATATTGTGGCGCACCAGGCAACTGCCTGCTCCGTTAGGATACCTGTAGTATAAAGCCCGCGCTGGTCATATAACTGTCTACATACAATATGAAGTTGCCATCGATAATTGGTACTTTCATAACTGATCGTCATGACAACTTTTTATATTTTATTCTGTTTCCTTCTCTTTCTATTCACTAGCCCAGATTGCTAAATTTATTAGGGCGTAGGTTAATTGGTTCTCATGCACCTCTGTGTGAGAGTAGACTACGTGCGGATCGCGGTTCGCTTTCCGATGCTTCTTTCAGAGATGGAAATGTCGGGTGAGCACGGGACCTTAGGCCTACTTTGAATGGCGTGGCACCCATTCAAACTAGCAGCAGTTATGATCGGATCTCACCCGATCAATTCATTGAAAAATGAGCAGAGTCGGGGCCATATGCGGTCGTTATATTGAAACGGCTACATTTACGTTTAGTCTGCTGGCTTTTGTTCACCACAATGCCAGCTGTTGTTGTATTACTGCTTAACGACATTTTTCATATCGAAGATGATCAGTGTCGGAGGCAGAAAACAACCTCGTACTCCACGTTTATATTGCGACCGAGCCACCCGCAGTAAAGATCCGAGAAATTAATCTCTGATAATCCGACCCGACCGGGAAGCGAACCCGGGGCGCCGGCGCGTCGAGCGGGCACCAACCCACTCGGCCACTCAGGATCTCTAAACAATGCCAGCCAGCTTTAAGCCATATATATAGGCTTGCCGCTTACGGTACTCAAAACGTTGGAACCTGTTTAACATTTAGTCAAACGTGTGTGTAGGCCCTATATGCTGGCTACGATGGTAGGCCATCTCTGAACAAGTAACTTAGGCTAATTATAATCTCTCTGACATAGGCCTAATTGACGCAGCGCTCTTGGATAAGCTGATGCCCTACTCTTAGCATTTAAGTAACGTTAAATATTCTATTCGAGTTTACGATTACCTGTAGGCCTACTAAGCCTATTAGGCCGGACCAGGGGTGCAAAAAACCAAACTTTTTCAAAATGAAAAGTTGGTTTTTTGGTTTTTTAGTTTTATTTGTTTTTTGGTTTTATTTGGTTTTTGGTTTTATGTTTTTGAGATTTTCCTATTTCGGATGATAAAACTCATAAAAATGGCATAATACCGTTCAAATTAATCAGATGCATATAAATGAAAATTAACTAGAACAGTAGAACCGTAGAATGTCATAAAACGAAGTTAACAAAGACCATACAACAATAATTGCCAAGAGACTTGAAGAGACGACATTTTTGGCATTTATAATTTTGAAATTTGTAAAAAACCAAAAACCAAAATTTGCAGATTTTTTGTTTTTTTGTTTTAAAACCAAAAACCAAAAAACCAAGCCTTTAACAGCCCTGGGCCAGACTGGTCGCCAGAGGCCTATAACAAAAGGAACTTTCGCAAGTGCAATTCTGCTACAAGGCCATATTTAGCTTGTTTCTTTTTTTTAAAACTTCCTTTCGTTTCTCTCAGCGGTCACTTTAACTAGTTAATCTTGTAAATATTCTAACAGCATAGTAAATAATTAAAGAAATCACGACGTTCAAAACGCGGATTGTTTTAATCGTCGCGTGCATAAACATTGAATATTAATTAGGTTTAGTTACACGGAATAGTTTTGTTCTGCGTTCCTGCTTCCGAAGGAAGTTGTTTACGGTCAATAAGTGTCTAATTTATTTAGAAGATTTGTAATTGTAGAAAGAAAACTCGATTCTGTCTTTTATTCAAATTCAGAGTAAGGGTCACTTTAGATTATATTTGGTGATTGGTAATGTAATGGTAACATGAGTTGAAACGCCTTACAGCAGAAACTGCGCAGCGTGGCATAGGGTTAAAGGACTTATACTCTACGGGCTAATTATGGGTGCGGGCCGAATCCCCAAAACCCCAATCCCCAAAGCCCGAAACCCGAATCCCCGAAACGAATTTCGGCCGGATCTCCGAAATTGATTTTCTAAGTACTGACACGGCGGTAAAATTGTTCATTTGTATTGCAGGCTGTCTGTTCTGTTAGTAGTTAAGATTGTTTCAATTGCATAACTGTACACTGCACACTGCCCTTGATTAATAAAGGTAAATTATTATTTTATTATTATTATTTTAGCGTATTTAATTCATGATGCTGCCGCCCGAGTGTTTTAGCGTATTTTATTATTTCTCTTATGTGTCTGCGTAAATGGAAGGCGGAATGATAAAAATAATGCTTTGTCGAAATGGAAGCTGGAGTGATGAAACTAGTTATTAGATAAACTAGAAACGGGATATATTGTTTATATGGTTAACGGTGATAGGCAACCCCCATATTAAAATTTACCAAAATGATTAATTTGCTGTGATTTCAGTCTGTTGTAACTATGCACCAGAGATGGGTAACTTTTCAATTAGATTCGAATCCATTAGCTAATCGATTAGGCAAACAGCTACTTCTAATTATAATTGATTAGCTACAAGATTTTGCTACTTCTAATTCTAATCGATTAGCTACAAGATTTTGCTACTTCTAATTCTAATCGATTAGCTACAAGATTTTGCTACTTCTAATTCTAATTGATTAGCTACAAGATATTGCTAATTCTAATCGATTAGCAGTTTTACTGATTGTGCCCATCTCTGCTATGCATCACACATAATTCTATAATATGGACAAAATTAGTGAGCTATATATTTGTCCTAAGGTATTTAGACGAGGAATTACTCAAAACTTTGTAATCACATACCTGTCTTACTAGATGACTGGAGAGATGAACCAGCAACGATTCAAGGCTCTGCTGAAAGAGACGATTACGCTTCTCTGCAGCAACGGACTGAACTTCAAGTCAGAGTTCACCATCGAGGCTGTTATTGGCATAACGATTGATCGAGAGAGCATTCTTCTCTTAAGCATACAAGACACAATTACTAACAATGCGAAGTCCAAATCAACTCCACAGTTACGACAAGCAGACCGTGCTGAAAACAAGTTCACTGCAAGTACCAGTGGAATGCTGAAGCCTGCTACAGACATGAAGAGTCCCAGAAATAATCAGAGTGACAAACATTTTGAAGATATTGCCATTGAAATTGTTCCTGTTCTGCAACAAGGTGAGGCTTTTGACCATACATATTTTGAGAAATGTTCCGATGGAGTGGACATCAAACTTGAGCAGACTGAAGACAGTTTTGAAATGAAATCAGACGACCGTTTGTCGCCATCTTGTGAAAATAACCAGGCAAAGCCGAATTTTGCTTCTGATGAAATATTTGTAAACTGTGCAGAAGTTCAGAGTTTAGGTAGCTCTTCAAACGGTGAAAGACGCGTGTCTAGTAAGACACAAGGAGTAGAAAAGTCGTCGTCGTCGGAATTTCAAGGTGTGACAGCTGTTTCATGGACTGTCGTAGAAACGTCGACGTTAAATAGTGATCTCGATATAAACAGAACACTGGAGTCGTATGCTGTGGAAGACACTGTAGGTGGTGGAACCAGTGTAGGACATCCAGACTCTGAAGTCGCAGCAACTTCTAGCATTGGCCGCATCTCTACAAGCACGATTGCCCGACCAAGGAGACGCAGGAGGTCTAAGTTGGCAAACAACTCAGAGGATATGGAGGTGAGCAACTTTAAGCATTTTTACACTTCATAGCACTGATCTCTCTCTGTCTCTTGGTTTTTATATAGCTCCTTTACAGAACCACCCACCAAGCTGTGCCTTGTGCATTTATTGTGACACTATAGCAGTTGTTAAATTAGACATTGAAACATGGCTAACTTATTAATTATCCTGTAAGCTTATCTCTGTCTTCGTTTTTTTCACAGTCTTTTATGAACCACTAAGATGTGGCCATCCCACAGATGTGAAAAGGCAAAAGTTGCATGTTTTGATAAGTGGAAACTGCGTGCTGAGCCGTTTCTGGCAGTAGTTCTAATTCTTTAAAGGATTCTGCACAAGAACAGTCCATTGTATAGTTGTTTTGAGTGAGGCCTTATTGCACAAGCGTTTAGTGCCATTGTTGGCAACCTCATAACGGTAACACCCAATCTTCATTCATATATTCAAAGCATTAACTCAGATTGCTTACCCTTCCAAGATGTCTACTCTGAGACATTTCCAGCCCAGTCCATGTTGACGTTTCTATTAAGTAAGTAAGTAAGTATATTCTTTATTTATTTAAGCATTGAAATCCTGTTAAATTTTAGCTTCATGAAAAGCGTGACTTGTATCGTTGAAATTTTTATTTTTAACCTATTTAAGTAAAATATTTGTGGTTACTTGCTGTATTTATCGGTACAATTTTTATTATTCCTGTCATCGGGAAAGCACGATAAGTTTCAATGAGCGCCATGGATTTATTTATCTATCGGTGGTGCTATATAAATTTGAAATTTAATTGTAGTGATAGTGACAATTGAAAATTTTGATTATACTCTTGTAGAATCTTATTCAGTGTTTATTTCTGTTTGTGCTGTTATTCTGTTTTGTTATTACTGTTTTTTCAGTCTGTCACTGGTCGTAAACGCAAGAAAACCGGTCTCAGTCCGTATCAGTGCAAGTTCTGTGGCACGCGCTTAAGTACTCTCCATGCTCTAGGCGTCCACGAGGCGACTGTTCACTTAGGCAAGTATCGCTACTCTTGTCCGAACTGCGGCAAGGGCTACACGGTCCTTTCCAATCTCCGAGCTCACATCGCGTGCAAACACAACAAGCAGAAGGAATTTATCTGCGGCTATTGTGGCAGGGAATATGGATACAAGCACAGCCTCAAGGAACATATTCTGCTTCTACATAGTGGAATTCCAGCTGTGAACTGAATGCTTCTGCTTGAAAAACTATGTCCGGATACCAAGTTGATATGCGAGGTCAGCTTATGAAATTAAAACCTAGCACGACAGAAAGATATTTAAAGATTTCTGTTCATGCCCAGGAAATAGGGCCATAAACAGCTTAGTGATCATACACCATACCTGGGAACTCAGATGGCATGGGAAAAGACCCTCCTTTGTATGCCAAGGATATGAAAAGGAATTCGCTTCTTCACGTGAACTGTATGGCTGTCTTTGTGATTACTGTAAGGGACAGCTGTTACTAACAAGTGATTAAATAGACAGTGGGCATGTTATCAAGAGTCTCTAGTAATGCATCCTGCCAGCAGCTGTTGGCATTAGTAAACATAAGCATATTCAGGACTGAGGTAGCTGTTTTTGCTGTCGAGCCTAGTAAGAACGCAAGCTGACATCCTGTTCAGAATCTCTTGACCGCATTATGTCTGGCATGGGGAGGAAAGCTGCTGAAGTCTGCAAGTCATAATAGCCTCATCAAACAAAGGTACATATACAGCAGGGGTATCAAAGAGCTGGCCACTGGGCCATTCTGGCCTGCAGATGATGTTCTTCTGGCTCGTGTAGCCTTGCCTAAAGACTTCACAATTTGAGTGTAAAAGTTAAATTTGTCATTTTTAAGGCTTAATGAGTTTTATGTGATGATTGTGACTGATGTTGAAGATCAAAATTAAGATTTTGAAAGCCTGATTTGACTGTATGATAAAAATGCACCATTTAAGATTTAATTTTCCAAAATTTATGGGGAGTCCTCACCAAGTCCCTTCTAGATTCCTACCCCCATTTTCCTCAGGTGCCTTTGGCACCCTGGCCTGCCACTGGCTGGAAAGTATTGCCACTGACCCACCATTAAAAAAGGTTTGACACCCTGATGTACAGAGTAGAATAATTGAGAGCCTCAAACATTTAGAAGAAACACTAGACACCCTAGAGTATGACAGTCAATTCTAAATTCATGCAATACAACAGATAGAGTGACAACGAAAAAGATGTTACAACAGTGACAAAATTTGAAGCAACAGCATTGTATTGTGCAAATGTATTTACAATGGTGCAGACAACCTGCTGCAAAAATAAATTTTTAGGTCGAAAGAATTTGTTCACAGTAAACAAAATTAGCTACCAGATGCAGCCAAGATCTTGAAATAATAATCTGCCGTGGCTGGGATTTGAACCCTCTGACCTCTTGATTGACATTCCAGCACACCAACTACTAGACTATAGCACACTTCTCATACATTAAAACAAAAACACCTCACTGACTGTATTCTGGGTTGGGATCCAAATCCCAGTGGATCCGTGTTTTTTTTATATTTTCATCAGGTATGCTTGCATATTTATGTTATAATTTTGTTGTGCTCAGTTTTCGGTTCTAGTGTGTCTGTTCTATTAATGTAATCAATGGTGCACTATAAATGAAGCCAATTGTGCATTATCAACAGTGGCGTAGCCACGCCCGGGCAATTATGGGCACTGCCCGGGTTGGAATTAATTCTGCCGGGTTGTGCAAACAGTCTCTCTCTCCTTCTCTGACTGTCTCTGTCTGTCCCTGTCTCTCTACGATCTCTATCCCTCTCTGTCCATCTGTTTCTTCTCTCTCTCTCCGGTCTCTCTCTTATCGCTATCTCTGAACCCCCCCGCACTCAGTAATTCTAAGCAATTTTAAGATATTTGTGGGTAATGCCAGTATTATGTTTCACATTCCAACTATGCGCTGCTTGGACTTTGCACAACTTTGCTTATAGGCTGAGGCACGGACCCCTTGATAAAAGATAATATCCAGAGGTCTTTGGCTGAGGGGATAGGACATGGAGTAGAACCATAAAGTCCTTGTGTGTTTGTAGGCCTACACTTCCCGGGTCACTGCAGAATTATATTAATTTTGCTGTGTTTGTGTATAATATAATTAAATTCAAACACAGTATTGTTCAGACACGGCGCTTGCTGCGTTAACTATATCGAAAACTAATTAAATGCACCTTTATCTTATTATTCTCAGCATCGTTTCATACATGAACAATTCATGTTATTCGTTCATGCGGTGTCATTTATATAATTGGATACTTAGTTACAGATGCTGACTCTCCCAATCTGACATTTTCTAAGTTTAGGCCTATTTTGTTAGTAGCTTAGTATTCTTTATGGCCTACAATCGACATGTTTGAACTATGACTATCTTAGCTGGCTGCAGATTGTTTAAAATTTGCCTATTCTAATGTAACAATGTTAATATTTTTTTAATCTGGTAGCAAACTGTTGAAATGATTATAGTCAGAGAATTATTACAATTAATATAAATTAATATAAAAAGTGCGTCCCTGCGTGGTGTCCGTGTACCACGTTTCGCTGGAACCCCATGGGTCAGCCACACACGAGCGCCGAGTGTGGCTGGCCCCCAGGTGGAGAAGGGAAGGGAGGAGGAGGGAAGGAAATGTGGCGGTAGGGGATGTGGCGAGACTAGCCCATCCAGCGGGTTGTCAACACTAGAGGTCGCAAGATTTTATTTCGTCTTCAGTACGTTAAATCCTTCGCCACAGTCAGCAGGATCAGAGGGGAAGAGGAGGAGAGGTGGCGGAGGGAGAGGAGAGGTGTAGTGGGAGAGGTAGAGGCGGAAGGAGAGGCTAATCTTGAGACGGAGAAAGGGTCGTGGCAGGGTGATATGATATCTACCAATTATTACTTAAAATTATGATTACGGTAGGCTACAGTTGAGTTGGTCTGCGCAGTTGCCCGGGTTCCATTTTGACTCTAGTTACGCCACTGATTATCAAACTCCTCTCCCCTTGTCTGCATTCGTACGCACTTGGATGACCCCTTTCCTTCATTGCAAACGTCCTCTATGGATGCTCCCCAGGCCCATAAGCCAAGATCATTGGGAATGGTTTGAACCAAATTCCTTTGACCTAACTTCACACACTCTTTCTTACCTTGTCTCGGGTTCCTCGTCTTGCCACGAACCATACCCGAGGGCACTGACTAGCCTACTAAGAGATGACAAATTTCAAAAAGAACTTACAAATTTCTTCAGTTATAAAGCTGAACAGTAGGCTGTAGCCTACAGGTAGTTCGGCTGGTAATTTATTTTTAAAAGCGGCGTGTTAGGGGGTCGGGCTAGCCCTAGAAATACTTCGTCCTCTTACTCCACTCCCAATTAAGACTCCTCTACTATTATGCCTATCTAATGCCTGCCTAGAATGCGGCCGTATCGTAGTAACTTTTAATTCCGTGAGCTTCAGGTGAAGGAGAGCGGCTCCTGTCTACGTCAGAGTTGTGTTCGACAACCGCATGGACGCCATCTGTCGAATGCTTTCCATCGTCTAACGAATGTTGGTCCTCTTCGTGGTCGAATCCCTTGTTTTCCGCCTCTACGTGAATGCCCTTGTCTTCCTCCCCTACGTGAATGCCCTTGTCGCTTTTGCTAACGGTGGCGTAGATGGACTCAGACTGGATCGTCTGAAGTTCCGTGTAGCCAGACTCCTTCCAGGTGTTGGAGTTCACATCTATCTTGTCGGGGTCAACAACTTCCTCTTTTTTGTGATGTCTGACTCTTTCGTATCGACCTGTGCGGTTCTTCTCGGCGGCTGGGTGCCATAGAGAGTTCGGCTGAGAGGTCATGTAGATGAGCTGCGATACAGTCAAAACAGTTTACGGTCAGCATCCTTCAGCACGCGTGTAAGTGTTGAAGTGGCACGTATAGATATCCCAGCCATAACACACACACGTTAGGCCGATGCTGGCCATGTGTGTGCTTTCTGGGACATAGCCTAAAGTAGAGTAAATTGAACCAGAGTAAAACAGATTGAAGTAGAGTAAATTGAACCAGAGTAAAACAGATTGAAGTAGAGTCAATTGAACCATAGTAGAGCCGAGCAGACGTACGGAAGCAGGATAGAGGAGATTACAGCAGAACAGAGTAGAAGAAGAGTAAAGCCGAGCAGATTTTACCGTGAGCATAACAGAATGAGTAAAGGAGAGCAGCTTGAAATAGAGGGAAGAGCAGGCGAACCCGATGTAACAACTTGTGTACCTGGTAGGCTCCCTCTTTGCACATGACGTAGAGGAAGATGAGGGGTAGGGGGAGGAGACAGAAGGCAACGATCGCCCAACCGATTCCCTCGGCCCACGACGGAAAGACGTAGGCACCGGAAAACAACGTCGGCGGATTGTAATAGATCGCAGTGAAGATGATTATCATCTGAAGCAGCCAAAAACAATGGTTCAATCAATTATAGGCTATTTGCATCATACATTGTTATGCATCTACGTTTGTATGTTTATATGTAGGCCTATGTACAGTGGTAGCGATAGGTACCCTTAAATATCCAGACAATTACCCATGACTCGCTCTATGTAGCCTATGATTAAATGCTATTTATTCGATAAACAGCAAAATATACAACTTTCAACCAGAAGTCCAAACAAAGTCTTCAACAACCACAAAACGGTCGACAACTCGACAGCGACACAAACTTCTTCAGCTCGAAGACATACAGCAGTCTTATCCGAACCTTAACTAGAGAAACCTCAGAATTCGTTAAGTATTAGGCTATAAACGAGACTTGGCTTCCGTCAACTCATCACTTAAATTTGCAAATTGCTCCATAGCCATAGCTGTACCGCCTCTTTGGAACAAACTCCCACCAGTGCTACGACAAATATCCGATCCATCCCACGAACTCACCAAAACCACATCTGTTGCTATCTCATCACAGGTCTTTCAATCAAAACTAAAACCACTGCTTTTTCACAAATCCTATCCCGATTCCTTCTCTTCCCTCACCTCCCTCACCCAGTGGCGGTTTTACCGGGGGGCTAGGGGGCTGTAGCCCCCCTAGATGGAAAGTTAGCCCCCCTAGTTTTTCTCAGCCCCCCTATGCACACTTTAGCCCCCCCAGACTCTGCACTGCTGCTCCAGTCAGAGTGCTCAGATGATCAGATCCAAGCACATGTCTATCTATATAGGCTACTAATTGCTGCCCTGTTACTACAGAAGGGCAGGGTGTTCAAGAAGGGACTGAACAACAGATTACAGCCTGAGCAGCCGAGATTATGCCAGCCTCAAGCACTCAATGACCCTGCATGCTGGGGTGACATTAGCTTTAGGAGCAGGGATAGCAGCAGGGCAACAGCAACACCAAGAGGGGGATAGCCAGACAGTGGCAGGCAGAATTAAGGCCTCTGCGTACTATAGTGTATACTGTATGTGTGTATATGACTATTTGTGTATACAGAGCAGTGTGTACTAGAATACGTTTGGGCACGCACATAGGTCTACACAAATTAATGGATAAATTCATTGTGAGAAGTAAATAAAAAGAACCAATAGTAAAAACAAAGTTTTTACTATATCCATCTAGTATCCTATAATCCGTCATATTAAGCAGTTACCTCTACAAATATATAGCATTTTACAACATAGCGTCCGTTTAATCAAGCACCGCACCCGTTTCTGTTGCAGCCAATGGCAACGCTGGCCAATCACAACGCTGCGTGTGGGAAAAGGGGATTCCCCGATTCGAAAAGTTGAGTCCCCGATTCTATAAGCTAGCCTTTTTGGGGGAGCTGAAATTTTGATAGAATGAAGTGTGTGCGAGGGCGAGTCTGTCTGCCAAGTTTCACGACGATTGAATGATTGTAAGTGATCGAACTAGTCGTCGCAAGATTTGACTTTTTAGCCTGTGGCTCAATCAATCAAGATTGCAAGCAATCAAGATTCCTGCAAGTTAAACTAGATGGATAAATAAAATACAGCCCGTAAAAACAAAGTTTTTTACTATATCCATCTAGTATCCTATAATGCGTCTTATGAAGCAGTTACCTCTACAAATATATAGTCCGCGTTCATTTTACAACATAGAGTCCGTTTAATCAAGCACCGCACCCGTTTCTGTTGCAGCCAATGGCAACGCTGGCCAATCACAATGCTGCGTGTCGGAAAAGGGGATTCCCCGATTCGAAAAGTTGAGTCCCCGATTCTATAAGCTAGCCTTTTTTTGGGGAGCTGAAATTTTGATAGAATGAAGTGTGTGCGAGGGCGAGTCTGTCTACCAAGTTTCACGACGATTGAATGATTGTAAGTGATCGAACTAGTCGTCGCAAGATTTGACTTTTTAGCCTGTGGCTCAATCAATCAAGCAAGATGCAAGCAATCAAGATTCCTGCAAGTTAAACTAGATGGATAATAAAAAGAACCAATAGTAAAAACAAAGTTTTTTACTATATCCATCTAGTATCCTATAACGTGTACTCTGAAAATAGTCCGCGTTCATTTTACAACATAGCACGCTTAACGAGGCAGCGCACCCATTATTGTTGCAGCCAATCACAACGCTGGCCAATCACAACGGTGCGTATCGGAAAAGGGGATTCCCCGATTCGAAAAGTTGAGTCCCCGATTCTATAAGCTAGCCTCTTTTTGGGGAGCTGAAATTTTGATAGAATGAAGTGTGTGCGCGGGCGAGTCTGTCTGCCAAGTTTCACGACGATTGAATGATTGTAAGTGATCGAACTAGTCGTCGCAAGATTTGACTATTTAGCCTGTGGCTCAATCAAGCAAGATGCAAGCAATCAAGCAAGATTCCCGCAAGTTAAACTAGATGGATAATAAAAAAGAACCAATAGTAAAAACAAAGTTTTTACTATATCCATCTAGTATCCTATAATCCGTCATATTAAGCAGTTACCTCTACAAATATATAGCATTTTACAACATAGCGTCCGTTTAATCAGGCACCGCACCCGTTTCTGTTGCAGCCAATGGCAACGCTGGCCAATCACAACGCTCCGTATCGGAAAAGGGGATTCCCCGATTCGAAAAGTTTAGTCCCCGATTCTATAAGCTAGCCTCTTTTGGGGGAGCTGAAATTTTGATAGAATGAAGTGTGTGCGAGGGCGAGTCTATCTGCCAAGTTTCACGACGATTGAATGATTGTAAGTGATCGAACTAGTCGTCGCAAGATTTGACTTTTTAGCCTGTGGCTCAATCAATCAAGCAAGATTGCAAGCAATCAAGCAAGATTCCCGCAAGTTAAACTAGATGGATAATAAAAAGAACCAATAGTAAAAACAAAGTTTTTACTATATCCATCTAGTATCCTATAATCTGTCATATTAAGCAGTTACCTCTACAAATATATAGCATTTTACAACATAGCGTCCGTTTAATCAAGCACCGCACCCGTTTCTGTTGCAGCCAATGGCAACGCTGGCCAATCACAACGCTGCGTGTCGGAAAAGGGGATTCCCCGATTCGAAAAGTTGAGTCCCCGATTCTATAAGCTAGCCTTTTTTGGGGAGCTGAAATTTTGATAGAATGAAGTGTGTGCGAGGGCGAGTCTGTCTGCCAAGTTTCACGACGATTGAATGATTGTAAGTGATCGAACTAGTCGTCGCAAGATTTGACTTTTTAGCCTGTGGCTCAATCAATTAAGATTGCAAGCAATCAAGATTCCTGCAAGTTAAACTAGATGGATAAAAAAAAGAACCAATAGTAAAACAAAGTTTTTTACTATATCCATCTAGTATCCTATAATCCGTCATATTAAGCAGTTACCTCTACAAATATATAGTCCGCGTTCATTTTACAACATAGCGTCCGTTTAATCAAGCACCGCACCCGTTTCTGTTGCAGCCAATGGCAACGCTGGCCAATCACAACGCTGCGTGTGGGAAAAGGGGATTCCCCGATTCGAAAAGTTGAGTCCCCGATTCTATAAGCTAGCCTTTTTTGGGGAGCTGAAATTTTGATAGAATGAAGTGTGTGCGAGGGCGAGTCTGTCTGCCAAGTTTCACGACGATTGAATGATTGTAAGTGATCGAACTAGTCGTCGCAAGATTTGACTTTTTAGCTGTGGCTCAAGCAAGCAATCAAGCAAGCAAGCAAACAAACATTCAAGCAAGCAAGATTCCCGCAAGTTAAACTAGATGGATAAAAAATACAGCCCGTAAAAACAAAGTTTTTTTACTATATCCATCTAGTATCCTATAATGCGTCTTATGAAGCAGTTACCTCTACAAATATATAGTCCGCGTTCATTTTACGACTGCGGCCAATCACAACGCTGGCCAATCACAACGCTCCGTATCGGAAAAGGGGATTCCCCGATTCGAAAAGTTTAGTCCACGATTCTATAAGCTAGCCTCTTTTGGGGAGCTGAAATTTTGATAGAATGAAGTGTGTGCGAGGGCGAGTCTATCTGCCAAGTTTCACGACGATTGAATGATTGTAAGTGATCGAACTAGTCGTCGCAAGATTTGACTTTTTAGCCTGTGGCTCAATCAAGCAAGCAAGATTCCCGCAAGTTAAACTAGATGGATAAAAAGAAAAGCTGATGAGCTATAGTATACACGATGCACTTTCTACGGCATTGATAACGCTATGACAGGTATGTAAAACGAGTACACATGGGATGGAATCATTCATGGGAGAGCTTGCCCCAGTTTGGCAGCAATATATTTACCCGCAAATACTGAGGGCGGGGATAGATTTTCTAACCCGCAAATTGAATTGAGGTGCATGCTTTGTAGTGAGGGACACAGTCTTCTCTCCACAATAAATTCAATTTTAATTTTAACAGTCAAACTGGTGCATTTTTGGATAATTATCAGATACAATGAATACCCATGCCGTCTTCAGCTGTCGACGGGAATCCGTTGGTTGGTTCATCGTGTGTGCGTGGGCCCGCCACTGGTAACTCTTTCAGCTTAGTTACCATGCATTGTTTTGCTAACTTATGCAATATATTCGTCGTAATGACATTTAACATCATAATATTATAGGCTAGCGCAGAGAGAGCCTCTGAGTAGATATCTTGAAGTGGCGCTATATAAGACATGATTTTTAAGACAGACTGGATTACACGATGTGGAAGAGTTTTACAATAATTTCTGATGACTATGCCCTGTGCTTTTCCTGATTTAATCACATTTACCAGGCTAACATTAACAATTCCTGTATCTCCAGCCAGTTCCGAAAGAAGCTTTTCAACCCTGAAGAGAGTCAAAACTTATTTCAGGTCAAACGTGTCAAAGCAGAGTTTGAATCACCTTTTCATGCTTAGTATTTAGAAGGAATTTGGTCTTTCACTTAGTCTTTCACTTCTTCAAGACACATCAGCAGTTGTTGATAAATTTGCAAGCATAAAAAATGGGCATCTTAATTTGTTGCTGAAAATTAAAAATATCTGGGTATAATCTTGCTAAAACTTTGCAAAGACGTAGAAGATGTTGCATGAACAATAAAAAGGATCAAGTCGATACAAAAATGTACTACACAGATGAAGTTTTTTCCATCAGCTTTTCTTTTTTCATACGGACATCATCGTACTTTAGAGATTATTCTGTTTATCAGAACGTCGGCCAGACGATATTAAATTTCATTTCAGTAGGTTGCTCAAACGGGTAACCGGGGTCAGCACGCTCAGCGGTATGAACACGTACATTAATGAGACGGGGCTAATTACTTTTTAGCCCCCCAGTCCAAAAAGTCTAGAACCGCCACTGCCCTCACCATTTCAACTCTAAACATCATCCACCTTAGCCGTCTGACTGTCTGTCTGCCTGACTCTCTGGATTCTGACCTCTGCCTATCCATTATGTTTTGATTAAGCGCCTGTGATTAGGCTGGTTGCCGCGACTTTCGAATCGCTTTTGTGGGCGCTCTAGAAATCTCGAGTTTACGATTACGAATAACCATGACATGATGTCATTGACATCGTCAGGTCAAAATGACTCAATCAATCAATCAATCAATCAATCCTTTTATTGTTTCCATAGAATAGTTTACAAGTAGTGATCCAGAATAATCATAATCAACGATCATAAGTTTTGAAATTAAAACAGACAGATCACATGATTATCTTATTAACATTTGAGGGAAACAATCGGGTTCCCAGAAGGGACTGAAGTCCCGCTAAGTTAGGGATACCCGTTTACCATGTTAGCAGAGGAATGACAGTTGAGTATAGTCTACACAAATAGCATTGTCAGAAAAAATGAGAATTACTGGCTTAACTAACAACACTTAACTAGGTCACTTAACTAATTGTGGTATAACAATGAATAACCATATTTAGAAAACGCATTGACTATTGTCAAGGAGGTAGGCTCTGACCTCTTTTTAAATAGGGCAAGATTCGGAAGAGTGCGCAGTGACTTCGGTAGGTTATTCCAGGCAGGAGGACCAGCACATCTTAAGGTAAAATAACGAGTGTTAGTGCGGGCATAGGTTCCATCAAAGTTATCGAGAGATCTTGTATAATGAGAATGTGTATCAGAGATCTTAGAGAAGTAGCGACTGAAGATTGGGGAAGAGATTTGTTGGCGAAGCGATACATAAATTCACAGATTTGCAATTTATTTATCTGAGGGATATTAAGTATTCGTAGTATACTAAATCTACTTGCTGTGTTAGTTATCATCTTACCTATGTATCTAACTGGACCAACTGAATAGGCCTAACTATATGTTTAATAATTATGGTTAAGAGGATTTGCGGAAGTACTAACCAGTACCGCCAACGGTGAAACAGCACACCAGGCAATTCTGAAGACGATATTCGGTTTCTTGCCCAGCATCATTTTCACGTCCTCTGCGAAGTTCTTGTAACCTGTTGAAATGAAACAAAATTCGCGTCCCAATTAGATTAGACTATATATATATATATATAGTCACTTGGGAAATAAATTTTGATCTTTTGATGAGATATAGGCCTAGCTACATATTGGACTGTTTCTGCATAGATGTAGGCCCTACTTGTTCTATTTTAACATAATGGGCTTGGAGATAAAAATTATGATGATTATTAAATATAATCTAAGCTTTATAAATATGTGGACGAAATGCCTCTAATTAGTGTTGATCGTTGAGGCGCGCAATATAAATGTGCAATTATAATTAGAAATTAGGTAAGATAGAATGATTGATATATAGGACACTGCAGGACGTTCACATTTCTCTGTCTGTCTGCCTGCCTGTCTCTCCCTTTCTATTTGTCTTCCTCTCGGTCCTCTCTTTTTCTTGTCCTATATATCCCTCTCTCTTCGTCCCACTCTCTCTGCCTCTGTCTCTGTAACCTCGCACTGTATCTTTGGACATTCGCTCCGAAGTAACTCAGCGCTTTTGAAATAAGATGAGCTGGTGTCCGCGCTTGGCTCTTAAGTATCACTCTGGAAATAATCAAAGAGTAAGGAGAAGATGCAAAATGTATGACTGACCGTATATGTAGCATATCGTGAAGAGTTCAAAGAGTCCAACGAACAGCAAAGGAAATCCTCCAGTGTAAGTGTCGAACAGTGTAAACACGTAGAAACCACCCTGGATGCAGGCAACAAGAGACAAGTTACGTCTTCTGTCCTTCATGTATACTAAACCCTCTATGCAAATCAGCCTGTTACCTCCATGTAATAAAGGCTTGAACGTCATTACCTTCGACCCTGGTTTTCTGTCGTTAGCTCGAGAGCGCCTCTGATGAATCTCTCTTGAACAGGCGCTATATAAATCTGTGATTACTAATGCAGTTAGGATTGTATAATTTATGAGAAGAGAGGTTCACCTGAAACGGATTTTAATACTTACAGCAGGCCCCACATGTGCATATAGCTCAACAGTATAGAGTTAAACTCAGCAACAACTGCTTAGGGCCTATGTTGCATCTACGTATGTAACTTTGTATGTGTGTGTGTATATATGAATGTAAGTATGTACATGTAGGCATATGTCTATGAATGTATAGGACACATGATGATACTCCCATATGAGTTCACTGGCCTATTTCTTACCATATAGATCTACATATATATGCGCTACATAGCGCTCGTGAATTAGCTAGTGCCCTGCGCCTGGCTTTCGAGTGGCGCTTTAGAAGTTTGGAGATTACGATTACAGTAAAAAGTGTATGAAGCGCGTATGAGAGTATAATTATAGGCCACTAGTGTTATAAGGACTTCATCTGTTCCACGAAGTACGTTAATGTTGAGATATAGATTGAGACATGTGGCTGCCTATCGTTAGTCTAGAGCCAGTCTTTTTATCAGCGCATTTTAATTTACTTAATATCAGTCTACTATTAGCCTATTATATCGGTCAACTAGGCTAATTATTATCCTGTTATCAGTAGGCCTATATTATGAGTGGTGTCAGGTTATCTTCAACATTAATGAGGACACATTTGCCCTCTTTGTGAAAATAATTATTATTGTAACATTTTATGGCTACCAATAAGCGGTCTATAAATAGCGTACCAGTCATTTCCAGTCCATTAATAGGCCATTAGCAGCCTATTACCAGTCTAATATTAGCCAAATAGCAGCTAATACCAGTATAATATTAGCCTATTAGCAGGCTAATCTCTGTCTAACAGCAACCTATTGTCAGTGTATTTTATGTAGCCTGATGCATTTGCAAATCATCAAATATAATTTGTAAGTACAAACTTATATAGCTCTATTGCAAGAGATAGTCAACAGAGGCGTCATCGTTAGCCTAATGTTAGTTTGTGTGCCCATAGTCTTGGGTGTGTAACATGTCTGCTTACGTTGGTGACCATCGGAAGAGAGACGAGATAGAAGCAGAGACATCCGATGCCGCGGAAGGCAACGGTGTGCCAGTAAGACTTCCTCAGGAATCCTGGAAATTCGTCCATGAAACCGGAGAAGATACATTCGGCCATCGAAAACTGCGACAAGAACGATAACAAAAGTACATCAAATTCAACTAGCACATCCAGGCATATATATACATTGATGCATTTCCTTCATTTAGAGAAGTTAATTGTGACGATAAGCCTGGGATTTTACTTTGTCCCGTTCTTTGAAAATCGTAAAATGATTCCTCTTATTCGCCTTTCATTTAAAAGACTCCTATCCTGATTCGCCTATTCTCCTTAGGTTTTAACAAGCCTGTCTTTATTTATCCTTTTCTTCTTCTTGAGCTTGATTTTTATGCTATCCTAAGGCTAATATCTCCCCTTTGTGCTAGCCTATCATAAAACAGTAATCTAATTTCTCCTGTTCCTGTTATCTTAAAAACTTTTCCTGAATTCACCCTATTCACCACAATTAAATAATTCTATCCAAATTTCTCCTCTTCCCCTTAGGTTTCAAACATTCTATCCTAACCCTTCCAATATCTTTACTTCTTTCGCAGAAACAGTTCCAAACACCATCAACCGTAGCCCTCAGCCTGCTTACTTCCCAGACCTTTGCGTATGAGCTTGGAATGAAATTTGAAGCCATGTCAACACCACAAGGTTTGATTTTGACTAAGCGCCCGTGAATAAGTTGGTTCCCTCGACTTAGCTCTCTCTTTTAGCGCTATTAAAATCTTGAGTTGACGATTACAATTGACTGATTTAAAATGCTACAACTGGAATAGATTCTAAATTCTATATTTCAGATTATACCACAGACTCATTACATGATTTAAAATATATATAAGGCCGATATATTACTCGTATTAATACGGTATTATACTATGTTACTTGTAACATGTCACAACATAATCATTATTTCATACTCTTCTGTGTTGTATTGTATGTATTGTAATGTATTATATCAACATCATGTATCGGATAGGATCAGATTAGATTAGATTACCATGGAGCTGAGTCCAAGCATCATCATCATGATAAAGAAGAGAATGCTCCAGAGAGGAGCGATTGGCATCGTTGCTAATCCTTCCGGATAGACGACAAACACCAGACCAGGACCTAGACAACAGAAACAATAGCAACACCATCAGAACAACACCACTAGTACAACACAATCAGAATAAAACCATCAGTACAACGCAAGCAGGACTACACCATAGAACAAAACGTGTATGAGTAATTAGCGCACTGTATGCTATAACTGATCTGACTGCAGCTTGATTTCAGTGCACTAATCGGTTGATTTCTTACCAATTAGTCACCGGGACCCCTTTGAAATTGATAATTAATAATAATTAATTAATAATAATTAATAAACTATTATATTATTATGATGTAATGTACCGTCTCTGCCACCCAAATGTCCACCACGCCACCTTCACGTGGTACCCCTGTTGGAAACAAAGTGCGTGGTGGACGACCGAGCCCTCGCCGGTATATGCGAGCCCAGACGACAAGGAGTCGGAAGGACGGACGATGAAGGACATCGACGCTCGGAGATGGTGTCTCGCTACAAAACACCGAGAGGAAGGCAACGGGAAACCACACTCTAATTTCCCAAGAAACACTTGCAATGACTGGTGCTACAGGTTGTTGATGGGGAGCGATCGCTGGTGGCAGCAGTCAGAGGGACGGAGGAGCTGGGTGGGGCACGTGTTGGGGGACTCCCTTCTGGGGGGTCATGGAGGGGAGAGTGGATGGGGGGGGCGGGTGATGACTGGGGTGGATGGCCGACGGATGCAGCGAGTCGGGGGAGGGGCACAGCACGGAGGGGAGTGGCGTCATTGGAGGTTGGAACCTGCCGAAGGGCAGAGAACTTAAAGAAGAAGATGTGTACCGTCTGCTGCTACGTCGGCCACGTCGACTCCTTTCATTGTTGCCATGTAACCCAAGACGGAAAATATGACGAATCCTGCGTAGAAACTCGTCAGGACGTTCACTATCGGAACGATTAACGAATCCCTGAAAGAATCGAACGATTAATATACTGATTATTCGAACGATTAATTGAACGAGTATTCGACCGATTAATTAATAGATTATTCGACCGATTAATCAATTTTATCGTTAAATTATTATTTTTGATTACTCAATTGGTACTCTATTATTCTATTGATTAGTCGATTAGTTGTTCGTTGCAGCCTACCGACCTGTCGATCGAAACAGATCGTGAAATTTTAAATTCTGGAGTGAAAGCCTCATTGAATGACATTAATGTTCAGTGTGTCAACTTTTAGTTCGTGGATTCATTGAATCTTTGAATAACCAAGTCATTCATTAGTTGGTGAACTGTTGGTTCACAGAAGAGTGGTTTATGTGATTCAGAGTAGGCCTATCTGTGATTCGTGTCATCATTAAACTGGTTTCGTCTTATATTTTGTATTGAGATATGGTTTCACTTGCACTGCTAGCCAGTTAGTTACGACAATTTGCGTAGTAGGCCTACACTGTACACCGACCATACACGGAAAGTGGGAAGATTAGGAGGTGAGGGAGACGCCTGGCCAACCGCCCTCAGATTGCAAAAACTGAGAAATGGATCTCTAACTGTTCATGCCCGTGGCTGCCTTTCAAGGCAAACATGAGGAACTATTCTTCTTCGTAACTTGATGCAACCGTCGATTGTTACCTTGTGTATAATTAAATAAGGTCTAAAACGCGCTACGGATTAGATTAGATAGACTAGATTGATTAAGATTGGAATACATTAGACTATTAAAGACTATATTAGATCAGATTAGATTAGATTAGATACCTGAGATTATTATTGTGGAAATCGTTGTAACTGGACATAGCAAGCAATCCGCCTGTGCAGGTGCCTAGAGCGTAGAATATCTGAGTCGCTGCATCGCTCCATACCTGTTCACAAAAGCCAATCAAGGTAACAACCACAGGTAGATGGACGAAAAATTGAAACAAGTAGGATGGTAAGTATAAGTAAGTAAGATGGTAAGTAGGAAGCGAGTAAGTAAGTTCGGTTACCTTTGGATCTGCCAGTTTCGACCAATCTGGAATCAGATAGAATTCGATTCCGAGTGCAGCGCCCTCTAGCGTCACTCCACGAATCAACATAATCGTCAGAAGGACATAGGGGAAGATGGACGTCACATAGACGACCTGAACACACACACAAATACTCCACTCGTCACTCGATATACTCCTCTGTTCAATAATGATAATAGTAATAGCAGCAGCAACAACAGCAGTAGAAGCAGTATAGTAGTAGTAGCAGCAGCAGTATTAGTAGTAGTAGTAGTAGTAGCAGCAGCAGCAGCAGCAGCAGCAGCAGCAGCAGCAGTAGTAGTAGTAGTAGTAGTAGTATTAGTAGTAGTAGTAGTAGTAGTATGATGATGATGATGACTACGACGACGACGACGCCGACGACGACGACGACAACGACGACGACGATGATGAGGATGATGATGATGATGATGATGATGATGATGATGATGATGATGATGATGATGATGATGATGATGATGATGATGATGATGATGAACAATAAAATACAATGCTACATCAGCGTTTATCTGTGACCATCAAGCTCTTCGATGCCGTTGCAACTTCTGTTATCTTTGGATTACAGACTGGATAGACTACATTCTGATGCATAATATAATGTGTAGCTATATATGGAGGATGAGACTGTAACCTTTCCGAGGGATCCAATTCCCTTGATGAGGACGAAGAAGACGATGAGCCAGCAGAGAAGCAGGCACAGGGCCAACTGCCAAACCACGGTTCCTGCATCGCCAACATCGTCAGACATCTGCAGCACTTTGTTGCTAAACACAGAGTACCAGAAAGTAGAAACATTACACGGAAATCACAGCTAATTATGGCGAATCGAATGATCTAGCAGGGCGGGCTCCTAAGTATATCTGTGATTTAATGCGCAAATCCACCTTGGCTTTATCTCTCTTCTCCTCCGATCTGCGGATCGACTTGATATTTAGGCCTATGTCACTCGCGCAAGGACTGCTATGGCACAATATCGTGCTTTTGCTGTTGTGGGCTGTTCTTCTTGGAATGACCTCTCCTTCTAGACTCGTTCTAAGATATAGGCAGAGGTCTGTCTATATACATGTATCTGTCCGCTGTCTGAAGACGTTCTTATTTCACGGGCGCTCCCACGCTTGAGAGCGCCTCCGAATAGTTTATAATCGCAGAGGCGCTTTATAAATGTCCCAATACAAACAATTGACTTTTGTAGAGGCATCAGGGCCAGATTAAGGCTTCCGGGGGCCCTAAGCCAAGAGCCGGATTAAGACATCCGGGGGCCCTAACCCCAAACATGGGCGTTCGGAGCGGGAAGGGAGCATTTGCGCCCCCCGGATATTGCAAATATTAAAAAAATTACTTATCATCTTGGTTTTTAACAATGAATGGCTATGGTTTTTCCAGTTTTTTTAAAATCCAAACTTTGAGCCTTTGACGTCTGCCGTCGGTGGCTATAGCTATAGGGACCCCTGTACAGACTGAGAATGTGGATCTGCAACTAGGGTCAGTATTCAATAAGTAGTAACTAAAACTTACTAGCGCTAAATTATTTAAAACTATAAAATTTGGACTTTTTTTACAACAATTTGATTTAATTTCCCCAGATTTTGGGGCCCCAAAACCTTGCGGGGCCCTAAGCCATGGCTTATTTGGCTTATGCCTTAATCCGGCACTGAGAGGCATGCATTGAAGGTAGGCCCTACGCACAGTACTGAGGACTGTGATATTTTGCTGCACAATTCGCAATCAGAAACTGCAAGCGTTTCTTAAGTATAATCTCTCAGGTATATTTTGCTGCTACCTGATAAAAGAATTTATCAGGTAGCCTATATTTATCAGGTACATTTCTGAGGTATACCTCTCAGGTAAATCTTTCAGGTTTATTTCTCAGGTTCATTTCTCAGGTTTATCTCTCAGGTACATCTCATAAACTAGCATCAAAGCTGGAATTTAGTGTTGTTTATGGGTGGTCTGGTGCAGAGTTTTGTTTTACACGCATCTTGTCTTCTTGTTCCGAAAAATAAAATTACTATAGGGAGGTTTAAAGTGTCTCTATAAGTTTAACTTCACTTTCAGCATAGCTAGTAAGAAACTCTGTTCGTACTCATGTTTGACTCACTTTGTCATTTTTGTAATCTATTTTCAAGTCCAGCTCTTGTGGCAGTTCAAACAGTGGGGTTATTTTTTTTATTATATATTCGTTTATTGATAACAAAACTGATAGTCATACCGCTATCAAGTACATTGCGAATGAACAAGAGTTACGAATGAATACTAAGCAAGATCGTGCAATAAAATGAGAAGCTCTTATTAGAGCGGCAAAATAAAGTTGTTCTTCACAGACTATATTATATTAACTATGTAATGTAGTCAAATGTAGGTCTTAATCGCATCGTAAGCTCCAAATATCTAAAGCGCTACGTAAAAGCTTAGAGCAGGGCACCAGCTTATTCACGAGCGCTGCTGTGTGTCAGAGGGAGGCGAGGAGCGGCTGAGGCAGATTTCATTCAGGACGAGAGGGATTATAAGGCGAAGCAGTGGATAGAAATTCTTGTAATGGTAAGACTTTAATTCGGCGTGAAAAGACTGAGTGATGTAATCCCTAAGACAATAGCGTAACGTAGTCTAATGCAATTCATAATCGAGAGTTTACTTAATTAAAAAGATTTTTTATCACGAAGATTACTCAATTCTATGCGACTCACTAATAATATTCTTCACTCGGAGATTTAAGTTGCATTCGAGTCACCGTTTTATTGTCGATTATGATGGTCGTGTTATCTGTTTTGAACAAAGTCATTTTCTCTCAATTTAAACAATAACAATAAAAGCAATTATTGAGAACAGTAATTTATATTCTCTCTGGAAATTTCTAGGAAACAGAAGGATATTATCTACCTCGGGTTAAAAAATAATTATTATAATTATAATTGAATGGATGGATTGATGGATGGATGAATCGATGGATGGATGGATGGATGGACGGATGGATGGATGGATGGATGGATGGATGGATGGATAGTCGGACGGATGAATTGAGGGCAGATGGATGGAATTATGAACGGAGTTAATGCGGAATGTAGTCGACAAGCATTTAATTATGTAATAATTAGTTTAAATTCAGATTAATAAATACAAACAGAAGGTGGTTTTTTCTCCTGTCCGAGTCCGTTGTCCATGCAATGTTCACGCACAATTTATGAGGATTAAGCCGACATTACAATAAGTGCCTGTAATTTTCTTCCGCTGTTTCCCTGTGGTATCGTCCTGTATTTCACACAGCACTGTCGTATTTAGGGAAAAATTGCCTATATGTTCCCTGGGGTGTGGGCAATAGTCTAGTGGTTAGCGTGCTGGACTGTCGGTCAAGAGGTCGGGGTTCAAATCCCCGCCAGGGCAGAAATTGTTTCGCAATTTCTGCTCCACTTGCGCCCCCTAGCCAAATCGGCTGTTATGAGTAGGAGAATGAGGGACTGACCGGTCATGTTGGCGAACTCAGCGGTCGTTCGGCAGTATGGTGTGTTCCAGTAGTTGTCGCAGTCGACCCAGGGCAGAACGTCGGTCATCGAGGCGAACAGATAGTAGAGACACCAGGAGATGATGACGTTATAGTAGAGAGTCATGCACAGATTCGTAAAGACGGCAGAAAAACCAATGCCTTAACAAATCGAAACCTGATTCAAGAACACGTCCCTTTGAAGTACAGCTGCTATTTACACCAGCGGCACCTCATGCTCCTTTTGCAAACAACAAGCTTATAGAAACTGTTCTATATCGCTTGAGCTGGGCTTTTAGAGCTTCGTTGAATAGGTATATTTGTGGGGCGCAATGTGAATGATCTGAATGGATTAATGAATGAACGAAAAACAGACAATCTAAAAGGTTCTTAAAATATAATATTATGCGTTTTGATACATGCATCTTGCGTGTGCGTATGCGTGCGCGCGCGCGCGTGTGTGTACTGTGTAGTACATCCATGCTGGTGTGAAACATCTGGTTGGATGAGTGAAGAGAGAGGAAGAGCGAGAAGGGGGGGAGAGAGAGAGAGAAAGAGAGAGAGAGAAAAAAAAACAACGAGAGGCAAGGAGGCAGAGAGGAAGACCATCCAGCCTCTGTTACCTCAAGACCTATCTACATAATTTTACATGATGGGGCTCGGTGGCCGATTGGTTAGAGCACTCGGCCTGTAACGCGGAGAGTACGGGTTCAAGCCTCGTCCGAGGCAGTTACTGTGTAGGTACATTAAGCAAATCCTTCGCTCACAATTGCTCTGCAATATAATTGTATCTGCGACATCGTCGTCGTGTGCAATTCTGAACTTTGGAAGGAGGGACATTATATCAAAGTACAGTTGTACCGTATTGCATGGGCGCCGCTAGACGGTACAGCGCTGAAAGGCTAAGAAATGAAAATTGCAAATGAAAAAAATGAAATATTATTAAGTTACAAAATTATAATAACTTAGGTACTAGTTTTAATATTAGGTAAACGCCAATGTCTAACGCAAATGTCTAACGCCATCTAGCAGTGGGTAAGAGCTTCCCAAAAATTACACAGATTCTAACCTCTCTGGCGGGAAGGTCTGGGAAGAGGCTGTTTGGAACTTTTTATTTGGGTGTGTGTAATGGTGCATTTTGGAGACCATCTTTTTGGTTAAAACTTAAAAGTAATAACATTTTACATCAGTTCTTTGGGAAATTATATAATTTCATAATTATATCTTGCTAGGCGAAAAACTTACTCATTCGTGACTGAACACCCCTTGCAATCCTATTGCTATTTACCAAGACCAAAAACGAGACAAAGATACAACCGATTTGCCTCTAGTCTGCGGGTCGGAATGTTGGCCAATGCGAAAGCAAGACAAGAAAAGAATTATTACAGCAGAAATTAGTTTACTGCGGAAGATCGCAGGGATTTCAAGACTTCAGAAAATACGAAAAGCTGGCAACAGACAGCATTGTGGATCGAAACAACTCTGCTAGACACGGTAAAGACAACGATGGTTTGGACATGTAACGAGAATGCCAGTTGACCGAATACCACACAATGCACTACATGCTTCGAAGGAAAAAGAAACAAAGGCAGACCAAGACAACGCTGGATAAATGGACCATACATATGGCCGAGGAAATGGACATCATTTATTCGTACACATCGCTGTCAAATGGCTGGCGTCAGAAATTAGTGATGATGATGATGATGATGATGATGATGATGATGATGATGATGATGATGATGATGATGATGATGATGATGATGATGATGATGATGATGATGATGATGATGATGATGATGATGATGATGATGATGATGATGATGATGATGATGATGATGATGATGATGATGATGATGATGATGATGATGATGATGATGATGATGATGATGATGATGATGATGATGATGATGATGATGATGATGATGATGATGATTAAGCAGACACATGGCGATAGGCTTCTGACAATTTCAATATGATGTACTGTAAGGCACTGGCCGATATGCAATGACACCATTGCTTAAAGAGTACAATATTCGGACATTATGAATCAAGCATTCATCGCATTACTCACAATTAACTGGACAGCTGCACACAGAAATTTTTCTTCGGAGTTTGGCCGTGGAGCTTTAGAAAGTCAGCAATGTGGCCCTCCGCTGGAAACTTTGGAGACCCTGAGTTAATATTCCGCAGTAATTTGAGTTCCAGAAGAATCATTAGTCACTGGTCACATTTGAGGACTTTATTTAACCCAGGAGATTACAATAAAAGGCGTAGTGTAGTTTTAAAAGTTATGCGGCTTAAGGGCAGGAAATGTGTTTCAGAACTTAATGTTATTTTAGGCAGTGCCGGGCTTAGCAGGATTTCAGGTTGGGGGCTAAAGCTGCAAAACCTTCCATTTTGTCCCTCTGCCTTGTGATTTGCAGTGATTTCCCATTTTTTTGGGGCTGAGCCGCAGTTAGGGGCGGAGCCTCCCCTGCGCTCATGATTTTAAAAATGAAATGTAAAATGAAACCTACTCAGTACAGGTCGTAATCACATCAGGCTTTACAATATTTACCAGTTTACACAGGAGACCCAAAAGGGGCCGAAGATCCCGCTAGCCAACGCCACCTGAGACAATTAAGTTGGAAGAATGCATCACGGCCAACTATTCGAAGTAAAAGACTAAGCTTCTGTGCTCGTTCTTGTGATGTATATTATTAGGTCTACCATATTCTATAGTTTACTTAAATTTTCAAAGCCGTCTCAATTAGAAGATCTATCATCGATTGGTGCCTTCTGTTTTCCATTTTCTGCCCTGTAGCCTAGATGTCCTGTCGATGTCCAAGCATTTACTATTCTGAACATTAGCCAAAATCAGAGCCGGATTAACGAATGTGGTGGCCCTGTTCAGTCAAACTGTGGGGGCCCCAGCCCCACAGAATCACAACAAAAGGACACATTAAACGTGTTACGTTAAACGAATCAACATTTGTCTATTATTAATAATTATTAATTCGTGCCTTCTGTCTTTTTGTACAATGATCAGTAGGTCTTAGTGTTAAAGTATAGCCTAGGCCTACATCTTTTACGGTTTAACGATATTACTATAGTATAGTCTTTTCTTTCTTTAAGTTCTCTGCCCTTCGGCAGGTTCCAACTTCCAATGACGCCACTCTTCTCTGTGCTGTGCTTTTCCTTTAATTCGCTGTATCCGTCGGCCATCCATCCCAGCATCATCTGCCTCGGTCTTCCTCCCTCTTTAGTCTACATACGTATATTTCTTTCAGGAGGGAGTCTCCCCTTAATACGTGCCCCACCCAGTTCTTCTGTCTTTCTCTTATTGTTGTTATTAGCGATCGTTTTTCTAACATACATTTCTAATTCTTCCGAACTTCGTTATATGCTCAGTCCAGCTCACCTTCTCCATCGCTCTCCGGGTCCACATCTCAAAAGCTTCTACAATTTCGCCCAATCGCCAATAACCACCTGATGGTCCAGGTCTCTGACCCATATAGTGCCACACTCCATACCAGTGTTTTGACCAGTCTTTTCTTTAGGCTTTTTATTTAGCCCTCCTCTCAACAGTTCTCCTCTTTTTCATGAAAGTATCTTTTCCCAGTGCTATTCTTCGTTTCACGTCGCTTTGACACCTTTCATCTGTTGTTATCATGCTTCCCAAGTAACATGTTGTTATACTAAAAAGAAGGAGGAGGAGAACAGTGCAGAAGGAGGATCAGGAGGAGGAAGAGGAAGAAGAAAAGCAGTCCTTTAAGCTAACCCTGAGGCAGCCATGAGTATGAAGTGTTAGCGACTTCATTTTCTTAGCCTCGGCATATAAGGGCGGGTGGCCATGCAGGTCTCTATCTCGCCGTATCATCTATACTAAGTAACTAAGATAAAGAAGCTGCAGTATGGTTTCGTCGTTTCGATGACAGTGAACCTGTCTAATATGCATCATCATGCTGCACAACTCAATTCCTTGCTGTTGAGTTGTCTCTTTTCGAGATGTAGGGCTCCCAAACACACATGGTATCCAAATCTAATCCAATGTAACGTAAATATTTGTGTAATGTAATGTAATGTAACATGACAATTATAAAGCGCCACATAAAGAGACTCTCAGAAGCGCTCAATATATGTGGCCATAAAACAGCTGAAAAAGTGCGTCTTTAAGAGTCTTGAGAAAACCATATAGTCACATACAGCATGTATGTATTTATGTATGATATGCAATGACACCATTGTACGTATGTATGTACGTATATTCGGTAGACATTATGAATCCAAGCATTCATCGCATTACTCACAATTAACTGGACAGGGCGCTATATAAATTCTGATTGATTGATTGATTGGATTGATTGTCAGCAATGATTGATCCGATTGATTGATTGATTGATACCCCTGAGTTAACCTATTCCGCAGTAATTTGAGTTCCAGAAGAATCATTAGAACACTGGTCACATTAGAGCACTTTATAGTAACCCAGGAGATTACAATAAAAGGCGTAGTGTAGTTTTAAAAGTTAAATGCTTAAGGGCAGGAAATGTGTTTCAGAACTTAATGTTATTTTAGGCAGTGCCGGGCTTAGCAGGATTTCAGGTTGGGGGGCTAAAGCTGCAAAACCTTCCATTTTGTCCCCTCTAATTGTGATTTGCAGTGATTTCCCATTTTTTGGGGGCTGAGCCGCAGTTAGGGGCATCAGACGTAGATTTGGCGGTCCGACATAATTTTGAAATGAAATGAAAAGAAACCTACTCAGTACAGGTCGTAATCACATCAGGCTTTACAATATTTACCAGTTTACACAGGAGACCCAAAAGGGGCCGAAGATCCCGCTAGCCAACGCCACCTGAGACAATTAAGTTGGAAGAATGCATCACGGCCAACTATTCGAAGTAAAAGACTAAGCTTCTGTGCTCGTTCTTGTGATGTATAATTATTATTATGTCTACCATATTCTATAGTTTACTTAAATTTTCAAAGCCGTCTCAATTAGAAGATCTATCATCGATTGGTGCCTTCTGTTTTCCATTTTCTGCCCTGTAGCCTAGATGTCCTGTCGATGTCCAAGCATTTACTATTCTGAACATTAGCCAAAATGCATATTACTTACAAACATTGACTTTTGGTGATGTCCAGTTAAAGACGTAGTTGATCGTGCTATCAGTAGACCATAGAATCGGCACTGTAAGGGTGCAGACAAACGGCTGCAACATGGGAGGACCACCCGCTTGAATGATGAACGAGATCGAGTCATCAGTGGTTAAACCAGGGATGCCAACTGGACTTCCATTCAAGTTCCGACAGATCATCGACAGTTCATCTCTTCTACTGATGTTTGATACACATGTCACTTCCAGCCATTCCATGGTCAACAGCGATCCATTGGTGACATTGGTGGAACATTTGGGTTTCGATTCTGCAATGAAGACATTTTGTAAGAGATAAATAGTTCTAGTCTTTGAAAAAGACACTTTGAAGTGCAGCTTTATAATGCTAATGACGTTTTTGTTTAGGTTGCGGAAAGACATTAGCACCAGATATACAGGGTGGGCCATTAAAAACGAGAACATCGCGTTCAATCTGAATTATTTATGTAATTAATATCTTTTTTCTTTTCAAAATGCAAGTAATTTGTTGCTCAATGTTATGTTCTATGTGTCCACCTCGGATTTCAACAATTTATTCTAAACGTCTGTGCCACGCGATCGTTTTTATGATGCTCCTGTCTATAAATCTCTTGGAATTTTTTTCGCCACGCCTCAACAATGGCCAGCTTCAGTTGTTCTATTGTTGTAAATTTACGACGAAGGTAGACTTTTGTTTAAGGGCTGGCCAAAATGCATATTACTTACAAACATTGACTTTTGGTGATGTCCAGTTAAAGACGTAGTTGATCGTGCTATCAGTTACAGCAGACCATAGAATCGGCACTGTAAGGGTGCAGACAAACGGCTGCAACATGGGAGGACCACCCGCTTGAATGATGAACGAGATCGACTTATCAGTGGTAAAACCAGGGCTGCCAACTGGACTTCCATTCAAGTTCCGACAGATCATCGACAGTTCATCTCTTCTACTGATGTTTGATACACATGTCACTTCCAGCCATTCCATGGTCAACAGCGATCCATTGGTGACATTGGTGGAACATTTGGGTTTCGATTCTGCAATGAAGACATTTTGTAAGAGATAAATAGTTCTAGTCTTTGAAAAAGACACTTTGAAGTGCAGCTTTATAATGCTAATGACGTTTTTGTTTAGGTTGCGGAAAGACATTAGCACCAGATATAGGTCCATAAATTGAATGCTTATAAATCTATGTGGGCCGTAGTAAGTTTTGAGAAGAAGCTGACAGGCTGACTTTTTTTATCTCAACGGTGCACGTGGAGAGAAAAGAGGACAGTTTTTTATATCAATGACTGATATAGTCAATACAATTATGAAAAACATGGGACCCTACGTCATTCGACACAGTCGTCTCAAAACAGGAATTTACGTATCTATTCTGAGGTCTCATAAACTATCCTCAAAGGATGAAAAGACGATCTTGAATTGATTTAAAAGCACAGAACATAGACTAATATAACTAAAATATTTCACAATTTTAACATCACGTGGAAGTGTATAAAGCAAAATATCGGCGTCTACACATTTACATGAAGATAATTATAAATAAATATTTAGAGAGAACGAGAGAGAAAGAGACAGACAGACAGAAAGAGACAGAGACAGACAGACAGACAGAGACGGAGACGGAGTCAGAGACAGACAGAGAGACACAGAGAGAGAGACGCAGAGAGAGACAGACAGACAAAGAGAGACAGACAGACAGATAGAGAGAGAGACAGACAGAGATGGAGACTGAGTCAGAGACAGACAGAGAGACACAGAGAGAGACGCAGAGAGAGACAGACAGACAAAGAGAGACAGACAGACAGACAGAGAGACAGACAGACAGAGATGGAGACGGAGTCGGAGACAGACAGAGAGACACACAGAGAGACAGACAGACAGAGACAGACAGACAGAGAGAGACAGACAGAGAGAGACAGATAGAGAGAGAGAGACATACAGACAGACAGAGAAATGTATAAGATAGACAGACAGACGGAGACAGAGTTATAGTAAGGGTATAGTGAAAGAGAGAATTTGCTCAACTAAAAACGTACGCAGAATCACTACTTCAGATGTTACGAATAGTGTAGGTTCCTGTTGAATGTGGCATGCGTAGATTCCGCTCTGGTTCTTTTGCACGCTGCTGATAAGTAGATTACAGCCTCCATCTGTTGTGTTGACCGTGTACTGATCAGCGAATGGCTTCATCACTTCACAGTTCTTCACAATGGGAACCGGCGTTGAAACGTTCACCGGTGTAAAGGTCCAAAGATCAATTGGTGATGAAATTCTGCATTCCAAGACAACTTCGTCTCCAACCACCGCCACCTTGTCACTAGGAAAAATCCGCTACAAAACTCGACGTTATTACAAAATGCAACACTACTTGTAGTTTTTTTCAAAACACGTTGATTTTAGAATAGAAAGAAAGAGAAGGAGGAAGATCTAGATGGATTCTGCTGGTCTGGATTGTGTTGGATGGGATAGGCCTACAGTAAACTGAAGGAGGAAGCCAAGCAATGAGAGGAGTGAGGCCACTGGACAACACTGTACCTGCAATTTTAAACATGGAACAATTAATTGATTATGTTATCGAAATAACCGTTTCCATGTAGGGATTTAGATTTTTACGATATATGCACGCTGAATTTCGTGTATTTACTAATAAGGAGCTGAGAGGGTAATTTGATGGACTCTCTGATATGCACACTCTAGTGATATACAGTCCGGGCTATATGGACAGTCTATAATTTATGGAGAGTTTCCGGTTGTTTCTTGTTCATTAAATGTTTTATAATCAAGTTCGATTACACTGGGCAACAAAATAATATTTTTTGTTTGCTACTCAGAACTTTAGAACTGTTCTTAGCTAAATTTGGGGCGCTGATTTCAAATATGAAATCGAAATTTGGCTAGCACGTCAGGTTTTTTAGGTACGCATAAGTGAGGTTCTACACAATTGCGAACTCTCAACTCATACTATCAGAGAAAGTAAAGTATTAAAAATGTATCGGACATTGCTTTTGCGCTTGTTCTTAGCTATATTTTGGGTGCTGATTTCAAATATGAAATCGAAATTTGGCTATCACGTCAGGTTTTTCAGGTAACCATCGGTGAGGTTCCACGGAATTGCGAAATCTCAACTCACATTAACAGCAAATGAAAAGTATTTTAAAAATGTATCAAGAATTGGATTTTGTGCTTGTTCTTAGCTAAATTTTGGACGCTGATTTCAAATATGAAATCCAAATTAGGATGGCACGTCTAGTTTTTCAGCTACGCTTCAGTGAAGTTCTACACAATTGCGAATTCTCAGCTCATATACTGTAAGCGAAAGCAAAGTATCAAAACTGTATCACACAATGCCAGGCATTTGCTTTCGCATTTGTTCTTAGTTAAAATTTGGACGCTGATTTCAAATATGAAATAAAAATTTGGCTAGCTTGTCAGGTTTTTTAGGGACGCATCAGTGAGGTTCTACATAACCGAAAATTAATGCGGTACATTTGCAGTTTGAACTATGCGATGCGTACCTCAAAAACCTGACGTGCTAGCCAAATTTCAATTTCATATTTGAAATCAGCATCCAAAATTTAGTTGAGAGCAGCACAAAAGCAAATGCCTCATACATTTTTATATACTGTGTTTTCACTGATAGTATGAGTTGAGAATCCGCAATTGTGTAGAACCTCACTTATGCGTACCTAAAAACCTGACGTGCTAGACAAATTTCGATTTCATATTTGAAATCAGCGCCCAAAATTTAGCCAAGAACAGTTCTAAAGTTCTGAGTAGCAAACAAAAAATAGTTTTTTTTTGCCCAGTGTTAATGTAGGCGTATACAACTGAAAGAATCCCAGAAACCTTATAACCTAAAAACTGGACGAGATAGACAAAAACGGTTTCCGGATTTGGAATCAGCATATCAAATTTAGTTAGGAACAGGTGTTAGAATCCCAGTAGCAAAATGCTTGTTGACCAGTGTTATTTAAACATAACATAATTCAACTTTGCATTTTTGTGCAACATCTAGAATGTTATGTTTATAGGCTATATATAGGCCTATATTCAGGGCTTTGCTAGCGGGTATATTGCCTTGGTTAGTGGTTACTATAAAGTAATTTAATGCATCTGCAGGCCCCGTGTGGCTATAAAAAGGTCCTTTGTTTAATCAAATTAAGCCCAACGGCTTATGAGCTATAAAGCGACCTATATTAGCTGGTATTGAAATAATGTAGCCTATCTCTATGAAACATCATCTCAATGAACTGTCTTTTTTTATACAAAACATTCGGATTTGCAAACTGGATTGCAGAAAATGAGGAAGTGCAAATGATGATTCCACCTCATTCACGGGATAAAAGAAAAGAAAAAGATAAACCCGTAGTTTAGGTTGGTAAATTATTTTATATCGTCAATTTAAAATGGAAGCTAGATTGATGAAAAAAATTGTTTCCCTAAATGAAAATGGGATTAATGAAACCATTTGCTTATTTAAATAGAAGTTGGATGGGTGGAAATAATTTTTACCGTAAATAGCAGCTGGATTCATGAAACTAAGTTTTTGATGCATTAGAAGCTTGATTGAACAAAATATTGTTTTTGTAAGTAGAAGCTGGACCAATGAGCATAGTTCTTTGCCTAAATCAAAGTTCCATGTATGAAAAACGTTTTTTGGTTAAATAGAAGTTGGGTCATTTTCTTCATGAAATGGAAGCTGGATTGATTAAAAAAATTCTTCATGAAATGGAAGCGGGATTGATGATAGTTATCATGGACATAGGTAGACTGCTTACTTACCAACGTGAAGTACGGCATTAAAGACATTCAAATAATTTACCAACCTAAACTACGGGATTACCAAGAAAAATACTGAAACATTTTAGGCTATGGCATTTCCAGTGTTGGGCAAAAGTTAACTAAAAAGTTGCAAACTTTTAGTTATCTTGAAGGGTAATTTATTTTTATATTTTTAAAAGTAGAAACAATAATTGAAAACAAGGTAGGAGATCACTCTGGAATGGCTACCTCTCGTCATCAAAATCGATTAATTTTTAGCATCAAGGCTATGTATTCCTAAAACTGACTGCACCCATTCTTCAAAGCTTCTCGAAGCTCTAAACAAATTGTGTGACTCGTCTTAATATGCACAGCCTCTGAGACTGTAAGCAATTTTACGTAGCCTTATTGTAACTTCAAGTAACCTAGTAAATAAAATAGAAATCCAGTAACTATGACTATAACTATAACGAAAATATAATACTAACTTTAATTGTAACTATAACTAAAATAAGAAACCATTAGCTATAACTGTAACTGTAGCTAAAATAAAACCTGCAAGGAGAATCGCACTATTATCAAAAAAAGTTTTATCGGGTTTAATTGCTTACCATATCTGTGAAGCTTACACAGCCGTCTTTCCTCGCCAATAACCTTTGTTTATTGTAGAAGAGTTGACAGATAGATTTGGTCTTTAAATAGTTGTACTGCAGACAATTTTTCTGAGCAACGCAAACCAGAGCGCACTGAGCGTTGCTGGTGACAGACCGTTGCTTCGAAGGGACATCATTGACGCACACCTGTTGATCATTGGAGTCCAGGTTTAGGGTGAAAAATTCTGTCGACATCAAAGTAGCTGCGGAGAGTACAACGCAGCTCATCACACAGAGAGCATTTGCAACCAACGTTGCAGCCATTTCACCGAATACCAGTCGACACTATGACGATAGAAACCCAGCTCACAAAGCATGTGCAACAAGCATCTGCCGGTCCCCACGCCAGGAGCTTGCGCGCATTGATTTACCGGCCGTGCGAGTGGATGTGGAAGCTCTGTTGGGCGCCCTCGCAGCTCACAGCCTGTTCTCGTTTGATAGGTTCTCGCTTTTGAGAGGTTCTAAAAAACGCACTCTATAGAAGCCTAGTTACGCAGGCCTACATGGACAAGAGTGGTCGAAATTGTCCTGCGTCTACTCAACCTAAGACCGCACTAGGGAGCATCCATAAAGGACGTCCACAATGAGAGGGGAAGGGGGAGGTCATCCGAATGCGGACGAATATGGACAAGGGATGGGTGGGTTATGACCAGTGCGGACGTCCGCACCAGGCGCACCTAAATTTGGTGTATAGTTGTTTCAGTATCACCTGTGCCGTAAAAAATACCAACTATCAATAATATTTCAGTCTCAAGGTTCATTCATTAATTTATGAGATTTATATAGTGCCACTTCAAGATACTGTACAGTGCACTAGCCACGGCTAAACAGAACAGTCTTGAGGTTAGTAGACCGTGGCCACAAGGGCTCTAGGTAAGATGGTACTAAGATAGTCTGTTCTGTATTGCATCAATTGGTTCGCAACTTGCAATGTTCTGCTGCAGTCTGGGACAGCCTTAATATGTTTTTTTTAACGACTCCGTCATATCGACGATGATAGGCGTGCAGTCTGGGACAGCTGAATAAACATTTAAACCATAGTTGTTAAAACGTCTTTTCGTTTTTTTATTTTTTCCAAAAACGTGGTTTTTTTAGTTTTTAGTGCAAGTAGACCTACAATTTTTAATTAAGTACACTATACTTTCAAAGTTTAGTTTTTTTTAATTGCTTATGTCAGCATGGGTTTATGTGGACTTATCTATACAATTTAAATTTGAAAAGATTTCAATATTTTTAATTTCTAAAATTTCTTTTTAAACCAAACTTATGAAAGGAAAATAATTGTTGTAGATTACTGTTACTTGGTGTTTGTTAATAAAGTTATTTTATTTGCTCATTAAAATTAAATTGTGTGAACAAGGTTTTTAATTTTAAAATGCAGTAAAAGATGTAATAAAGTCAAATTATTTTCTTGTCCGGTTTTTTCCCAGTTTCTTATTTTTTTCAATAAAATGACGTTTTTTCCGTTTTTTATTTAGATTTTACCGTTTTTAACAATTACGATTAAAACAGTCTAAGGACCCACCCCGCATAGCTAGATTAGTGGTCTCTGCAGCATAATGGGACCGCCCCCGTCCTCTACCTCTGTGCGCAGCCGTGAAAGGTTGAAGGTTATAAATAATTCTGATCAGTATGTTTCCGATAAAATGGACTTAAGGTACAAAGATTTCAAATAAAATGCTTTTAAGCAAAGATAAAACTAGTAGTTTATTAATGACATTATTAACGATGTAGCCTAAGCGTTTTATTTTTTTTATTGCTTTTGGTTTTAGGTTCCGCAAAGGGGGCGGGAGAGGGGTAAAGCTAAATGCGGACAAGGGGAAGGGAGGGGTCCAAAGTATGTCATTTATTGCGGACGTCTTTTATGGACAACCCCCAAGGCCTAGAAACGGATCTTTAACAGAAGCAGGTGGCTGCATGTTTTGTAAACGGTAAAGCTCAAGGGAGGAGTAGCCTATGCCATGGAATATAATCAATCAATGAAACTTGATATAGCGCCCCTTCAAGATATCTACTCAGAGGCGGTTGGCATACATACAAACAGCATAAATGAACAATGGTGTATTAGCTTTGGATAATGGCGCTAATTACATTGGGCGCTTCGATATCCTATAAAGCAACAGTGCCCGACTAAGAATTTGTGCAGCATGAAAGCCCGATACCAGCCTCACACATTATGTAATAGCTTCCTGTTATTAAGTCTATAATGATAGACTAACCATGCGTTACTAAAAGATTGATGTCCAAATGTGTGTTCCGTGTTCCGTTCACCGTAAATCGTTCGTGAAAAGCGATTACTATGGCTCATGGTGGCTATTGCTGTGATGTTCTAAACACAAATCTTCGCTAGCGCTGGAGCTAATGCTTTGTTTCGTTTTAAATCCCTGCAATCAGAGTATCCGGATTACTTATTCACATGAACAGAATACAGGTATCGACCTGTATTGTAAATTTATGTTTATTTTGCGGTAAATGGTATTCAACCGTGAAGGAATGGTAGCTAGGTTATTCAAATGATGATAGATCTTGTGGAGCGCGATTCTATGAACACAGTTACAAATTCTAGCTTTTTTCCCCAAAAATTTAATATAGCGCTCCTATAAGATTCCTACTCAGAGGTAGGACCTGCGCTAATCTGAATGATGTTATATGAGTCAATATGACCAGACAGTCAGTCAAAAACAAACACAGCTCGAATAACAGATGACTAGAAGAGTCACCACTGGCAAGGTCCCGCAAACACGAAGAGCAAGTCAACGGCTTCTCATCCAGAGCTGATGGTTGGCACGTTATTTGAATTTCCTGGTCGCTGTTACATCGAAGAAGAGGAATGAGGACAGACGACGAGGGTCGGAAAACACGCACCTCGAAACCATGGCAGTTCCTCTCAGACGATAGAAGACGCAATTACGTCCGGGCACTGGATCTGGATCTGCAGAGGACGACATTCGTAGTGGCCAGCAAATGGTCGAATAGTGTCACGGACGTAGAAAGGTGGGCGCCACAACCGAAGGCTTTGTTTTACAGGTAACAACCTGAAACCCCTCAGCGGGCGAAACCATTCTTCCGATCAATGACGAGCGCGTGGCTTCGGTGTTAAGTGTCCGAAAATCGTCCACAACAACCCCAGAAACAGCGACAAAAGAGAGAAGTCTCTCCACGGACGCATAATAGGCGATTTTGAAAATTTAATAACAAAATTAGTCGAGCAAAACACGAGCTATTGCAAATATATAATTAAGCAATATTTATTTGCGCGAGACAAAAGGCTGTAACAGTAGCCTAATGTAGTGAAAAGTAGCACAATGTCAGTAGAAAAAAAATCTGCAATAATATTATTATAAACAGTTTTAAAAGTATGACGTAATGTGCAATTATATCTATTGCTGACATGATTAAACTGTGCATGGGCCACCGACTGGATCTAGAAAATTGTATGCCTAGCTATTGATCGACACATCACAATAAGCATAGGCTAGGCTTACTGTGTAGGTCTAGTTTTTGGCCGATACATCACAGTAACATTGTCCAACATGCAGCTATTGATCTATATATTTATCGCAGTAAACGTAGTTCTAGCTAGGTATGGGCCGATTATCCGTTCGGTATTCGGTTCGGGCCGGATTTTGCACTATTCGGTATTACTCGGAATCGGTGATCCAAGGCCTTAATATCTGAATAACAAAAGAGTTAAATTTTTGACCAAAAACAATTTCTTCTTTCATTAATAAAGAAATAGTAACTTGTTTTGGCGACCTCCTGCTGTAATCTTTAATTTTTAATTGAAAGTCTGTGTAAATAATAAAATTGTTACTCGATGTGTCAAAAAAATGGCGGACAGTCAGGCTTTTTCTTATGCCATGCGGTTTCAAACTTTCAAATGTTAATTTCTTCTAAATAGCTCAGTGCATAAACTGTCGTTGGAATTAGACCTACATCTCGCGAGCATATACAAGATTTTTTTCCATTTCTGTTTTATTAACTATTCGGATCGGAATCGGCGAAAATATTACGTCACCTATCCGGAATCGGAAATCGGTAAAAGATTATAATCGGCTCATCCCTAGTTCTAGCTATTGATCGACATACCGAAGTAAGCGAGGATTTCTATTGAATTAGTTGCTCATTAATCATTAAGTGTCAACTCAATCAAATGATACAGTTTGAAACAATAAAACTCAGGTAGGTCGACGCAGAGGGCAATTGATTAGGCCCTATTTGAAAAGACCCCGACAGACCCGCCGAAGACTCGGCTGGCATGATACCATTGTTCGTTTGTGGCGACTGTAATCATAAAAGCAGCAGAATTCAAGGGCACACGCTCAGTTGCCACTCAAATAGCAACACAATGCAGAGGCACACTGCGCTGCTTTTATGATGTGTGAAGTCATTACGCTCATGAATATTCAATCAGTTGGCAAAACAATGCATTGCACAGGAAACTACAAGATTCACTAGATGCGGACCCAGGCGTTCACGAGTAGTGTTTTTAAATAATGTCTCGATTTTAGTTTAAGTTTTAGTTATGATTATTAGTCTTCATTTTTAGTTTTAGTTTTAGTTTTTATTGTGTGTCAATATTAGTTTTAGTTTTCGTTTTAGTGTTTATGGATCAATTTTCGTTTTAGTTTTAGTTTTAGTAAGCTAATTCTAGTTTTAGATTTAGGCCTAGTTTTAGTAAGTTTATGTCAGTTTTAGTTGTAGTAATTTTATTTCAGTTTAAGTTTTACCAATTATTTAATTCCGTTTAAGTTTTAAACACAAAAAACTAAATATTCAGGGGTTAGATGCCCCAGCACCACCATTCACTCGAAGTTTGATAATTTCGCATTTAACCATCGGGCTTCCTAGGTTTTTATGCAATATAATTTTGGAATTTTAGGTAGCTGTAGCAGATTCATTGGCGCACATTTTTAAGTAAACATCATGGTGGTAGCCCACGCCATTCAAAAGTTATACCTGATATACCTGAGGCACCAGAGGGGTGGATACCACCTTCCTTAGTTTTTTTTGTCTGTAGCGTATTCATTTGTCTTCCTGAAAGAGAAACAATTATACCATTCTTTAGAGGGAATGCAGGGCTTCATTTGTGTACCTACATATTTGTCTTACGAAAACCGGAAGTGATCAAAATAAATAATAATACGCGTAATATGCGTGAAAAATGGCTGAATGGAAGCACTCCCCTTAGTTTTTGTCTGTAGCGTATTCATTTGTCTTCCTGAAAGAGAAACAAAGATACCATTCTTTAGAGGGAATGTAGAGCTTCATTTGCATTCCTACATCTTTGTCTTTTGAATACCGTAAGTGATCAAAATAAATAACAATACGCGTAATCTGTGTGAAAATGGCTGAATACAGCATTACAACGTAAACCGATATATATGCATGGATATATATGTATGGATGTACATTTTATACTATATAAACATGTGTAGGGATGATTGTGTGTATCTTTTATACATAGATTAGTTTCAAAACACACACAATCTTACATTTGTTTATCCAAAAAGTACAAAATGTACGCAATAATATAAAATATTACTAATTAATGGGTTCCGTTGTTAAAAGTGATGTAATTTCGAGGTGCATTCACATAATGTACAACTAAATATACCATTCTGTGCAGAAATGAATGCTGAATCCATTGCTATATTACAAGTTATGATATGTGAAACGAAACACAAAATCCAGGGGGTGGTATCCACCCCCCCTTGGTAGCCAGTGTTACAAAAAAGCTTGGTAGCCCTATAGGGTTAAGTGCTCCCAATTATTCGCCATTTATTGTATGGGTTTTAGCGTTGATCGAATACAAGTTGGATTTACGAAAAGAATTCTTGCAAAATAGATGTCGGATTGATGAAAACAATTTGTACTTAAGTAGAAGTGGGATTGATGAAAAGATTCTTGCTTAAATAGAAGCGGGATTGATGAAAAACTAATTGTTGTTTAAATAGAAGCTGGATTGATTAAAAGAATTCCTGCCAAATAGAACCTGGATTCATGACAGGAATTCTTGCCCAAGTAGAAGTTCGATTGATGAATAATAATATAATACTACAGTGGACGAATAATTGAGAACGCTAAACTGCGAAATTAGAAGTGCTGTGTTCAACCTAAAGTTGAACACAGCACTTTGTCGCATCAAGCTCAATACTATAATAACAATCCCAAACAGGGCTGTCCTTTGGTCGACAATTGATACTCGTCACGCTACACGTCAGAGACGAGTGAGGCTTTCGACATCACTGCATTAATTAAGTGAACTTGTCGCAGTAAAATATCACAGCTTTTGTTAAAATCGAAATAGATGAATTCTTAGCGGAAAGTAAATAAAGCAAAAATGGAAGTATAGCAACATCTCGTTTTAGTTCTCCTCGCGTGTCTTAAAATAGATTAGCAAATGTTATCAGGGCATGCCGTTTGCACATAATGCACAAGGCAATAGGCCTACAATACAACTGGTGAATTAGGTAAGTAAAGAAAAAGAAAAAGAAAATATTTTTTGATAAATATAGTTTTAGTTATCGTTCGATCAGTTTTCGTTTCGTTTCAGTTTTTATTGCTACAAATTTCGTTTTAGTTTTGGTTTACGTTGTCTGCGTATTTTAGTTTTAGTTTTAGTTTTCGTCAACGAAAACATTCAATTTTCGTTAATTGCCATTTTCGTTTTCGTTTTCGTTGACGAAAACAACACTATACACGAGGAGATCAACGTATTCTCGTCGACAAATCACAGAATGATGGCCTGCATAGGTGTAATTTTAGGTGGTACTAGGGGTAAAAGGAGAAACAAATCAGAATTTGAATCACCTCGCAATCATTCTGAATAAAAATAATGTGATTCAGAGAAGTAGCTTAATTACAAGAAAACAGACAGAAGAATGCACGAGACAATGAAGGAACCTGGAATCGCAGATGAACAATCTGAACACACAAGTTGCGAAATTATCCTCACAGCGGAAGCCTGATCAGTTGGGTATGGAAACGTGCAGAATTATTATGAGAATATTGAAATGTTACGAATGAAGATAGAAAGCAGTTCCAAGGTAATAACAAAATAATAAAAATAATAATAATAATAATTTTACTACTACTACTACTACTACTACTACTACTACTACTACTACTACTACTACTACTACTACTACTACTACTACTACTACTACTACTACTACTACTACTACTACTACTAATAATAATAATAATAATAATAATAATAATAATAATAATAATAATAATAATAAGCCCGAATGGAAGAGGGGTAGCCCTTCCAGTTACAATAAATTTATAATAATAATAATAATAATAATAATAATAATAATAATAATAATAATAATAATAACAATAATAATAACAATAACAATAACAATAATAACCTGAGGGAATAAGAACTACCTCGTAACAAAAAATTTAAAAAAATTAATAATAATAATAATAATATTAATAATAATAATAATAATAATAATAATAATAATAATAATAATAATAATAATAATAACAATAATAATAATAATAATAATAATAATAATAATAATAATAATAATAATAATAATAATAATAATAATAATAATAATAATAATAATAATAATAATATTAACATTAATAATAACGCTACCCAGCTTTTTGTAATCACGGACTACCAAGGGGGGGTGGTTACCACCCCCCCTGGATTTCGTGTTTGGTTTTACATATCATAACTTGTAATATAGCATTGGATTCAGCATTCATTTCTGCACAGAATGGTATATTTAGTTGTACATTATGTGAATGCACCTCGAAATTACATCACTTTTAACAACGGAACCCATTAATTAGCAATATTGTATATTATTGCGTACATTTTGTACATTTTGGATAAACAAATATAAGATTATGTGTGTTTTGAAACTAATCTATGTATAAAAGATACACACAATCATCCCTACACATGTTTATATAGTATAAATGTACATCCATACATATATATCCATACATATATATCGGTTTACGTTGTAATGCTGTATTCAGCCATTTTCACACAGATTACGCGTATTATTATTTATTTTGATCACTTCCGGTATTCAAAAGACAAAGATGTAGGTATGCAAATGAAGCCCTTCATTCCCTCTAAAGAATGGTATCTTTGTTTCTCTTCCAGGAAGACAAATGAATTCGCTACAGACAAAAAACTAAGGGGGGAGTGCTTCCATTCAGCCATTTTTCACGCATATTACGCGTATTATTATTTATTTTGAGCACTTCCGGTTGTCTCAGGTCAACTCAGTGACCATAGAAATGTAGCCCCACATTCCCTCTATAGAATGGTATAATTTGTGTCTCTTAATATTAAATGACGGATAAGATATAGTCGAAAATCTAGGGGAAGGGGTGGTATCCACCCCCTGGTACCTCAGGTATATTGGGTATAACTTTTTTGAACGGTGTGAGATATCATCTCACATTTTGCCTCAAAACGTGTGTAAATGAACCCCCCTACAGCTACCTAAAAGGTCAAATTTTTTATTCCATACGGAAAAAGTTCGAAATGAAAAAAAAGGGGGGTGGCAACCACCCCTTTGGTAGCCTGAGGGTTAACAATAACCTGAGGGAATAGAACTACCTCGCGAATGAATAGGCTGAGTGGACCTTTGGGAGGGTTGCGGAAGCGATCCCGCTACCTACTGCTCTTCACGCCAGTGATGTTACCACTACTCTATGGACCCAATGTATCAAAGAACACTAGACAAAGTCGTTCAGCGAGAACCGCGATAGGTTAGCCTTTTGGAGATAGTTTCAATCGTAGTTGCGAATTTATATAGCGCCACTTCAGTGAGATTAACCAGAGACACACCCAACCTAACACAATTACACCAAGATCGAACAGAATGGTCTTCAAGCACTTTCTGTAGATTTATCATGGGATAAATATTTAATCTTTTTTATGAGCAGGCTACCGTAGACTGCTCTGGTGAAACATCGGTGTAGCCTAACATTAACCCATTAACGCCCAATGAACCCATTTGGGAACACGCAGATAAATTTAAGTATAAAATAAGTGTATTGTGTTATTTAGTTACTGTGCGAAGCATTTGACTGTTAAATAGTCCAACTACGATATTTTAGCCTAATCTTGAGTTTGCAAAAATTTCTAGTGTGCGGCAGCCATCTTTGAAGTTTGGGTTTTTGTCAAAATTCGGTTGCTTCCGGTTTTTCGTCTGCATACAAAGTAAGAGAATTTAAATTTTAAAAGTGTTTATGTGATTTAAGTGTAACATTAAGTAGCTAATGTTATGCCAAATGTTAATTTAAAAATCACATGTATCGCGGTAGAAATGTTTAGTAAACCTTTGATGTTCCCAAATGGGAACATTGGGCACAAATGTAGTCTGTTCCCATTTGGGAACATGATGGAGAAATTCATTGAGTTATTGAAAACTCCGCATCGAGTGCATTACTACTGTCTATATTTATAAAAGAATATGAGATAAATTAGAATTTGTAGGTTACACAGCAATCACACCTGATATAATGCCTTTTTCAGGTGTAAAGAAAGGTCTCAGCCAACACGTTGTTACTTACCTACCCAACTGCATTACCAACCCAATGTGCCATGAGGTCTACTACGACAACTTCTTCATGTGATAGCTGTGAGATGGCAAGACAAACCAGCGTGTGACGTCGCTACCAATTTCATTGCAATAGAGCCATTTGAAAAGCTGCATTGAGCTCAGCCAAAAAGTATGTGGTTGATAAAAATCAACCCGGTGTCATTAGAAATTATACTCTTCACATGGGTATTGTGGGCAATCTGGACCCCTTCATCTCTAACTATCACCCAGTGTTTCGCTCCAAGAAGTGGTGTACACGGTTTCAACATGACTGTTGTTGCTGCCTGGCGTCTTCACGTTGAAGTCGGTGGATTGTCTGATCACCTGGAGTTCCGGCGGCAAATTGTGAACAATACCATACAACGATTGGACAAGCCTCCCACAGCTCTATCAGATAGCTACTCAGTCAGTGACATTCGCTTCGATGGAGTTGATCATCATCTGGGTTCCAAGTGCAAGACAAGCGAGATGTCTATGGTGTAAGAAGAATACAGGACTGTACTGCAAAAAGTGCATGGTTTTAGGTTTTACTTCATCTACACTGCGAGCAGGAGTATGATATACTACCATATCATCGCATTTTAGACAGAATACTGTCAGTCTCCTGGAAGACATTGTAGAGAAATACCTGGAATATGCTAATGTATATGATCACTGTGTTCAGTCGCAGAATTAGATTGTTAGGATTGGCAATGTTATCGTTGGCACTGCTCTATAACTTCTGAAAACTAGTTACTTCAACATTGGAGTGTAGTCTTATTGCTCCAGCAAAGCAGCCTATGCTGTGCATAAAGTTAAACTAGTAGAGTAACTGAAAACCGCAAATTTAACAGATTATCTGCAATAAATTTGCATGGTGTTCCCAAATGGGAACAGACCCTATATGTGCCCAATGTTCCCAAATGGGAACAGCACGCCATCTAGCGGCTGATCGCGGTATCACATAAATACAAGTTCCAAGGACCTTACCCCAACATCATTTGTTATATTCCCAAGTATCATAAAGATTGGCCACTTGGGGACAGTTTGGGCAATAATGGGAACGGCGTCGCTGTCTTGACAAATTAATACCTATTGTAAATGGTATGCTTACCTAACACCCACAGTTTAGACATCTCACCAACAAGGTCGCTGAATAATTTCAAAGTAGCCTAAAAGTTGGTCTCATGTAGTCACACGTTTGCTCATTGTCGATAGACCTACACATTGTTCTTTCTGATGTGAGAAACGTTGTCCCGTGACAGAATAAACCTAACAAAACAAGTATTACCAGAATTTTCTCGCGAGTATTGACTTATCTACTTCGACAAATCGTAAACTTGGAAGGTAATGTGTTTTTGCTTCCATTTACATAATGTATTCCTTTTTCTGCAGTCGGCCCATCCTCCAGGAATAAGTTGCCTAGCAACCTGAGACATGAGTTTCTCAACATCTCTTTGTCTCTTTTCCGCAAACGCTTGAAGATCCTTTTGTTCGATCGTGGTTTCATTGTGTTAGGTCGGAAGCGCCTCTCATGATTCTCTCTTGAAACGGCGCAATATAAATTTGCAAATGCCATTACCATTGCCATTACAAGACTTAGTGTTTTGTGGCAACATTCACGCAGACAACTGATTAGTTAGCAGTTTTTCAGTTGGACCGATCGCAACAGGGGAGTGTGTTGACCAATCACATGAAAGATAGGCCTAATTAAAATTTTCAGCCATTTATTTGCTATGGAACTCGCAACGAAATAAAAACCGAAGTTCCATTCAAACATCTCGTTCTTATCGATACATGTAACTTGAGGATTGCAGTAAACACGTTTTGAGGTATACCACGTTAAGACTATCATCATATATCGCATACCCGTAACGTTCATCATCTAGTTTCTTACAATAGTCTTCCTATTATTCTAGCAAATCAATGAGGAAGAAGCGTCTTAATGCTGATTATCATCAGAGCCTAATCATTGAAAATGATATATTTTAAATGGGTCTAGGACATTTCCCCCGGACAATTCCCTCCGGACGTTTCCCCCGAAGTTGGACTGATGAAAATAATTCCCTACTTTAATAGAAGTTGGATTGACGAAAGAAATAATTTTTCTTAAATAGAAGCTGGATTGATGAAACAAATTCTATGCTTAAATAGATGTTTGATTGATGAACAAATTCTTTGCCGAAATAAAAGCTGGATTTATGAAAGAAATTCGTCTTTTAAATAGAAATTGAATTGATGAAAAATAATCTTTGCTTAAATAGAAGTTGGAATGATGAAAGAAGGCCTTTGCTTCAATAGAAGTTGGATTAATAACAGTTATCATAGACAATGGTAGAGTTACCTACTTACTGCTGGGGGGAATTGTCCGGGGGAATTGTCAGGATGCCATTTTAAATACAGACAATAATGCAGACATTCTTCTCAACAATGTTCTATTCACTGTCAAAATCTCTCAACCGAAGCAATACAATTATTATATTTCTGTGTTCATGGCTTGGTACATAAAGCTTCAAGCGTTCTGTTGCTGCGTTGCACATCAACAAGAACTGTAAAAACTTCACGATAAAATAAAAGAAAACGCTCCCTTATATAGTCGCAATAGTAATCGCAGACTCTAAATCTAAAAATAGTAACAATGGTAGACTCCTAATTTAAAAACGCCGCGCGCAGGGCTCCAGTTTATTCACGAGCGCAAAATCGTTCCAGATGGGTTGTCCAGAGATGACACGGTTAGATACGGGTATCTTAGCTAGCAATCCTATTGTAACTGACATGCCGACTATAGGCCTACCACGCGGACGATTGTGCATTTAAAGAACTTTCAATGAAGATGCATGTACTTACACGTAGTCTATGTGTAGGCCCTATATGTGTATATGTGTATGTATGCAGTTATTCATGTACGCATGTATGCATATACAACTATGCATGTATATGTGCATGTATGTATGTATGTATGTATGTATGTATGTATGTATGTATGTATGTATGTATGTATGTATGTATGTATGTATGTTTGTTTGTATATATGTACAGGGGCGTCCATCCCCCCTTACGCCTATGAAGCATTCCCCTCATGTCATTAGATTGCCCCCTCCCACGACGACCGCCCCAGACCATTGAAAGAGAAAATTTCGATTATCAAAATTTGAATCAAGATTTTACTGTTGAATTCCTTATTGCATTCTTTAACTTTTAGTTCATTAATCAAGCAACATTATGCATTATAATATGAAGGCTTGTACACAGACAGAGGCATACTGCCAGAGCGGCCAGACAGTACTAACATAAGTACTAAAATTACAATAGGTGCTTCTTCAGAGCAGCAGAGTATGTAGCCAAGCGATCAACCATTTCATCCAGTAGTAATGATAGAGTACTAATTAGAGTAGCGTCTCCTGCACTGGCTAATACTGTCAGAGGTGCAAACCAGTCACCATGCAACCGTGGTTGATCTCAGTCGATTTTTCACAATGCGGAATGCGGATGCGACTCATACCCCACTCAGCTGCATGGTCACCAGGTAGACCAGGATTTTGTTTAAGCTGCTGATCAGCATGGGATAGTCTGAAAGTTGTCATATCACACGTGCGGGCTTAACATAAGGGGTCATTGCATAATTACGTAACGCCAAAAGTGACCGCTTTTGACCCACCCACCCACCCTATAACGCTTCGTAACGTTTCCCTAGACCCACCCACCCACCCCAGCGTTACGTAATTTATTGTTAGGTCTAGGTAAAGATCTGGCATATGATTAACTTTACTTTTCTTGAACATGTCGATGGTTGTCTACAAAATTTAAATTTTCCTTATATTTTTACCAATAAAAACAGATTCAATTTCAACTTTTAATTTTAAATAATGCTGAAAAATTCTTGCTTTATACTATTGCGTGTTTTAGTTAAGTTTTAAATCAATGGCACGAAGTTTGAAGTTCGATCACATCGTGTCATTTGATGTTAGTTTTACATTCATTTATAACTAAACTGTTGGTAAAAGCGTTACGTAACGTTCAGCTCGACCCACCCACCCACCCACCTAACGTTTCGTAACGTTTTCAAGGACCCCACCCACCCACCCTCGAGCGTTACGTAATTATGCAATCACCCCTAACTGCTTTCAATCCATTGTCCTGTCGACAGCTTTGTTTTGTTCATCATCATCATCAGTGCCTGTGCTTGCATCATCTAGGTCGGGGTGGCCAACCTTTTTTGGCTTGCGAGCCACTATAATTGTTGGTAAAATTGCCGAGGTGTTGCGCGCCTCGACGATCTTCCTTCCGACGCCCATTTGCCCCTCATAAACTTTCTGGATTCGTCACTGCCTCTAGTTAACAAGTAACAGTATCCATTGTTGTATAGTAAACACCAATAAGATGTCTGTACTACTGAGGACCACATTTACTGTCCTTTTCTCAGTTTTCTCGTCATAATGCCTGGGTGGTCATCTTGCTCGATGAACCGGAAAGTTTACATCAACAGCGTAGACCGTTGCAAATCGTTGTGCTTCTGTAACTAGACTGCCTTGAATGTTCATTTTCTCTTAGCAATTTCAGGTTCTGACTGCACTGACGTATCAGCTGAGCAGCAACTGCCATGTCAGCAGAGGTTGATAGCAAGATTCTTGAAAAGGACCAGTAAAATAACACATTTTCTGTAAAGTAGGCCTGTGCAAACCTACAATCACCTCGAAGTCTAATCGCTTGAGTAGGTGCATGTACGATACGCCGAAATTATGAAATTGAAGACTAATTGTGAGCTCGGTCCGAGAACAGCTCAATTATTTTATTATTTTTTAAACAAAGAAAAGAACTATTCAAATGAAAAACACATCGATTAATTTCTGAAAGGAAAAAAACTGAGCAGACGTTTAATGTAAAAAATTTCTTTCCCCCCTGAAAAGCCAATGAAGATCTCTGCTTCATTCCCCCCATAGGATGGACGCCCCTGTGTATGTATGTATGTATGTACGCATGTAAGTATGCATGTATACATGTATGTGTACGAATGTACGTTTCTATGTATGTATGCAACTATGCATGCATGCGTGATTGCATGCTTGCACGTATATATGTATGTATGTATGTGTGTATGGGTGTATGTATGTGTGTATGCATGTGTGTATGTGTGCATGTATCATTCATATACGTATGTATGTATGTATAATTATGCCTATGGATGTATGATTGCATGTATGTATGCATTTAGGTAGGCATTTATGTACGCGTACACCCTAACTGATGTTAAAGTCAATAAGAATGAGTTAATCACAAAAGAACAGAAAGGAGGACGATCCGTCGCCAACAGACAAGAGGCTCCTCCTCCTTGCGACGACCCTCCGACGACAGCCACTCTCCTTGAAGACATCTTTCCGTCTTCTGGTCTCTATCTCTAAAACCAGGTACTTCTGTGAAATTATCCGTAAATGCCGTCTTCCCACTTGCTAGTATACCCGACTCGAGACCTCGTAGGTGGAACACAGTCGGATCCGTCGTCCAAAAATACCCTTTCCCTTTAAAATTTCTGGGAAACGTGCACCGATATTGGTCATAAGCGACGATATCAATTTCTCCCTTTCCCTTGATCGACCCAGGAGCTACACCGATCAACAGTGAAACAAGGTCAACAACTAGGTGGCGCTCAGTATCAATAAAAAGAGATGGTGTCCGATGAAAGTCAATAATGGCCTCATCATAGGAACCAGCTGACACCGGTCTTTTCTCTGCGGTCCCGATGAACCAGGGCCACTTACTGCATAATTTACTTCCACCAAAAACGCTCCAGCAACATGCCCTGCGACCGCGATCGCACGACCATTGTATACCTCTTGCAGATAATTTACCGGTAGGCCTACAGCGAAAGACGTTTATTGGTAGAATGTTGTACTCATATTGACAGTATGAGTTGTTTGTTATTAAGACGTATGTACACCAGAGTGAGGTTATGCAATTGGTTTAATAAAGAGTATACTTACTTACTTACTTACTTACTTACTTACTTATAATATTATCTTGTTACGTTATTTGTTGTTACATTAGCACTGCAAATTCTCAACATCAGCATAATATGAAGTTGCTGACGATTGGTGCTGACAATTAGGAGTTAGCTGTAATGGAACCGACCAATCGCTAATAATTATTTCTGGCAAAAACGAATTAAACTTATCGAAACCATTACTGCATTAAAAACATATTAGCTCTCGCTGTTTTCTTTGCGCAAACTCGTTAGAATGGTGCTATATGTAAAATCAAAAAAGCCTTTAAGTTAGTAATAGTTGGATAATAACGCCTCTGCCACCTGGTGATTCAGTATACGATGTTGTCATTCTCATGCTATCCAATTAAGAGGAATTGCCTTAATATATCACTGGAAGATCCTACTCGTTTGCAAAATAGACAAGAGACCCCTTAATTATTCTAGGGTTTAAAAACGCCTGCTTGACCCTATTAGCGCGTCTTTTTGTCAGATGTTATACGTTACGATTGGTTGCAAATCCATGACTGTCCGTGTGTATGTGAACACTCCAAAAGCGTATAGTGGGTGATTGGTTTATAATTGGTACCGTAAATATTGTAATCTGAATGTCGTCCTTTGACAAGCAACCGAGCCGTACATTATTAGCTGATTAGCTGGGCTGTGAGCAATGATTTTACTACCTTACATGTTTGTGCTTTTTTTTCTGTTTTCATATTTGAAATTTATTATGGTGCTCATAATAAATTATTAACATATACATAGGAGTCCATGTTTCTCTTCCGGCTCCTATTAATAAATCATTCAGATTGCTTGAGGGATCAGGCCTCAAGAAGTAAGTAAGTAAGTAGCCTTTATTTCGTCTGACAAGCACACATGTTACAAGTAGATAATATTATGGTACTCTTATTACACGTATAGGCCTATATGTGCCATGTTATAATCACAGCTAATACACTCTGCACACTAGTTGAATAAGTGTCCTTTCTTTGAACTGAATTGAGGAAGGCAACGGGAAACCACCTCACTCATCTCATCCCCGGGTGGCGTAAAAGCCAATGGACCTGCCTTCGGGCAGAGAACTGGTCATCATCATCATCTTTGAACTGTGACACTGATTATGCAGGGGTGGAGTAACTACCTTGGGTTCTTGTAAGGAGTTTCATAAAAGTTCGTCTGTAGGCCTAAGTCTTATTTCTGCATTGGTCGATATGTGGATGTTATCTTTCTTGGAGATTTCGTTCACTATTCTGCTATACTATTTTTAGAGCAGTAGTTAATAATTATAGAGGTGACAATATAATATAAGGTGATTATAATATTGATTGAGAGACCGGGTGAGCACAACGAATGTTTCAAGATGTCTATTTATTGAAAAGAAATAGATGGAAAGACATTGGTAGGCTAAATATTGGTAAGAATAAGAAAAGAAGAGCAGTCCCTTGAATTAGCCATGAGGCAGGCATGGATATGAAGTGTTAGCGACTTCATTTTCTTGACCTTGGCATATGAGGGCAGGCGGCCAATCCTCTCCCTCGCAGTCGCATCTTCACTCCGTGCAGTGCACGGTTAGTGTACTCATTATAGCTCAGTTTGCTAAGAGGTGCAGGTGGAACAGATATCTCGAATCAAATTTCTGCCCTGGCGGAGATTGAACCCCGACTTCTCGAATGGCAGTGCAACACGCTAACCACTGCACTACTGAGCATCACCCCAACTGCGGTAATACAGAGTTACATGTAAGCCCCCAAGCCCCTTTAGCCCCGGAAAATCACATAATAAAAACTAAGAATTATTATGATTTTGTTATAATTAAAACCCAAAATGCAAGCGAAATACCATGCAATATAATTGAAATTATAATAATGAACAACACAATCATGGTCTTTCTCTCATGAATTCACAATTCCATATTTTACTGAAAAGATGTGCACGAAAAGTTAAAGAAGAGATAATCTGTTTTTCTACCAGTAAACACCCATATATTTTGTATGGCGATTTTGAAACCTTTAGAGATTCAATCACCGATTCCAAACGTATTCAGAGTAAGTTAAAAGAACATTTCACAGTGTTCGCTAATGTGCAGAAAAGGCGCAGCTAGTTGTTCAGTGACGAATGTCGTAGGCTAATCCTAGAACAACGCAGCGTTTTATGAGAACGTGTGCATCAATGACTCTTCTGTCGTCATTGTGTCTCTCTTCTAATAGGAGCCATATTCACAGAGGGCACAACACATCAGGTCGCATGAACCGTCGTGCCACACGTAGGAACTTGTTCCGACCATTAATACGCAGAATTCATCGCCACCAGGTGGGCAGCCGGGTTCAGTTGAAAGCCATTTGGTATAGGCGAATGGTAGTGCAGTGTTGGCGTTAGGCTTCCAGACAAAAGGTGAGTTGTAACTTGGAGTTTGTCTTTGACCAGCAGTCCAAACGTGAAATCCCCGGGAAAATGCATCATTAAAATAGCATGTACCTAGAAATGAAATCGTAAAATGCACTGCACTTGATTACAATCCAACTACTAAATGATGCTACCATAATAGTTTAGTGATTACAAAAAATATCTGTCACGCCTTTGGGTAATCACCTGGACTAGATAATTGATTCTAAGCAGTAATTTATTTTTGCACGCGTTGATCTGATACTGATCCATAAAATGCAGGGCAGGCAAAAGTTTCGGGCGACAAGGCTTACATGTCATAAGGCAACTTAAGGTTAACCCTAGGGCTACCAAGCTTTTTGTAACACTGGCTACCAAGGGGGTGGTTACCACCCCCCTGGATTTCGTGTTTGGTTTTACATATCATAACTTGTAATATACCAATGGATTCAGCATTCATTTCTGCACAGAATGGTATATTTAGTTGTACATTATGTGAATGCACCTCGAAATTACATCACTTTTAACAACGGAACCCATTAATTAGCAATATTGTATATTATTGCGTACATTTTGTACTTTTTCGATAAACAAATATCAGATTATGTGTGTTTTGAAACTAATCTATGTATAAAAGATACAAACAATCATCCCTACACATGTTTATATAGTATAAATGTACATCCATACATGTATATCCATACATATATATCGGTTTACGTTGTATTGCTGTATTCAGCCATTTTCACACAGATTACGCGTATTATTATTTATTTTGATCACTTCCGGTATTCCAAAGACAAAGATGTTGGTATGCAAATGAAGCCCTACATTCCCTCTAAAGAATGGTATCTTTGTTTCTCTTCCAGGAAGACAAATGAATACGCTACAGACAAAAACTAAGGGGGAGTCCTTCCATTCAGCCATTTTTCACGCATGTTACACGTATTATTATTTATTTTGAGCACTTCCGGTTGTCTCAGGTCAACTCAGTGACCATAGCAATGTAGCCCCACATTCCCTCTATAGAATGGTATAATTTGTTTCTCTTAATATTAAATGACGGATAAGATATAGTCGAAAACCTAGGGGGTGGTATTCACCCCCTGGTGCCTCCGGGTATATTGGGTATAATTTTTGAACGTTGGGAGATATCATCTCACATTTTACCTCAAAACGTGTGTGAAAATGAACCCCTACAGCTACCTAAAAGGTCAAATTTTTATTCCATACGGAAAAGTTTGAGATGAAAAAACCTAGGGGTGGCAACCACCCCCCCTTGGTAGCCCGAGGGTTAATAAAGTTTTGGTTTGAAAAAAGAGATTATATCAAAACATCCAGTTTTGCTTAGCATCTCATGAGATATGATAATGTAATGTTAATATGATAGCGTGGAACACTTTCGCGAAAGGCGCTGTATATTAATACATGCACAATCGATCAGTTGAGCAGAGTTGTTTGAAAATACGATGATATCTTGTGCCTAAGACGGTAGGCCTACAAATTTGATTGGAAATTACCATTCTTTACAATATAGAAGGGAATTTTTTCTGAGCTAGTTTCCATTAATTCATTAATTCATTACGAAGATTTATAGAGCACCCTTTCAATGTTGGGGTCTACTAGTAACTCAGGTGCGCTCCCGACCCCAATACGGCTGAACATGACAGTTTTGAGGTGAGAATAAAAAGAGTCAGAGTGGATTCTGGGATGCAAGCGCAGCGCCAAAGGGAGCCCGTTCCAGAGCGAGGAGCCACCCACTGAGAAGGCGCGATTCTGTTTAGTAGCTGTGCGGGCAAAAGGTACGGCGACCACGCCCCACTCAGTAGACCGGAGAGAGCGACGACCCGGAAAACTGAAGATTGTGCAGCAGAGCTCGCGTAGATAGGCAGGGGCGAAGCCCAGCAAGGACCGCCAGACCAAAGCAATGATCTGATTTGAGATCCGCTGCTGGAGGGGAAGCCAGTGGAGCACATTCAACATATAACCAGAGTCGTGGTCAAATCTGTGAATGCGTCCGGATAGGTATGCAGCGGAACGCAGGACCCGTTCCAGGCAAACCAACATAAAGTAAGCAACAGTAATCTAGTCGGGCTGTGATGAAAGAGTGGAAGAGTGTAGCAGTTGCTTCAGGAGCAAGTGAGCGAGCAACAGTGCAAAGATGGCGCCGCGTGTTTTGGCTGCCATTTTGTTTATTTTTAGTACGTTTTTGTTCTAATTTACGTTTTTCGTCTTCTTCCTCGTGCGTTATGATGAGATTTTTTGACTTCGGTTAACGAACATGAGGCTGAGTGAACACGCTTGATTCATATTTCATGACTATATGAGTTTGACGCGTAAATTGTGTTCTTATCCACCTCTCTTCTCAAGTAGGCTACACGTAGGCCTACGTGTTACGTGGGATGACTTTATTTGTCGGTAAAATGCCATATTCTACTTCGAATATTTACATTGAAATTGAAAGTACGTCTTACGGCTGCCAAAAATGCCTAGACTTTCATATAGTAGGATTGTCCTGTTGGCACAGAGGAGTTTCTGTGTTGCTGACCGTTACCTATTTAACGTCCTATCAACAGAAGGATTATTAGCCTACGTCGGTATCATGGTAGACGAGCTGGTGTACATGTCGCGTATCGTCGACAGATCTTCACCGAGCTTCAACGTGGCGTCGTTCCTGTGGGACATGTTGTTAATCATGCCCTAACAGACCACATACCCGTCGTGTTGCGTCGAGGACGAGATCTTGTTCGGAATCGTCATATTGCACAACGCAGAAGTTGTGCCGCGATTCTCCTGCCGCTACGAAAAGAAGCTGCTGTTCTTCCGACACCTCCAACCACACGTGTGACTACGATGGGGAATATGGACCACCCCTCCATAGCCTACTACTTTTAAATTCGACTAGCCTCGCCAAACCACACGCCATTGACCAGCTTAAGGCTGATCTGATTTCCTTTAGTCCGGATGTGGCTATTATTATTGAAAGTTGGTTTAAACCGCACCATGACGACTCTCTATTCAACATTCCTGGATATAATCTATTTCGTCGAGACAGGGAGGGGCGACGTGGAGGCGGAGTAGCCATCTATTGCCGTCCTGAACTCCAGGCCTCTGTACTAACACCTGATCCTACCTACAGTTCAGAGATGGAATTACTATGGATACTGGCTATACACAATAATCAACATTATCGCATCGGCGGCCTGTACCATCCGCCCTCGCCTTCATACCCTACTGCCGACCTTCTGGCCTGTCTTGCTTCGACGTTAGATGACTTTTTCGCTCAACAGTCAAACCCGGTTATCATCTTAGCTGGTGACTTTAACCAGCTCCCTTCCGAAGATATCCTTGGTTTGGGGCTCCATGTGGAATTCGCTGGTCCTACCCATCTAGGACACCCATTGGATCGTATCTATGCCTCGGGACCAATGTATGGACAATGCTCGGCAATCAAATCGTCAATCAAGACCAAACATTCTGCAGTTCTTGCGAACTCTGAGACCGTAACGCAGATGCCTTTGATGAATGATCGCGAAGTCCGAAGCTTCCGGCTGCGGACGCCCGCGAGTCTTTCAGCTCTCCATGCCTTTATCATAAATCATACGTGGAGTTTCTTCATTGAGGACATCTCTATTGAACAAGCTTTTGCTGACTTTTATACTTTCATTGACGACTCGCTCAACCGCTTCTTCCCTCTCAGAAAAATATCAATCAAGAAAAAGGATCCTTCTTACATGACCCCAAAATTGAAATACTTAATTCGCCGTAGAAATACGCTTCTCCGTCGTGGAAGAGTTGAGGCTGCGGATGCTCTTGCCACTCGGATCAACGACTGTATTGTTAAGACAAATGCTGCCTCCTTCCAGGGTCTTGAACGTGGCTCTCGGATGCTCTGGGCTGAGGTTAGGCGGCTTCAGGGTGATGATGTAGTTAGTCCAGCGGTGATTGAAGGTGTAACGTGCGAGTCGTTAAACCGACATTATCAAGTTGTTTCTACTGATCTTGATTATATTGTGCCATTGCTTAAGCTAACTGCTAATGTTGAGCAACCTGTTAATATTGATGAATATTGTGTGTTCAGAGGATTGGAGTCGGTCCGCGGGTCCTCAATTGGCCCTGATGGCATCCCTTCTTGGTTCCTATCCACTATGGCTCATCTCCTCTCTGCCCCGGTTACGTATCTTTTTAACTGCTCCCTGGCTTCCTCTTACACGCCGCCCCAGTGGCGCTCTAGCTGTATCACGCCAGTCCCTAAAAACCTGCGCCCTCAAAATGAGGCTGATTTTAGACCCATTTCTATTACTCCGGTGCTATGCCGCATGCTGGAGAAAATTGTTGTTAGAAGTTACTTTTACCCAATCTTCACTGATCCCGAAATAAATTCTACCCTTAATGACCAATACGCCTTTCGACCCTCTGGCTCCACTACATCCGCCATCATTGCTCTCACCCATGGAATTCTTGAGATGTTACATGATGAACCCTATGTTCGTCTTATCTCGCTAGACTTTTCACGTGCCTTTGACACGGTTAGGCACTCTTACCTATCTGAACAACTTGCTCTATTGCCAATACCTGACTTTCTGTATAATTGGATCTTATCCCTATTGAAAGACCGTCAGCATTGTACTAAATTTCTCGGCCAAGTCTCAGCCTTTTGTCGGATAAATGCTAGCATTATACAGGGCTCTGGTCTTGGACCTTCTGACTTTGTGGTAGCTATTTCAGGCTTGAAACTTGTACATCGCAGTAATAGGTTGCTTAAATACGCTGATGATAGCTATATTCTCATTCCAGCATCTGCTATTACCTCCACTTCCTCTGAACTTCAAAATGTTGCCAATTGGGCACTAACTTGTAATCTTAAATTGAATAACAATAAATCCAAAGAGATGGTATTTAGGCGCCCGCGGTCTAAATTACTTGATCTCCCTCCCCCTATACCAGGTATTTGTAGGGTATCTGAGTCTGTTATTCTAGGGGTAACCATTTCGGATAGACTTAGTTTTGACCCCCATATTGACCGAATCTGTATTAAGGCTAGCCAATCGCTCTATGCGATACGCATCCTTATTGCCCATGGTCTCTCGGGGATGCGCCTTTTTGATGTAGTTCGGGCAACCTCGCTGGCTCGCCTCCTGTATGCTTCCCCTGCATGGTACGGCTTTGCCAATGCTGGTCAGCGTGCGCGTATTAATGCAATAATACGGAAAATGGTGCGGCTAAAGTTTTTGCCTGCCGACCAGATGATGTTTGATGACCTCTGTCGCCGTGCTGACTTTTCTCTTTTCTCATCTGTGCTTCACAACTCCAGCCATGTTCTAAATGGTCTACTGCCTCCTATAAAGAATGTTAAGTACTCTCTCCGTCCTCGTTCACATAACCGTGAGATCCCACATGCTGACGCATTAACCCGATGTGGTTTTATTACGCGTATGTTATTTAATTGATTTTATTACTGATCTTTCTTTTTACTATTACCTTAATCTCATATAATCCATAGATGTCTGTTTTATTGTATTTTATGATATTTTTGACATTTGCGATTTTTGATTTTTGTGATTTGTGATTCATTACTCTATCTGATGTTCCCGCAGTGCGTTTGCAGGCGGTTCAATAAAGCACGTACTTACTTACTTACTTAACTGGTAGTATGAATCACGGCAGAAGCGTTGTTTATGAGGAGCGAAGGTTAGCTCTTGATCCAGTGTTACTCTAAGGTCACGGAAAACAGAGGAGGCAATGGTGTTTTGTAATTGATGGCGATAAGCAATTGTGAATGAAGGACTTGCCCTAGGACTCCACAGGTTTACCGTCTCAGAGGGAGGTTCAAAACGAGTTACAAGGCGATCAATCTAACCAAAAGGTTCTCATGTTTCATAGCCTCAATAATATTAAATTTGAGGTAATCTATCGTTTCATCGTTCTAAATTATTCCTAACATTTAGCATTATTATCCTTCATCGATCTGGCTTTTCCTGTGTCAAGAATCATTTTCATCAATCCAGCTTCTATTTAGGCAAGAATTCGTTTAATCAATTCATCTTCTTTTAAAGAAAAAATTCTGTTCCATCAATATAATCTTCTATTTAAACAATTATTTTTCACCAATCCAACTCATATTTAAGTAAAAATCTTTTCATCATTCCCACTTTAATTTAAGCGAAAATTATTTTCATCAATCCCACTTCTATTTGGCAAGAATTAGTCAGTCCACCTTGTATTCGACCAACGCTTAAACAGATGCAATGGCGAATAAGCCTAATTTAGAACGCTAAAACGATACCGGTAGATTACCATATTTTCTTAAACTGAAAGAAATACCAGACTTGTATACGAGACATAAAACTCGAGACCGAGACCGAGACAGTGGGGTTCGAGACCGAGACCGAGACAGTGGGGTCCGAGACCGAGACCGAGACGAGACACCAGGTCCGAGGCAGTTCGAGACAGTTCAAAACGAGTGAAATGCACATTGGACCCAAGTTCCGAAACACTTTTTCTCAACTTTGAAGTCTAATACAAGGGTCAAGTCACTGAAATCAGCCGATCACCTGAATTGTATAAACTATAAAGAAATTAAATATTTCAGCCATTCAGAGATCTTCTAAATGATTCTAAAATTTAAACCAACAAAATTCCATTTAGCGACATAAGTCACATCACTCACCTTGAGAAACTAGATGTTGTTAAATAAGTTTCGCTTATGTTGGCTTTACACAAACGACGAACGACATGCCATTTAAATTTTGGTTTTAATTGATTTCAAACTGCGTGAATGCATATTTCACGATTTCAGGTTCTTTATGAGACATTTTAAGATATTTGGAAATATTGGACGGAAAGTGCAAACTTAAGACTGCTTTTTTCAAAGGATTTACTCTTAAATCTTAATACCAGAAACACCGCTTTTTTAAACTTCCTGTCTTTTGGCACTTCCGATTAACTAGTTATCCATTCGGCACAAGACAATTTTACAGCGCAATAGGCCTACTGTACCAAGTTCCGAACAAAATACAGTTTGCACGAGAACTTTGGAGACCGCTTCTACAAGAGAACAAGACTTTCGCTTCGAGACAGTTTCCAAAAGATAAGACTTTCGATTCGAGACAGTTTCCAAAAGTCGAGAAATGATCTCGAGACCGAGACCGAGACAGTGAGGTCCGAGACCGAGACCGAGACATCGAAAAACCTGTCTCGAGACGTCTCGAGACCGAGACAGTGTCTCGAGACAATACAACTCTGAGAAATACTCTCTGGTAATGAAAATTCAATGTAACCCTTAAATTTGTCATCGCCACACAAAAGCGGCGACCCACCAGCTTGAACACAGGAGCTTAAGCAAAACAAGTCCACAAGAGCCAGAATGTTCGGTCAGTTTGAGACTGATTTGGATTTCATGTGTTTAAGACGGTGCAAAGTATTATAAAGCGATACGATTTGAATGTAATCGTAAGCTGCAAATACAAAAGCGCTTAACTAATGGCACTTTTAATGGTCAAATCCCGGTTTTCTCCTGATTCAAGATTCAAGGACTGTAGTAACAATTGAAATGCTGACTCCAACCAAACTTATAGCGGGGCATCAGCGGAAATTGTCGCCTGTGAAATATGAAATTCAATGTACGTATACCCTACATTACAAATGGAAAACTTAACCTCTTAAAATCTTTGAAATACATCAGTCTCCTGCGATTCCAGAATTGGAAATTTCACAAACCTTTCATAAAATAACTCCTAGCCAATGTTCATATAATATAGACTTACTGTTCATTTTCTCATTCATGTAGCCACTGGTGGCGTTTTGCTCAGCCTCGTTGTTGACTATAACTGAGTAAGCGCCTTTGTACAGCTGCTGACATCTCGTACTAGCGGTGTTCCAGTCAAGTAGTTCGTTGATTGGCCTGTAACAACCGTTCGCACCAGCAACAAAATCGAATCCTGCAGGACACGCTGAAAAAACATAATTATATGAACAATAATCGTACCAAAGAAAGCTGATTTAATTCTAGAATGTGTTGGCAGTTGTTTTGTGCAATGTGAGAATAGTGTGCTTGCAGACTGAGATGGTAATGCAGTGAACCTATACCGCAGTAATTTGAGTTCCAGTAGAATGGTCACTGGTCACATCTGAAGACTTAGGCTACATGTAATTTAACTCTGGAGATTACAATAAAAGGCCTACTGTAGTTTTAACAATTATGCGGCCTAACCCTAGGGCTACCAAGCTTTTTTTGTGACATGGACTACCAAGGGGGGGGGTGGTTACCACCCCCCCTGGATTTCGTGTTTGGTTTCACATATCATAACTTGTAATATAGCAATGGATTCAGCATTCATTTCTGCACAGAATGGTATATTTGGTTGTACATTATGTGAATGCACCTCGAAATTACATCACTTTTAACAACCGAACCCTTTAATTAGCAATATTGTATATTATTGCGTACATTTTGTACTTTTTCGATAAACAAATATCAGATTATGTGTGTTTTGAAACTAATCTATGTATAAAAGATACACAATAATCATCCCTACACATGTTTATATAGTATAAATGTACATCCATACATATATATCCATACATATATATCGGTTTACGTTGTAATGCTGTATTCAGCCATTTTCACACAGATTACGCGTATTATTATTTATTTTGATCACTTCCGGTATTTAAAAGACAAAGATGTAGGTATGCAAATGAAGCCCTACATTCCCTCTAAAGAATGGTATCTTTGTTTCTCTTCCAGGAAGACAAATTAATACGCTACATACAAAAAACTAAGGGGGAGTCCTTCCATTTAGCCATTTTTCACGCATATTACGCGTATTATTATTTATTTTGAGCACTTCCGGTCGTCTCAGGTCAACTCAGTGACCATAGAAATGTAGCCCCACATTCCCTCTATAGAATGGTATAATTTGTGTCTCTTAATATTAAATGACGGATAAGATATAGTCAAAAATCTAGGGGGTGGTATCCACCCCCCTGGTGCCTCGGGTATATTGGGTATAACTTTTGAACGGTGTGAGATATCATCTCACATTTTACCTCAAAACGTGGGTAAATGAACCCCCTACAGCTACCTAAAAGGTCAAATTTTTATTCCATACGGAAAAAGTTTGAGATGAAAAAAACCTAGGGGGTGGCAACCACCCCCTCCTTAGCAGCCCGAGGGTTAAGGGCAGGAAATGTGTTTCAGAACTTAATGTTAATTTAACATAACAAAACATCTTTACTTGGTAACCAACTCAGTACAGGTCGTAATCACATCAGGTTTTAACAATTTTTTCAGTTTACACAGGAAACCCAAACGGGGCCGAAGATCCCGCTAGCCAATGCCACCTGAGACAATTAAGTTGGAAGAATGCACCACGGCCAACTATGTGAAGTAAAAGACAAAGCTTCTCTGCTCGTTCTTGGAATGTGTGTAGGCCTACTTATGTCTACCGTATTCGATAGTTTACTTAAATTTTCAAAGCGGTCTTAATTAGAAGATCTATCATCGATTGATGCCTTGTGTTTTCCATTTTCTACCGTGTAGGTCTTTCCACGTGTAGGCCTACTGTCGATATCCAAGCATTTACTCTTCTGAACATAGGCCTAAGCCAAAATGCAATTACTTACAAACATTGACTTTTGGTGATGTCCAGTTAAAGACGTAGTTGATCGTGCTAGCAGTAGAGCATAGAATCGGAACTGTAAGGGTGCAGACAAACGGCTGCAAAACGGGAGGATCACCCGCTTGAATGTAGAACGAGATAGAGTTATCAGTGGTTAAGCCAGGGATGCCAATTGGGATTCCATTCAAGTTCCGACAGATCATCGACTGTTCATCTCTTCTACTGATGTTTGATGCACATGTCACTTCCAGCCATTCCATGGTCAGCAGCGATCCATTAGTAACATTAGTGGAACATTTGGGTTTCGATTCTGTGATGAAGACATTTTGTCAGAAATAAATTGTTCTTGTATTTTTAGAAAAGACACTTTGAAAGACATTAACGCCAGATATAGGTCCATAAATTGTATAATGTATAGGCTACTTTGAATTCTATGGGAAGCCTGCTAACATGGGACAATGATTGCGGAAAGGAGATAGGAAGAAGGATAGCGAAAGCAGCGGGGGCCTTAGCAGCCTTTGGAAACCTATGGAGATGCCGCGAAGTAAGCATAAAAACAAAAATGGAAATGATAAAAACATGCATATTCAGTATATTGCTGTACGCATGTGAGACATGAACCTTACGCAAGCGGGAAACAAACAACCTATTGGCATTCGAGATGAGGATACTTCACATCAGTTGGCAACAAAAGATAACAAATGTGGAGGTGTGCAAGAGGGTGGGAAACACATAAAGTATCAAACAAACGATAATGGAGAGGAAACTAAACTTCTTTGGACATGTGCGCAGAATGGGAAACGACAGACTCATCAAACAGGTCATCTTCGGGATGATGGACGGAAACGGGGTTAGGGGAAGGCCTTGCAGGGAGTGGCTGGATGACGTCGCGGACTGGTGCGAAATGGAAATCCACAAACTTAGCAGAATGGCGCAGGAGAGAGACAAATGGAGACGGATGGTGAAACATGCGATTGACACCAACGCGCACTGAGCCCATGGACCGCAATGATGATGATGATGTAATAACTCTTGAGAAGCAGCGGACAGGCTGAAAGATTTTTTTATCTCAACGGCGCACTTGGAGAAAAGAAGACAGTTTTGATTTCAGTGACGGATACAGTCAGTATAACTGAAAATATGGGACCCGGGTCTAGGACTTTACCCCCCGGCCCATTACCCCTGCCATTACCCCCTGCCATTACCCCCCGCCATTACCCCCGTCCCGTATAATAATATATCATAATTATAATTATAATTAATAATATATAATATTATAAATAATAATTATAATTATTAATTATAACTATAATATAATGAATTATAATAATATTTATTAATTAATATAGTAATATAATTATTAAAATAATATATAATATGTAATAATAATTAATATCACTAATAAATATATTAATTATTTATTATAATTATATGTATAATATATAATATTAATATATTATATTAATTGTTATAATTATATTATTATTATATAATATATAATTATTAAATTATATATATATAATGGTCGGGGGGTAATGGCGAGGGGTAATGGGCCGGGGGGTAAAGTCCGGATACCATGGGACCCTACGTCAGATTGTAGGTCTGCCGACTAAATCGTCTCAAAACAGTAATTATTTTACTTAGGCTATCTATTTTGAGGTCTCATAAATTATCCTCCAAGAATTAAAACTATCTTAAATTGATTTCAAAACATAGAACATGAGCCTATATTATATCGACACCATACTTACTTTGAATTAAACAATACTTCTCTTGCTCGAGTAATAATGCTTTAAATAAGAAATGAATAAGGAAAATAGAGTTCATAATTTCAACATCACGTGGAAGTGTATAGGTTTAAAAGCAAATATCGGGGTCGACACACGTTACAGTCGGTAAGATAATTCTAAATAAATATTTACAGATAGAAAGACAGATAGAGACATGCACACAGACAGAGAGACACAAATACACACAGATATATATATGTGTGTGTGTATATATATATAGAGAGAGAGACAGACAGACAGACGACAGACAGACAGACAGACACACACAGACACAGGGAGAGACAGACAGACAGACAGAGACAGACAGACAGAGACAGACAGACAGAGACAGAGAGACATAGACAGAGAGACAGAGACAGAGAAAGAAAGACAGAGATAGAGAGAGAGAGACTTTTGGAAAGAGAAATTGCGTAACTAAAAACGTACGCAGAACCACTACTTCAGCTGTTCCGAATAGTGTAGGTTCCTGTTGAATGTGGCATGCGTAGATTCCGCTCTGGTTCTTTTGCACGTTGCTGATAAGTAGATTACAGCCTCCATCTGTTGTGTTGACCGTGTACTGATCAGCGAATGGCTTTACCACTGCGCAGTTCTTCACAACGGGCACCGGTGTTGAAACGTTCACCGGAGTAAAAGTCCAAAGACCAATTGGTGATGAGCTTCTACACTCCAAGACAACTTCCTTTCCAACCACCGCCACCTTGTTACTAGGAAAAATCCGCTACAAAACTCGTGGTTATTACAAATCGCATTGTGAACTTTAACCCATTCCCGCCTTAATTGTTTTTTCCTCCAGAAAATGAGTAATTGGACGTTACCCATAGTGGAACAATAATAGTGCAACAAGGGTTACAGAGAAGCATTATAAATAATATTTTTTTCTGAATCAGCAGACTTCTGGCTTTGAAATGTAGGCTACATTTTAGTGTAAACAAAACTTGATTTATATAGCGCCCTTCGAATGCCAACATGAAAAACTGTCACCGATGCACAAATGGACATTGACAATATACATAGTGGGACACAACAATAGTACAACAAGGATTACAGAGAAGCATCATGAAGTGTAGGCCTATATTTTCTGAATCGGCAAACTTCTGGCTCTGAAATTTATATTCTATTGTAAACAAAAATTGATTTATATAATGACCTTCAAATTCTAACGTGCAATACAGTCACTGAAACACAAAATAATGGACATTGCATTTCATTTTTCGCAACATGTCGCTATCTTAGTATATTTGTATTTCCCTGTCTCAAGATTGTTGTGCTTGGTACAGACTCTGCACCTTCTCCAAACGGTTACGCGTCGATAGTCCGAGGTTCGATAGTCGGAAGGTTCGATAGTTCGAAGGTTCTATAGTCCGAAGGTTAGATAGTCCGAAGGTTTCATGGTAAAACATATATGTATATGTGCATATTATATGTATATGTACATCATATATATGTATATGTTTCCCTACAGTTGCTCCGCAATCAACATACAAACACGGCTGGTGTAGAAATTTACCCCACTTCGGCCTAGGAAGGTTAACTATAGCCATAACTAGAACTCTAACGAAAATACTACTAACGCAAATTCATCGTTATTTTCGTTAGTACAAAATATAAAAAGTGCAATATCGACAAGCATAGGACGTGAACATGCGCTACAATTAATAGCTCATGTTCGGCCCGGATTTTGGATTTGTGAATTAACCCAGTAGGCCTAGTAGTGGCGAATTTTATTAAATTTAGCTTTTTTGTCAACGATTCTATTTCGATTGCGACCCAATTTTACTAGCGCAAATTCGGAAACTTAGCAGTCGTAGTAGGCTAATCTTGGCGTCAAAATGTCTCTAAAGATCTTGAATGCTGTTTGGCGTAATTTCAAGTACGAAACTGTCACAATGAAAAGTTTGTGTATCTTCAGCGGTTTGGTGCTAATGAGGTAAAATTATGTTCCCGGCTCACAGCCGGTAAAGCACGACTTATCTACTGAATCATCTCAACATTTTTGACAATGAAGTCTGCGCCGCAGAGAGTCATTGTAAGAGGTGTAGCCTATAGAAGGGAACTTTTTTCAAACCCGAAACCCGGGTTTAGCCGGGATTGAAACCCGGTTCGACGGGTTTGAAAAGCATCACTGTTACCGTCGTTCACGCTGTGAAACTCACAAATGCAGAGTAATGGAAATTTATCGATAATAGTGGTTGATGACGGGTTACGTAATCCAACGTCTAACTACTCATTTATCGGCTCACTCCATATCTTTATTGGTGACTTCGTATGAGTGTGGCTTCACTTTTCACTCGACCAGTGACTAATGTTGAGTTTTTGGACACGTCGGCGTCGTAGCTTCGAATTCGTATATAATAGCGGTAAAATTCTTTTATTTAAATATAGTGACTTAAGACACAAATGAAAACATTGTCTGAATTAGCAAATGTAAAGAGTGGTGTTTGGGAACATTTCCATCGCGATTCTGAAGGCCAGACGTCTCAATGCCACTTGTGTAAATCGCAGCTGAAAATTGCCGGCGGTGTAACAAGAAGTTTGCATAGGCTATTCATCTCGAGTCCAAGCATATTAAGATAAACCTACTCAAACACAAGGACGTTGGTGACCCTTGATGTTCTGACGAAGCTAAAGATGGTAGGAGGCAGCCTCTTCGTCCAAGCACAATCGCAGGCAGCTATGGCTCCCACGAAGCATCTACTTCACTAAGCTCTGGTTCTGCCAAATTGGGTTGCAGAGTAACGATGACTAATAATTATCTTCAGAAAGCAAATGGGCTGGCACTGTCATTGCCTAAAGCTGCGATGAAGACGATTTAAGATGTCATTTTGACATTTTTTCTTATAAGCTATGCAATGTTTCTTTCAGACAGAACGCTCCGGAAACGGCGTTCCGTGTGCCTTGTCAAGCTGTTAAAAAATAATTTAATTCACTAAAAAGTGTAATAAAAAATTATTTAGTTACTTAAATGTAGATCTAACTTCAGCGTTTTCAGTGTTTATTGATATTTAAGATGTTATAAAATAAGAGGCACAGGTTTAGCCCTTCGGAACCCTTGTACTGTCTTTCATAATTGTTCTGAATTTGTTCAGTTTCGGAACCTTTTTTCTTAAAAAACACTGTTTATATAAAACAACTTCTCACGATTTTCATAAAGTTTCCTTTTATGCAAATTCTTAAAGTTGGAAAACTTTGGACTTGTAGCTGCATACCACGACGTTATTCTTATCGCAAGAAAGAGTGCAATAATAATATTTATCATGTAAAATTTCTAAACCCGTCCAAACCTAGGTTACCCGAGTTACCAGGGTTTTGACGGTCGTCAAATCCGAAACCCGAGTTTCGCAAAAAGACCTCGGATTTGCATTCCCTAGTACAATTACAGTTGTATATAGAAATATTTCTATCTAGGCTATCGTGTATTTAATAAAAGTGTTTCAAATGGCCGCGCTGCTGATGCAATACAAGACTGAGATAATATTTTTAAGAGATTGTGTTGTTACAGCCATGGGCGTCCGCAGGAATTTTTCTAGGGGGGCGCAAAGTTTTAAATAGTTGTCACAGGGACTCAATAGGGCGTCGAAAGCAACCGATCACTCCACCTTCGATTCTCGCTCCCTCGGCGCTGGCTACCTCTCCAATGTCTCCATCCTCTGGCACGGATCGCAAAATGCGAAAAAATTCAGACATTAACTGTCAAAAACTATTATGATAATTAAATTTTATATGAATGAAATCTGACCTTATTCTTAAAATAACAATTGCAATCGTCTGGGTTCTTGTCCAACCTGATTTATCACTCTATCTGTGAATTCGACTTTGTTGTCTTAACATTTTTTCGATGTACACACTACACACATCATACAGAGATAAACGGTCGTCAGTGGCAGTGTACCCTCGCAGTTTCATACGATATTGTCCTACTCAGAAGTGCTCATTTCTCCGTTCCTGTTATACTGTCCGACTGACTCACAAAGCGTAGTAGTAGAAGTTTCAGCTTAACGACCGGTGCGACAATAAAGATCAATTCCTCCTTCATCCAGGCTCGGAACTGGATCCGAAGCTAGCGCGGTATGTTTAAAAAGTCTGGCAGAACGTGTGTTAGCTGCATGGCATCTAAGGGAAGAAGCTGATTACTAAGTTAGTCAGAGACTGTCGCTCGAGCCAGTGTTATATATAGGCTATATATATATATAGACTCATATATATATATATATATATATATATATATATGTATATATATATATATATATATATATATAGCCAAACATTTCCAACATTTGTTGTGCTGGGCCACCCTATAGAACTGCAGGGATGGAGGCGGGGATGGGGACGTGGACGTGGACAAACGATGCGGGATGGGGCGGGAATGGGGAGGACTTATTTGTTGAGGGGCGGGGATGGGAACGTGGAGTGATCTCTGATCTAGATCTCTGTTATCTCTCAGCAATCGGCCATGCAGAAACAACAACACATCCACTGGTAAATGGAATACGATACCAATTAGCCCGTCACGACTGAGAGGCAGTGAGAGCATGTCGCTATCTCTGAGTTGACAATATGACTTTACATATTGCCAAGAGAGAGCTCTATAGGCCTACGTTAAATTTTCAAAATAGGCTAAGCAAAGATATATACATGTAGGTCCAACTTAATTGGGTTAATTTTAAATAATTACCTAAGGAATTTAGTGTTTTTCCGATAATAACATTGAAAATTGTGTTGTAATAGTCATAATAACCAAATAATCAAATTTATCTGTAAATATGCACAAATTCCAGGGGGCGCACACGCGCCCCCTTGCGCCCCCCTGCGGACGCCCATGGTTACAGCTTATAAAATTATCGTAAGGGTAATTTATTTGTCAAAGTGGAAACAATAATTGAAAACAGGGTAGCAGATCACTCTGGAATGGCTAAGTGCATTCCTAAAACTGACTGCACCCGTTCTTCAAAGCCTTTCGAAGCTCTAAACAAATTGTGTGACTCGTCTTAATATGCACAGCCTCTGAGACTGTAAGCAATTTTACGAAACCTTATTGCAACTATAAGTAACCTAGTAACTCAAATAAAAATCCAGTAACTATGACTATAAATACAACGACAAAATAATACTAACTATAACTGTAACAATAACTATAATAAAAAACCATTCGCTATAACTGTAACTGTAACTAAAATTAAATCTGCAAGGAGAATCTCAGTAGCCTATTATCAAACATTTTTGTATCGGGTTTAATTGCTTACCATATTATTTTGTGAAGCTTATACAGCCGTATTTCTTCGCCAATGACCTTTGCTTATTGTAGAAGAGTTGACAGATAGATTTGGTCTTCAAATAGTTGTACTGCAGACACTTTTTCTGAGCAAGGCAAAGGAGAGCGCACTGAGAGTTGCTGGTGACAGACCGTTGCTTCGAAGGAACATCACTGACACACACCTGTTGATCATTGGAATTCAGGTTTAGGGAGAAAAATTCTGTCGACATCAAATTAGCTGCGGAGAGTGCAACGCAGCTCATCAGGCTGACAACCAACAACGTTGCAGCCATTTCACCGAATACCAGTCGACACTGTGACGATAGAAACCCAGCTCACAAAGCATGTGCAACAAGCATCTGCCGGTCCCCACGCCAGGAGCTTGCGCGCATTGATTTACCGGCCCTGCGGTTGGATGTGGAAGCTCGGTTGGGCGCCCTCTCAGCTCACAGCCTGTTCTCTTTTGATAGGTTCTCGCTTTTGAGAGGTTCTACACGGACAAGAGTGGTCGAAGTTGTCCTGCGTCCATTCAACCTAAGACCGCACTGGGGAACATCCATAAAGGACATCCGCAATGAGAGGGGAAGGGGATGGTCATCCAAATGCGAACGAATGTGGACAAGGGGGAGGAAGGGTTATGACCAGTGCGGACGTCCGCACCTGAATTTAAGATGTATATAGTGCCACTTCAAATACTGTACACTACTCCTGTCCTATAGCCTCGGCTAAACAGAACAGTCTTGAGGTTAGTGGACCGTGGACACATGGGCTCTAGGTAAGATTATACTAAGGTAGTCTGTTCTGTATTGCATCAATTGGTTCGCAATTTGCAATGTTCTCCTACAGTCTGGGACAGCCGAAGAAATATTTAAATAGTTTAAGGACCTACCCCACATAGCTAGACTAGTGGACTCTGCAGCATAACGGGACCGCCCCGTCCTCTACCTCTGTGCGCAGCCATGAAAGGTTGAAGGTTATGCTGGTCAGTATGTTTCCGATAAAATGGACTTAAGGTATAAACATTTTAAATAAAATGCTTTAAGCAAAGATAAAACTAGTAGTTTATTAATGACATTATTCGCGATGTAGCCTAAGCGTTTTATTTTGTTCATTGCTTTTGGTTTTGACGTGCGGTCGTCCGCAAAGGGGTGGGAGGGGTAAGGCTAAGTGCGGACAAATGCGGACAAGGGGATGGAGGGGTCCAAAGTAGGTCTTTTTTGCGGACGTTCTTTATGGATGACCCCCTTGGCCTGGAAAACGGACCTATAATAGAAGCGGTAGCTGCATGTTTTCTAAACGGTAAAGCTCAAGGAAGGAGTAGGCCTACGCCGTAGAATATGACGACGGTAGGCATACATACATACATACATACATACAGCATAAAATGGACAATGGTGTATTAGCTTTGGGCAATGGTCGCTAATTACATTGGGCGCTTCGATATCCTATAAAGCAACAGTGCCCGACTAGGAATTTGTACAGCATGGAAGCCCGATACCAGCCTCACGCAATATGTTGTAGATTCCTGTTATTAAGTCTATAATGATAGACTAACCATGGGTTACTAAAATATTGGCGTCCAACTGTATGTTCCGTTCACCGTAAAGCGTTCGTGAAAAGCCATTATAATGGCTCATGGTGGCTTTTGTTCTAATGTTCTAAACACGATTCCTCGGTAACTGACGCTGGAGCTAATGCTTTGTTTCGTTTCAAAACCCTGCAATCAGAGTAAATCATTCACATTAATTATAGGATACAGGTATCGCCCTGTAATGTAAGTTTATGTTTATTTTGCGGCCAAATGGTATTCAACCGTGAAGGAATGTCAGGTTATTCAAATGATCATAGATCTTGTGGAGCGCGATTCACAGTAAAAAATTCTAGCTATTTATTTATTTATTTATTTATTTATTTCTATTTTTATTTTTGAAACAAAAATAATATAGCGCTCCTTCAAGAATCCTACTCAGAGGCGCTCCCTGCGCTAATATGAATGATGTCAGAGTCACCTACACACATAGTTCAATGCATAAACTCTCGTTGGAATTAGCATATATCTCGCGAGCATATACACGATTTTTAATTTCTATTTTATTAACTATTCGGATCGGAATCGGAATCGGCGAAAATATTAAGTCACCAATCCGGAATCGGAAATCGGTAAATGATGATAATCGGCTCATCCCGAGTTCTAGCTATTGATCGACATACCGAAGTAAGCGAGGATTTCAATTGAATTAGTTGCTCATTAATCATTATTAGTGTCAACGCAATCAAACGATAGGCCTACAGTTTGAAACAATAAAACACAGGTAGGTCGACGCAGAGTTCAAATGATTATTTGAAAAGACCCCGACAGACTCGGCTGGCATGATACCATTGTTCGTTTGTGTACATACGTCATATACATGTATACTTGCAAGCATGCAATCACGTATGCATGCATTCATAGCCTACGAACAGACATACATTCATACACATATACATGCATACTTACATGCGTACATACATACATATATACATTCATACATACATACATACATGCATTATGATACATGTAGGCCCTATGTACATACATTCATTTGTGGCGATTGTAATTATAAAAGGACAGTCATGTAGCGTCGCTCAAATAGCAGCGCAATTCAAAGGCACACGCTCAGTTGCTTTTGTGATGTGAAAAGTCATTACGCTCATGAATATTCAATCAGTTGGCAAAACAATGCACAGGAAATCAGAAGATTCACTAGATGCGGACCCAGGCGTACAAGCGGAGATCGTGCATAGACGTAATTTTCTGCTACACTACTTTCAATGTTATTGGAAACTATATTGAAAGTACAGTATTACCTGGAACAAATAACCAACACTACTGGGAGAAATCCTAAAACTCCTGGGGCAATTCCTAAAACTACTGGGACATTTGTCCCAATTATTATAGTTATACAGTTAAAATTTGCACTGGCTAGGCTTGAGAAACGAGAGGAAAGAGCGGTTGCGTCATACGGTCAAACCGAAATCATGGTGTTCCTTCGGGCCATGTCTCATCTTTCTCACTCTTAAAATCCATAACATTAATAGTGCAGATTGCTGTTCCATTGCTTTTACAGAATTTTACTAAATTAAACCTTTATTGTGTTTTTTAGCATTAAATGTCGCGGTATGAAAATTCGTGTGATTATAATTATGTCGTTGGGATTAAATGTCATCCGGATTAAGAAGGCTATGATAGGGATTATTTGTCAGGTATTAACTGTCGTGGTATTAAGTATCGCGGTATGAACTGTCACCGAACCGCATGTGTATGTATGCATGTATCATTCATGTACGTATGTGTGTATGTATGTATGATTGCATGTATGTATGCATTGAGGTAGGCATCTATGTACGTGTTCAGCCTAACTGATGTTAAAGTCAATAAGAATGAGTTAATCACAAAACAACAGAAAGGAGGACGATCCGTCGCCAACCGACAAGATGCTCCCCTTATGGCGACCCTCCGACGACAGCCACTCTCTTTGAAGACATCTATCTGTCTTCTGGTCTCTATATCTAAACCAGGTACTTTGAAATTATCCGGAAATCCTCTGTTCCCCCTTGTTAGTAGCCGACGCGAGACCTCGTAGATGGAAAACAGTCTAATCATTCGTCGAAAAATACCCCTTCCCTTTTAACTTTCTGGGCAACGTGCATCGATGTTGGCCGAAAGCGACGATATCAATTTCTCCCTTTCCCTGTATCGACCCAGGAGCTACACCGTTCAACAGTGAAAGAAGGTCAACCACTAGGTGGCGCTCAGTATCAATGAAAAGAGATGGCGTCCGATGAAAGTCAATGATGGCCTCATCATAGGAACCAGCTGACACCGGTCTTTTCTCTGCGGTCCCGATGAACCACTTACTGCATAGTTTACTTCCACCAAAAACGCTCCAGCAATATGCCCTGCGACCGCGATCGCACGACCATTGTATATTATTGACAGTTGTTTGTTATTAAGACGTAGGTACACCAGAGTGCGGACATGCATTTGGTTTAACAAAGAATATATATACTTACTTCCTTTACTTACTTACTTACTTACTTTACCTACTTACTCTACCTACTTACTTACTTACTTACTTACTTACTTACTTACTTACTTACTTACTTACTTACTTACTTACTTACATTTACTTACTTACTACTTATAATATTATCTTGTTACGTTATTTGTCGTTACATTAACACTGCAAATTCTCAACACATCTTCATCAACATAATAAAAAGAAATGGTGTCCGATGAAAGTCAATAATGGCCTCCTCACAGGAACCTGCATAATATTATCTTGTAACAACGTTATTTGTCGTTACATTAGCACTGCAAATTCTCAACACATCTTCATCAACATAATAATTATGAATTTGCTGACGATTGGTGCTAACAATAATATTAGGAGTTAGCTGTAATGGAACCGACCAATCGTTAATTTTCTGGTAAAAACGAATCAAACTCATCGAAACCATTACTGCATTAAAAACATATTAGCTCTCGCTGTTTTCTTTGCGCAAGCTCGTTAGAATGGTGCTATATAAAATCAAAAAGCCTTTAGTAATAGTTGGATAATAACGCCTCTGCCACCTGGTGATTGAGTATACAATGTTGTCATTCTCATGCTATCCAATTAAGAGGAATTATTGCCTTAATATTCGGCCTATCACTGGAAGATCCTACTCGTTTGCAAAATAGACAAGAGACCCCTTAATTATTCTAGGGTTTAAAAACGCCTGCTTGACCCTATTAGCGCGTCTTTTTGCCAGATGTTATACGTTACGATTGGTTGCAAATCCATGACTGTCGGTGTGTATGTGAACACTCCAAAAGCGTATAGTGGGTGATTGGTTTATAATTGGTAAATATTGTAGTCTGAATGTCGTCCTTTGACAAGCGACCGAGCCTTACATTCTTAGCTGATTAGCTGTGAGCAATGATTTTACTACCTTATTATGTTTGTGCTTTTTTCTGTTTATCGTGCTCATAATAAATCATTAACATATACATATGAGTCCGTGTTTCTCTTCCGGCTCCTATTAATAAATCATTCAGATTGCTTGAGGGATCAGGCCTCAAGAAGTAAGTAAGTAAGTAGCCTTCATTTCGTCTTACAAGCACACATGTTACAAGTAGACAATATTATGGTACTCTTATTACACGTATAGGCCTATATGTGCCATGTTATAATCACAGCTAATACACTCTGCACACTAGTTGAATAAGTGTCCTTTCTTTGAACTGAATTGAGGAAGGCAACGGGAAACCACCTCACTCATCTCATCCCCGGGTGGCGTAAAAGCCAATGGACCTGCCTTCGGGCAGAGAACTGGTCATCATCATCATCTTTGAACTGTGACACTGATTGTGCAGGGGTGGAGTAACTACCTTGGGTTCTTGTAAGGAGTTTCATAAAAGTTCCTCTGTAAGTCTTATTTCTGCATTGGTCGATATGTGGATGTTATCTTTCTTGGAGATTTCGTTCTTTATTCTGCTATACTATTTTTAGAGCAGTAGTTGATAATTATAGAGGTGACCATACTGTATATAGGGTGATTATAATATTGATTGAGAGACCGGGTGAGCACATCAAAAATGCTCCAAGATGTCTATTTATTGAAAAGAAATAGATGGAAAGACATTGGTAGGCTATATATTGGTAAGAAGAAGAAAAGAAGAGCAGTCCCTTGAATTAGCCATGAGGCAGGCATGGATATGAAGTGTTAGCGACTTCATTTTTTTGACCTTGGCATATGAGGGCAGGCGGCCAGTCCTCTCCCTCGCAGTCGCATTTTCCCGCCGCCAGTGTACGGTTAATGTACTCATTATAGCTCAGTTTGCTAAGAGGTGCAGGTGGAACAGATATCTCGAATCAAATTTCTGCCCTGGCGGAGATTGAACCCCGACTTCTCGAATGGCAGTGCAACACGCTAACCACTGCACTACTGAGCATCACCCCAACTGCGGTAATACAGAGTTACATGTAAGCCCCCAAGCCCCTTTAGCCCCGGAATATCGATAAAATCACATAATAAAAACTAAGAATTATTATGATTTTGTTATAATTAAAACCCAAAATGCAAGCGAAATACCATGCAATATAATTGAAATTGTAATAATGAACAACACAATCATGGTCTTTCTCTCATGAATTCACAATTCCATATTTTACTGAAAAGATGTGCACGAAAAGTTAAAGAAGAGATAATCTGTTTTTCTAACAGTAAACACCCATATATTTTGTATGGCGATTTTGCAACCTTTGGAGATGCAATCACCGATTACAAAAGTATTCAGAATAAGTTAAATAAAGTTTCACAGTGTTCGCTAATGTGCAGAAAAGGCGCAGTTAGTTGCTCAGTGACGAATGTCGGAATCTTAGAACATCGCATTGTTTTACGAAAACGTGTCCATCAATGACTCTTCCCTCTTCTTGTGCGTCTCTTTTAATATGGACCATATTCACAGAGGGCGCAACACATCAGACCGCATGAGACGTCGTGCCACACGTAAGAACTTGTCCCGACCATTAATACGCAGAATTCATTGCCATTAGGTGGGCAGCTGGGTTCAGTTGAAAGCCATTTGGTATAAACGAATGGTAGTGCAGTGTTGGCGTTAGGCTTCCAGACAAAGGATGAGTTGCAACTCGACGTTTGCCTTTGACCAGCAGTCCAAACGTAAAATCCGTCGGCATACCCATCATTAAAGTAGCATGTACCTAGAAAATTTAATTAAATCGTAAAATGCACTACATTTGATTACAATCCACCTACTAAATGATGTTACCATATAGTTTAGTGATTACAGAAAATATCTGTCAGGCCTCTGAGGTAATCGCCTAAGCTATTAAGCTGTAGGCCTATTTTTGCACGCGTTGATTTGATAGTGATCCATCACAGCAGGGCAAACAAAAGTTTCAGGCGACAAGGCTTACATGTCACAAGGCTACTGAAGGTTAAAAAGGTTTTGGTTTGAAATAGAGGTTATATCCAAACACCCAGTGTTGCTTTGCATACTCAAACGATATGACAATGTAGCTTTTATAATGATAGCATGGAGCATTTTCTTTAAAGGCGCTATATGAGTGGTCTCGTGCACGCATAAATACAATGCAAATCAATCTAAAACATGATCAGTGCTTTTTTATCGTGCAGTTCTTCACAAAAAGCGCAGTTCTAAATGAATGTGTGCAGCTGTAAAAGCATATATGTGCAGTGAAAATAGCTTTAAAAAGGTCATTGTCATCCCACTGGAAATAATTTACCATGGCATTTTGAAAAAGAGAGAAGGGGTTGCGCAGTTCTAAAAATTCCTTAAACAAAGCCCTGAACATGATGATATCTTGTGTTTCATGCGATACAAATTTGTTTGGACAATGACACGATATTTTTCATTACAATTTAGAAGGCATTTTTTCTGTACAAGTTCTACCTGATTGATGGCAATTTCACATACTTTTCAAAAAATTATTCGTAGCCAATGTACATATAATATAGACTTACTGTTCATTTTCACATTCATATAGCTGCTGGTGGCGTTTTGCTCAGCCTCGTTGTTGACTATAACTGAGTAAGTGCCTTTGTACAGCTGCTGACATCTCGTACTAGCGTTGTTCCAGTCGAGTAGTTCATTGATTGGCCTATAGCATCCGTTCGCACCAGCAACAAAGTCGAATCCTACAGGACACGCTGAAAAAATCATAGCGCTATATGAGCAATAGTCTTACGAATAAAAAGCCGATTTAATCCCAGAATGTGTTGGCAGTTGTTTTGTGCAATATGAGAATATGTATCGTATCCAGCGTTTAGAGTGGTGTGGGAACCATGGGAACGGCGTTCCCACTGCTCTCGAATTTTGTCTTGTTCACCATGCAATGGAACCCTGATAACACATGCGTTCCAAGAAAACTCTTCTTCGAAGTTTCCACTGCTCACCCAAACCACTTTAACCGGTCTGATCTATCGTATCTTTAGATTAAGATAGCGCCTCTAGAGGGAAAAGAATTGCTTTTAAAGAATGAGAGACTGATGAGGAGAAATGAGTCATTAGTTTGGCTCGTAGTGAGGGAGGAAGGTCATTCCAAATGGTGGGACCAACCACAGAAAATGCCAGATGTTGGGCCAGAGCAGTCCTAGACCTAGGAACAACAAGATCAAGAAAATCAGCAGAGCGCAATGAGCGAGATGAAAATGCGGATTGCGGCTTTTACATATAGCATGATACGTATTTAGTGGAATTTCCATGCTGTGCTGTGCCGACAAGAAGGAGGATCTTATAATGGATGCATGCAGTGAAAAGAAGCCAGTGCAAGACTTCAAGCATAGCCTATACGTAGAGATACGCGCAAAGCGAGGGAGTCGGGCTATGAGTCTAGCTGAAGCATGTAAGACCGATTGAGGGGGAAGACGCTATTTCGGAAGGCCCGTAAGACGTGATTTGCAGTAGTATATAGGCTGGAAAAGACAAACGCATGACCTATGGTGGTAAAGACAGAGGGAGAAAACGATCATCTAATGGCTCTGAACCGCCTCAGTTGAAAGAAGCAGGAGCGGGTCAGATTGTGCTTCGTGACGGTGAGGGATGAGCCAAGTGTGACACCCAGGTTTACGGACACTAAAAGAATAATTATATGTATAAGCAGGAAATTTCTCCGTCAGTAGGCCCTAATTGAAAGTCCAGTTTAGCTAGCTGTTGCCTAGTCCCAAACAAAATCAATTGAGTCTTTGTAGCATTTAGGCAGAGTCGACAACAAAGAGTGAAGATCAGAAACAAGACAATCAATAGAACAAACCAGAGAGAGTTGGTCAGATGATGGACCATGTACAAAAGCTTGGTCAGCATCTGCATCATCTGCATAATTATGTGCTTACAGGCTGCGATGCGAATGTAATGGATCTATACCCCAGTAATTTGAGTTCTAGAAAACCCAGAACAATCAATAGTGGTCACACTGTCTTGAAGACTTTATTTAACTCCTGAGATTATAATGAAAAGCATAGTGTAGTTATAACGGTCATGTGACTTAGGCCTAAGGGTAGAAAATTATGTTTCAGACCTCTATGTTACCGGTAATTCAGAAGTATTTTTTAATTATATTTTTAATGTAATACTCTTTCTATAAATACAATTATGAGTCGACATTAAAATTTATAAGATTTTCGATCGATCTCCTTTATTGCTTCATTGGTCTTGGCTAGGTATATTCATATGCAAATGACCCTTAGGCTAAAACATTTGCCTACTATACGTATTTAATTCAATCACAATAATATTGTCCTGACAAAACTGTAAGCATGATAACAAATCTATACTCATACTGAGTTGTATTTAACAATGCCATTAAGATTGTTAGTCAGAAAGACTTACCGAATCGTTTGCTTACAGGTAATAACTAATAAGGACTCAATATCATAACTGTACATTCTCTTTAAAAGAATTTACCGTTGATTTTAATTGTAGCTTCATTGAATGTGTTTCCGGGAAAGCTGTCAAAATGTCTGGCATTGTGAAACGATATAAAATTATGCCATTTATTTCCACCCCCTCCCACTGCACCCAACCGCTAATCAATCAGAAACTCATGAAGCATCGCTTTATTCTTGAACGACTCCTAGGCATAAACTGTTTACATTGTCAATTACAGCTTCTCTGCTCGTTCTTTGTATGTATGTATGTATGTACTTGGTATGTATGTATGTATGTATGTATGTATGTATGTATGTATGTATGTATGTATGTATGTATGTATGTATGTATGTATGCATGTATGTATGTAACTATGTATGTATGTATGTATGTGTGTATGTATTTATGTCGACCATATTCCATAGTTTTCTTAAGTGTTCCCTGCGTCTTTAATTATAAGATAATTATCATTGATTGGTGCCTTCTGTTTTCCATTTTCTACCCTGTAGATGTACTTTAGATATGCAAGCATTTACTCTTCTGAACGTTAGACAAAATGCATGTTACTTACAAACATTGAATTTTGGTGTTGTCCAGTTTAAGTTGTAGTTGATCGTTTTACCAGTATAATGAAACGCTATTGTGACGGTGCAGACAAACGGCTGCAAAATGGGAGGACCACCCGCTTGAATGTAGAACGAGATCGAGTTATTAGTGGTTAAACCAGGGATGCCAATTGGGATTCCATCCAAATTCCAACAGTTCATCGACTGTTCATCTCCTCTACTGATGTTTGATACGCATGTCACTTCCAGCCATTCCATGGTCAACAGCGATCCATTGGTGACATTGGTGGAGCACTTGGGTTTCGATTCTGTGATGAAGACATTTTGTAAGAGATAAATAGTTCTGGTGTCTTTGAAAAAGACACTTTGAATTGTAGCTTTAAATCATTAATTCTATGACGCACACCTTCCTGGACAACACATTTAGCACACCTGGGGTCTAATAGACCCCGCCGATAACACGGGTATAATAGTATGTACATATGTATGTATCTGTGTATATATGCATGTTTTTATGTATGTATGTATGTATGTATGTATGTATGTATATATGTATCTATGTATCTATGTATATATGCATCAATGTATGTATGTATGGATGTATGTATGTATGTATGTATGTATGTATATATGTATATATATGTGTATGTATCTATGTATGCATGTATGTATGTGTGTATGTATGTATGTATGTAACTATGTATATATGCATGCATGCATGCATGTATGTATGTATGTCTGTATGTATGTATGTATGTACGTATGTACTTATGTATGCAAGGATGGATCTATGTATGGATGATCGTATCCATGCATGTATTCATGCATGTATTACTATGTATGTGTGTGCATGCATGCATGCATATACATGCATATATGTATGGATGTATATTTTTATGTATATATGTGCATGTAAGCTATGTATGCATGCATGTATGTATGTAAGTATGCATGCGTGTATGTATAGATGAATGGATATATGTATGTGTGTATGCTTGAATGTACTTGTATGTATGTGCTCATGCATATATGTATGGTTGAATATCTGTATGTATATATGTATGTATGTAAGTATGGATGCATGTATGGATATTTATGCATGTATGCATGTATTCACTTGTATGTATGTGTGTGTAGTACTGTGTGTATGCATGTTTGCATGTACATGTATATATGTATGGATTTATATTGGCATGTGTATATGATATATATGTGAGTGTGTATGTGTGTATGCATTTATGGATGAATGCATGTATGCATATATGTCTAAATGTATGTGTGTGTGTATGTATGTATGTATTTGTATGTGTGCGTAATGCATATGCATTTTCAATTCAATTCAATTCAATTCAATTCATTTATTGATCCCGGTAAAAAAAACAGTTACAATTCCAGAACAGTATGAGAACAATTTTATGCAATAACAAAATTAGTAAACACAAGACTTATTCAGATAGATTACATGGGAGCAATAGGCACACCTGAAGGGACGGATCCCGCTGGGTAGGGGCCTGATCGTATTCGTGTGTGGCTGAGTAGAAAGTAAGCATGTATAGGTAGAAGGACTGTGGGAAAGGGAACCGGAATCATATAACAGAGTTTAATGTGTATGCGCGAGTAAGTCTTTTGAAGTAAGATAGATTGGGAACACCTCGGATGTCACTTGGTAGATTGTTCCATGCCAGGGGACCCTGGTACCGTATAGCAAATTTACGGGTATTGGTTCTTGCATATATACTCATATAAGCACGGTTACTTCTGGTGGGAATAGACACCGTGACAGGAGCAAAAAAGGACAGGAAAGCGGCAGGTAAGAGATTATTGGCATATTTGTACATAACTTCACATGTTTGAACGTATCTAAGTTGGTCGATATTTAAAATTTTGAGATCATGGAAGAGTGGTTTAGTATGAGATTTGTAGGGAGATTTAGTTATGACTCGTATAGCTTTTTTTTGTAAGAGTTTTAGCTTTGCTAGATGCGTTGGATAGGTAGAAGACCAAATGAAATTACAATATGAAAGGTAGGGTTGAATGAGGGCAGAATACAGGTTCTTCAATATTGTAGGGGGAGAATGTGAGAAATTCTTCTTATTATACCGATATTTTTCATGATCTTTTTCGATATTTCGTAGGTATGAGCGTTCCATTTCAGATGCTGGTCGACAAAGACACCAAGGAATTTAGTGGAGTCAACCTGTGGAATTATTATATCTTCAATTGTGAGCCGACTTTCAGAGCTTGGAATAAGCTTTTTACTAGATCTAAAAATAATGTAGTTGGTTTTGGTGAGATTAAGTGTAAGTTTGTTGGCTCTGAACCAGTCACTTGCACCAGCTAATTCCTTATTTGCCAGACCGATCAACTGCTCATAGGAGGAGTGAGATAAAAATGCATTAGAGTCATCAGCAAATAGGATATAACGAAGTAAAGTAGAGGAGTTGGGAAGATCATTAATGTAAATTAAGAATAGAAGTGGCCCAAGTATGCTTCCCTGAGGAACGCCATATAAGATTAGCTTAAGAGTAGATAAAGAACCATTGCATAAGACCTGTTGAGAACGGTTAGTTAAGTAACTCTTGAACCATTTGAGAGCGGAATCTCTAATACCATAGTGTTCTAATTTATTAAGGAGAATTTTGTGGTCGACTGTGTCAAAAGCTTTGGCGAGGTCTAAGAATATTCCAATAGAGAACTCATTATTATCCATTGCCTTGGAAATTTTATCTTGGATGTCCATTAGGGACATTGCAGTTGAGTGGCCCGGTTGGAATCCATGTTGTAGTGGGTAGAGCAGATTGGTGTGGCTTGTGAAAGAGAAGAGTCTATCATACATAATTTTTTCAAAAAACTTTGAGAAGTAAGGTAAGATTGAAATGGGCCTGAAATTGGAGATTTCATTGTTATTTCCACTTTTGTGGATTGGCAGTACCTTGGCCTTTTTAACATCAGTCGGTACCTCACCATTTCTGAGGGAGCAATTTATAACATCTGCGAGGGGAACAGCCAGAAGATCCATTAATGGAGACAGTATAGAAGGATCAAGTTCATCTAAACCAGAGCTGTGTGTGGCTTTAAGGGATTTACTGATGGATATAATTTCACATGAAGAGGTAGAGATAGTGGCAAAGGATTTGAGCGAGGAAGGAGGTAAGAAGGTTTTATACGACTGATTAGCTGGTTTAATTTTCTGTGCAAGAGAATGCGCCAGATCAGTGAAATAGGAATTAAAGTGATTGGCCATGGATACTGGATCACTTATTGTACCATTATCAATTTTAAGCTCCTTTAGTTCAGTGGAAGTTTTCTCAGTTTTAGTTAGAGATTTGATTACCCGCCATGTGCTTTTAATGTCATTATTGTATTTCACAAATTCATTGGTGTAGTAATTTATTTCTAAGTTATTACGAATAGCTTTAAATTTATTGCGATACTCAGTAAATTTTTTCTTATTTTCACTGGAAGGACTCTTTATATAGGCTATATATAATTTTTCTTTTCTTCGTATTGCTCTTAGTAAACCCTTTGTCATCCAAGGATGCTGGAAGGAGTTTCTTCTAGAAATTTGTTTGGGCCTAAGTGGGAAAGCCAGGTTATAATTATGCACAATTGTTTTAGTAAAACAGTCATAAGCAGAATCAGTATCATTTTGTAAGCATAGTTCTTGTGTAGGTGACCAGTCAGTATTCGTTAATAAGTCTTTAAAATAGTCAGTGGTCACATGGTTGACTTCTCTGACCATCTCCACTCCACCCACCTTCAGATTTTGATGTGGTTTGTTATGGATCCAAGTTATGATTGGTAAGTGGTCAGAGATATCCGCCATTAGAATAGCAGATTCAATAATATAATCAACAAAGTTGGTGAATATGTTATCTATTAGTGTACTGGAAGTAGGAGTAATTCTAGTTGGTTGCAAGATTAATGGAAGGAAGTAGTGAGCTGTTAGGGATTCAAAGAAGTCGTCAGTAGGTGCATGATTGGCTGTAGATAACAGATCGATATTAAAATCACCTGCGATTAAGATTCGTTTTTTTAAAGTGTCAGAAGTGAGTTGATCCAAGAGTGATTCAAATTCAGTATTAAATAAATCCAAGTTCTGGCCTGGTGGTCTGTATATGACAATGATTAAAATGTCTGGATTCTTAGGTTGGACAATGTTAATGACCAAAGATTCAAATGTAGCATAATTGGTTAAGATATTAGGTTTCGAGTATTCAATCCCTTCTTTAATGAAAAGACCCAGGCCACCACCACGTCCCTTCTTTCTGTTTTCGTACACAAAATTGTATCCAGTAATAAGATTCGAGCTCACAGTAATCTCAGTTAGCCATGTTTCGGTCACTGCTAAAATAGAAGTGGGTACTTGATGTAAAAGGTTGCTGATTTCATCTATTTTTGGTAAAATGCTTCTGCAATTGATATGCATTACTGCCAGGGAAGGCGAATTCCTCTGAGATTTATTGCTTAGCTCCGTTGGACAATAATATTTACATTCTTTTATAAGGTTAGGAAAAAAGTTTGTATCAGGATCGAGGTTTTTATCATTCAAGAGTGGTCTATTAGTTTCTTCAGTATCGAATAAGACCAGGTTATTGGGTCTATTTATAGTAAGGCTTTCAGTTGTACCAGAATTAGGGTTTGTTAATGAGGACTGCCTCCTATCATTGCTAGAGTAAGGCATTTCCAAGTCAGGAAATACAGAACCATTGCATTCATTACAGCACCAAGGTTTTATGCATGTACATATTGGTATGTATGTATATATATATATATATATGCGTATTTGTATGTGTGTATACATGCATGTCTGGATATTATTATGTATGTGCGTATCTATGTATGTATGTATTTATGCATGTATATTTTGTATGTGTGTATATGAATGTATGCATGTACATGTATATATGTATGGATGTATTTTGAACGTATATATGTATGTATGTGTGCATGTGTCTGTATGTAAGTATGTGTGTATCTTTGTATGTAACATAGCCTGGAATATGTCATAGTCGATGGGCCTATCAATGTTACAGCCTGGGGTCTGTTGGACCCCAGGTGTGCTAAATAGGTGTCTTTCTTATTTTTTTATAATTGAACCAAGAATACTAAACTTTTCCAATTAATTCATAAATGTAGAGGGATGAATTGCTGAGGAATTTCAATTATTTCAGATTTTTACTATTTGTATCAACGTAGCTATTCAAGGAAGTTTCATCGATGGGGTCCAATGGACCCCAGGTGTGCGTCATAGGGTTAATGATGCTTTTGATTTGGCTGCGGAAAGAACTTAACGCCAGATATACATGTAGGTCCATAAATTATATACGTCGAATTGAGAGGCAGCTGACAGGCTGAAAGATTTTTTTATCTCAACGGTGCACTCAGAGAATAGAGGAGAGTTTTGATTTCAGCGACTGATTTAGTCAATAATATAATAGTTATGAAAAAATACTGAACCCTACGTCAGGTGTTAGACCTACAGTCGACAAAGTCGTCTCAAAACAGGAATTTACGTATCTAGTTTGAGCTCTCATAAACTATCCTCAAAGGATGAAAAGGCGATCATGAATTGATTTAAAAGCACAGAACATAGACTAATATTACTAAAAGATTTCACAATTTTATCAACACTTGGAAGAGTATAAAGCAAATATCGAGGTCTACACATTTTACGATAAGATAATTATAAATAAATATTTAGAGAGAACGAGAGAGACAGACAGACAGACAGATACAGAGACAGAGACAGACAGACAGACAGAGAGACAGACACGGAGACGTAGTCGGAGACAGAGAGAGAGACAGGGAGAGACAGAGAGAGACAGAGACAGACAGAGAGAGACAGAGAGAGACAGAGGGAGACAGAGTTGTAGTAATAGAAAGAGGCATAGTGATAGAGAGAATTTGCGCAACTAAAAACGTACTCAGAACCACCACTTCAGCTGTTCCGAATTGTGTAGGTTCCTGTTGAATATGGCATGCGTAGATTCCGCTCTGGTTCTTTTGCACGCTGCTGATAAGTAGGTTACAGCCTCCATCTGATGTGTTGACCGTGTACTGATCAGAGAATGGCTTCACCACTTCACAGTTCTTCACAATGGTCACCGGCGTTGAAACGTTCACGGGTGTAAAAGTCCAAAGACCAATTGGTGACGAACTCCTGCATTCCAAGACAACTTCTTCTCCAACCACCACCACCACCTTGTCACTTGGAAAAATTCGCTACAAAACTCGTAGTTATTACAAATCGCAAAACCACTTGTATTTGTTCAAAACGCTTAGATTTTGGAACGTATAGAAAGAGAACGAAGGAAGACCTTGACGAATTCTGCTGGTCCGGATGATGGTGGAAGCCAAGAATTGAGAGGAGTTAGGCCATAGGACAACTGGTCCTATGGCCAGGGTAGAGAACTTGAGGAAGAAGAAGAAAAGGATAAATACTTTTTAGGTCTCCCTAAAGAGCATTGTGAACGTTAAGCGATGTTAAAATTTCGGTTAAAAATTGAGCCAATGAGTTTGACGCAGGCCTACTTTGCCAGATTTTCAAATTTTTAAACGTGGATCAATTAATTGATTATGTTATCGAAATCACCACTTTTATTGCGATATATTATGCACGCTGAATTTCGTGTATTTACTAAGGAACTGGGAGGATAATTTCAAGTTGCATTTTACTGCAACATCTGGAATGTTTATACGCAATGCATTGTATTGTATTTGAACACTTGTGATAGCGCCCCTTCCAGATTCCTATTCAGAGGCGCTCCCGACTACTGCGCAGACGCTGAATCGGAGTTTCACGCCGAAGCGCATGAGCAATTGCGAGTGAAGGACTTGCCCAGGGTCCCTACGCGGCTATGTATATGTATATGTAGGCTATGTATATTCAGGGCTTTGCTAGTGGCTATGTTGCCTTGGTCACCATAAAGGAGCCTAAATGCATCTGCAGGCACCTTGTGTCTAGAACAGGTTCTTTGTTTAATCAAATTTCGCCCAACGGCGTATGAGCTATAAAACAACCAATATCGGCTAGTTTTGAAACAAGGTATATCTAGGAAACACAAATGATGTTCATCATCTCAATGAACTGTCATTTTTTATTTATGCAAAACATTCGGATTTGCAAACCTGATTGCAGAAACTGAGGAAGTGCAAGTGATGATTTCACCTCATTCGCGGGATAAAAATTAAAAATACTGTAACATTTTAGGCTAGGGCATTTCTTATATTCTAGAAAACATTTTGCTTAGAGTTTTATGTAAAATTGTATCTGAGCAGTATGTGATTTTTCGTCTTTGGAGAAAGTGTTATTGATTCATTAATTTGAGATAAAATGTCCTGTTAAACCTCTATTTTCAAACAAAATCCCGATCATAGGGACCTGTTTCAATGCATGCGCTGTAACTTATGATTCGAATACGCTAGAGTTAGACTACTTGCTGACGGCAATCGAACCTGACTTCAGCTGTCTACCAATATGAAACTTTTGACTAAATGCCATTGAATAACTAGCCTCAACTTGGCTTTCTTGGACAATAAACGTTTCGAGATTAAGACTGCATTGCAATAATTATTATTACATTTTTTTATATCTGGTTTAATTGCTTACCATATCTGTGAAGCTTATACAGCCATTTTTCTTCGCCAATGACCTTTGCTTATTGTAGAAGAGTTGACAGATAGATTTGGTCTTTAAATAGTTGTACTGCAGACACTTTTCATGAGCAACGCAAAGGAGAGCGCACTGAGCGTTGCTGGTGACAGACCGTTGCTTCGAAGGGACATCATCAACGCACACCTGTTGATCATTGGAGTCCAGGTTGAGGGTGAAAAACTCTGTCGACATCAAAGTAGCTGCGGAGAGTGCAACGCAGCTCATCACACAGAGAGCATTTGCAACCAACAACGTTGCAGCCATTTCACCGAACACCAGTCGACACTATGACAATAAAAATCCAGTAAAGAAAGCATGTGCTATAAGCATCTGCCAGTCCCCACGCCATGAGCTTGCGCGTATTGATTTACCGGCCCTGCAAGTGGATGTTGGGCGCCATCGCTGCAGCTCATAGCCTGTCCTTGTTTGATAGGTGCTGGTTTTCGAGAGGTCATAAAAATGCACTCTATAAAAGTCCAGGTACACACATGTACATGGACATGAGCGGTGGAAGTGGAACTGCGTCCACTCAACCTAAGACTGCACTCGGCCTGGAAACGGGTCTATAATGGAAGCGGAAGGCTGCATGTTTTGTAAACGGTAACGCTCAAGAGAGGAGTAGGAGTATGCTGTATGTAGAACATGAGGACGGTAGGCAATCATACATTCAGTATAGCTGGACAATGGTGTATTAGCCTAGGATAATGGCTTTTAATTACATTGGACTCTTCGATATGCTGTACAGCAACAAAATCTGATTCCAACTCATAGCATTATGCTGTAGCTTCCTGCTGTTAAGTCTATAATGACAGACTCTAACCATGCGTTACTAAAATATCAATGTCCAAATCTGTGCTCCGTTCATCGTAAAGCACTCGTGAAAAGCGATTATAATGAGGCATGGTGGCTATTGTTCTAATATTCTAAACATAATTCTTCTCTAATTGACGCTGGAGTTAATGCTTTGTCTCATTTCATAGTCCTGCGATTAAAGTATCCGGGTAAATTATGGTCAAATGAATAGAATGCAGGTATCGACCTGTAATGTATGTTTAAGTATACTGTACGGGCAAATGGCTTTGAACGGTGAAGGAATGGTAGGCTATTTAAATGATGATAGGTTTTCTGGAGTAGGCCTTCAATTCCATGAACGCAGTAAAAACATTCTAGCTACAGTATTGTAAATTATATGTAAGTAATATTTATTTGCGCTAGACAAGCGCCAACACTGCAACAGTAGCACAGTGTCAGTCGAAAATATTGTTGCAATATTATAAACAGTTTTAAAAGTATGACTTATTATACAGTTAGAGGGCCTACCTATTACTAACATAACACTGTGCATAGGCCAACGACTGGATCTAACAAAAGCAGGTCGACACCAGTCCTCCCAGTAAAGAAAGTTGTAACTATTGACCGACACATCACAGTAACATAGTCCGACATGCAGCTATTGATCGATATAATATTTATCACAGTAAACGTAGTTCAAGCTTCATTTTTCCCTATGACTAGCTCTTCTTCCTCTGTGTTCCCCTGAATAAGGCCTCTCATTCAATTCTTTGGTTGTATATATAAATTTTTGTTTATTTTTTTGAATGTATTAATCTTGCTATGTACAGTGCTGTGCGTTTGCTAGTGCTTCTCAATAAAGGAAATACTTACTTACTTACTTATTTAGCTACCAAAGTAAGCGATAATAAATTTTTCTTCAAGTACTTCAATTGAATTAGTTGCTCATTGATCATCAAGTGTCAACGAAATCAAAGGATACAGTTTAGAACAATGAAACACAGGTAGATAGACGCATAGATCAATAGATTACTTGACAAGAGTCCGACAGACCCGCAGAAGGCTAAGCAGACCTGACGCCATTGTTTAATTGGTGGTGAATGTAACATTTGGCGCCGCTCGAAAGCAACACGATTCAAAGGCACACTATGCGCTGCTTTTACGCTGTTAAATGTCGCTACTCAAATGAATATTAAATCAGTGGGTAAAACAATGCTCAGGAAGATAGAAGATTCACAAATTGCGGTCCCAGGCGTACGCGTCAACGTATTCCAGTCGAAAGTTGACAGACTGATGGCGTGCATAGGCGTAGTTTTCGAGGTACAAGCATTGGCGGCGCCAGGTGGGGGGATAGGGGGCTTAGCCCCCTAACTGCGGATCAGCCCCCAAGTGGGAAATCACTGCAAATCACAGGGAGGAAGGGACAAAAGGGAAGGGCTTGGAGCTTTAGCCCCAAACCTGAAATCCTGGCGCCTCCAGGGTACAAGGGGTACAAAAGATACAAATCAGAATTTGATTCACATCGCAATAAAAAATAACTGGATTCAGAGAAGCATATAAATTACAAGAAAACAGAACGGAGAATACACGAGACAATAAAGGAACTATTATCGCGGGTGAGCAAAATGGACAAAACGTCGCCTGAGAATAATCTTCTCGTATCTCCATTTTGCAACTTCCGAGATAAACGAGGTAGAAGTTTGGGCCGTTTTTTGCGGAAAATAAGAAATTCAATGCCATAAGGAGGTCATTGTCAAAAAACAGTCCACACACAGACGTATTATTAATACATCAACATTGCATAAAGACCATGCAGTTAAAAAATTAACGATTAGATCTAGAGCTGTTTTTCAGAAATTTATGTAAAAAATTTTTATAAAATAGATTTGCAAATATTACAAACCAGCCTTCTGAAAACAAAGACATGAAATGATTAAATTAAGCAACGACCATTAATTATTAGAGAGTGTTTTCGTTAAAATATTCATGGATATAGTCCGTATTTTTAAAGGAAAAACGTTTAATTGTCTGGATATGCGACACTAAGTTTATAATAATCCTGCTAAGCTCACAGGTTTATACTGGTGTATCTCCTCCGCCACCAATCAACGACGAGTTTTCTCTGGACATACAGCAGCAGACACTGATACACCATGAATGCTGTGTGGAGATAATAATAAAACGTTTATGAAAACAGGAGATACGACCGTATATTTTGTTGAATATCTTTTAAACGACCTGTCGTATCTCCTAGGCATAGAAACTGAAGAAAGATCAAACAAATTCTGCTACAATCAATCCTTACCTACTTTTCGGGAAAAAACGGGAGATACGACAAGATTATTCTCAGGCGACGACAAGTTGAGAACATTATCCTCATAGCGGTAATGAGTTTGGTACGGACGCGTACAGAAACTATGAGAATAGGCCTACTGAAATTTGACGAATGTAGACAGAAACAGTTCCAAGGTATGAAACAATACTAGACAAAGTCGTTCAGCGAGATCTGTTTGACTTTGGCAAATAGTTTTAATTGTAGTTGCGCCATTTATATAGCACCACATCAGATAGACTAATCAGTGACGTTCCCAAACCAATACAGTGAAACCAAGATCGAATAGAATGGTCTTCAAAACACTTCCTGTAGACTAATGATGGGATAAATATTTGGTCTTTTTATTTGCAGCCACCGTGTTACTGCATTGGTAAAAATATTGGGTTAAAGGAAGAAGACATGTATGTTCCTTAAGCTTGCCCTGAGGCAGCCATGGATATGAAGTGTTAGCGACTTCATTTTCATAGCCTCGGCAAATGAGGGCGGGTGGCCAATCCTCTCTCTCACCCTCTCAAATTCCTCACCAACAGTGTACCGTCAGTGTACTCATTGTAGCTGAGTTGGCTACGGGTGCTGGTGGAACAGAAATCTCGAACCAAATTTTCTGTCCTGGCGGGGATTTGAACCCTCGACCTCTCGACTGACAGTCGAGCTCGCTAACCACTACACCTAACGCATCGACGTATATTTACGTAGAGGCACTAACCTAACATTAAATGCATCTTTGCTGGGATGAAATGATACACATGGTTCAGAAAAATCAATAACGGCGACGCAGACGTGACAAATTAATAGGCTACCGAACCTATGGCACTGAGCTAACACCCACAGCCTAGACAACTCACCAACGAGGTCGCTGACCGGCTTCAAAGTACATGTATGGGGGCCCGGATAGCGCATTGGATAACATCTGGCGTAGAGAGCGAGAGGTACCGAGTTCGAGCTCCGTAGGGCGGATTTGCTTTGCGTTTGCAGGCTGTCTGTTCTGTTAGTAGTTAAGATTAATTTTATGTCTTCTGTCATTTGCGTTCTTGTGAATTGTTTCAATTGCATAACTGTAAATTGTACCGGTTGCGATGACATTGTGTCAACCGGATTGTTTCAACAAAGGAACAATTATCATGTAGGTCTCATGTAGTCACACGTTAGCTCAATGTCGACACGCATTGTTCTTTCTGATGTGAGAGAAGTTGTCCCGTGTCAGAATAAACCTAACGAAACAAGTATTAAAGGGAATTTTTTATCGCGAGTATTTACTTTTCTACTTCGACAAATCGTGGACTTGGAAGGTAATGTGTTTTTACTTCTATTAATATAATGTATACCTTTTACTGCAGTCGGCCCATCCTCCTGCAATAAGCTGCCTAACAACCTGCGACATGAGCTCCTCGGCCTCTCTTTGTCTCTTTTCCGCAAACGCTTGAAGATCATTTTGTTCGATTGTGGTTTCATTGTGTTAGGTCGGAAGCGCCTCTCATGATTCTCTCTTGAAACGGCGCAATATAAATTTGCAAATACCATTACCATAAAGTAAAAATATGATTGCCATTACAAGTGCTCTGTGGCAACCTTCACGTAGGCCTACAGTTGATTAGTTAGCAGTTTCTGGGAAACGTTCATCGATGTCGACCGAAATCGACGATATCAACTACTCCCTTTCCCTTTATCGAAACATTAGCCACACCGGTCGGCATTTTCGCCGATCCAAGGGCAGTAGAGCAATATGGACTGATATCCGCCAATCTGATTGGCCCGTGTCCTAAACGACCTGATTGACGGCAACCTGATTGGCTGCAATTCTAAACGTCCTGAATGGATGAAGTTACGCCGAAAAAGACATTATTGCCCTTGGATCGGCGAAAATGCCACCGGTCGACAATATCTCTGGCGACCGCAAGAGGTCAAGACCGACCTCCAGGTGACGCTCGATATCAATGAAAAGAGATGGCGTCCAAGATTGAAGTCAATAATTATGGCCTCCTCACAGGAAACCAACCTGCCATATTATTATCTTGTAGGCTAACAACGTTATTTGTCGTCACATTAGCACTGCAAATTCTCAACACATCTTCAACATAATCTGGCGTTGCTGTTGGTGCTGACAATAAAGAGTCATTTGTAACAGAACCGACCAAGCGTTAGTTTTTTTGGTTTACTATCATTTGGTCGAAATCATTTGGTCGAAATCATTTGGTCGACGATGAAAAAAATCGAACGATCAAAAAGTCGAATGATCGTTTGGTCGACAATCAAAAAGTCGAACGATTAAAAGATCGACAATCGAAAGGTCGAAAATCAAAAGATCGACATTCAAAATGAAGCATGTTTAAGAGAATTCCGACGAATTTACTACAAGTGCGCACACTCAAACATACATACACACAGTCCGACACACACTCACATACACACTAGAACCCCGATCAGTCTGTGAGAGATGGAGGTTGTGAACTACAGAAAGTGATATGAAAACAAAATTAATTAGCTAATAAATCAAGGAGAGTGTATAGGCCTAACGGACTGTAAGTCAAAAGGTGCAACATCTGTCGCATTGCATCAGAGCGCATCAAAGAGTCTGACGTAAACAGACCGTTATTATGGAATAGCTGTTTCCACCAGTACGGGCGTATTCCCAAGAAGCATAAATGTTCAGTATATCGGTCGGTTCCGACGTTCCAAAGTCCAGCTCGAAACAAGCGTTTAGTAGCGTACCCATCAAGGAGCGGGGACAGATCGAGCCACTGCTTGACGATATTGCGCGTGCACACTCAAAGTCGGTCAGAACGATGATACGGTCGCAGTCCATCGACCACGCCTGAACGGCTCGCCGATCCAATGAGGGTTTCTGTCGCCTCATTTCGGTAGCCAGTGCCTCTGTGGAAAGATCAAACAAATTCTGCTACAATCAATCCTTACCTACTTTTCGGGAAAAAACGGGAGATACGACAAGATTATTCTCAGGCGACGACAAGTTGAGAACATTATCCTCATAGCGGTAATGAGTTTGGTACGGACGCGTACAGAAACTATGAGAATAGGCCTACTGAAATTTGACGAATGTAGACAGAAACAGTTCCAAGGTATGAAACAATACTAGACAAAGTCGTTCAGCGAGATCTGTTTGACTTTGGCAAATAGTTTTAATTGTAGTTGCGCCATTTATATAGCACCACATCAGATAGACTAATCAGTGACGTTCCCAAACCAATACAGTGAAACCAAGATCGAATAGAATGGTCTTCAAAACACTTCCTGTAGACTAATGATGGGATAAATATTTGGTCTTTTTATTTGCAGCCACCGTGTTACTGCATTGGTAAAAATATTGGGTTAAAGGAAGAAGACATGTATGTTCCTTAAGCTTGCCCTGAGGCAGCCATGGATATGAAGTGTTAGCGACTTCATTTTCATAGCCTCGGCAAATGAGGGCGGGTGGCCAATCTCTCTCTCACCCTCTCAAATTCCTCACCAACAGTGTACCGTCAGTGTACTCATTGTAGCTGAGTTGGCTACGGGTGCTGGTGGAACAGAAATCTCGAACCAAATTTTCTGTCCTGGCGGGGATTTGAACCCTCGACCTCTCGACTGACAGTCGAGCTCGCTAACCACTACACTAACGCATCGACGTATATTTACGTAGAGGCACTAACCTAACATTAAATGCATCTTTGCTGGGATGAAATGATACACATGGTTCAGAAAAATCAATAACGGCGACGCAGACGTGACAAATTAATAGGCTACCGAACCTATGGCACTGAGCTAACACCCACAGCCTAGACAACTCACCAACGAGGTCGCTGACCGGCTTCAAAGTACATGGGGGGGCCCGATAGCGCATTGGATAACATCTGGCGTAGAGAGCGAGAGGTACCGAGTTCGAGCTCCGTAGGGCGGATTTGCTTTGCGTTTGCAGGCTGTCTGTTCTGTTAGTAGTTAAGATTAATTTTATGTCTTCTGTCATTTGCGTTCTTGTGAATTGTTTCAATTGCATAACTGTAAATTGTACCGGTTGCGATGACATTGTGTCAACCGGATTGTTTCAACAAAGGAACAATTATCATGTAGGTCTCATGTAGTCACACGTTAGCTCAATGTCGACACGCATTGTTCTTTCTGATGTGAGAGAAGTTGTCCCGTGTCAGAATAAACCTAACGAAACAAGTATTAAAGGGAATTTTTTATCGCGAGTATTTACTTTTCTACTTCGACAAATCGTGGACTTGGAAGGTAATGTGTTTTTACTTCTATTAATATAATGTATACCTTTTACTGCAGTCGGCCCATCCTCCTGCAATAAGCTGCCTAACAACCTGCGACATGAGCTCCTCGGCCTCTCTTTGTCTCTTTTCCGCAAACGCTTGAAGATCATTTTGTTCGATTGTGGTTTCATTGTGTTAGGTCGGAAGCGCCTCTCATGATTCTCTCTTGAAACGGCGCAATATAAATTTGCAAATACCATTACCATAAAGTAAAAATATGATTGCCATTACAAGTGCTCTGTGGCAACCTTCACGTAGGCCTACAGTTGATTAGTTAGCAGTTTCTGGGAAACGTTCATCGATGTCGACCGAAATCGACGATATCAACTACTCCCTTTCCCTTTATCGAAACATTAGCCACACCGGTCGGCATTTTCGCCGATCCAAGGGCAGTAGAACAATATGGACTGATATCCGCTAATCTGATTGGCCCGTGTCCTAAACGACCTGATTGACGGCAACCTGATTGGCTGCAATTCTAAACGTCCTGAATGGATGAAGTTACGCCGAAAAAGACATCATATGCGAGTCGGCGAAAATGCCACCGGTCGACAATATCTCTGGCGACCGCAAGAGGTCAAGACCGACCTCCAGGTGACGCTCGATATCAATGAAAAGAGATGGCGTCCAAGATTGAAGTCAATAATTATGGCCTCCTCACAGGAAACCAACCTGCCATATTATTATCTTGTAGGCTAACAACGTTATTTGTCGTCACATTAGCACTGCAAATTCTCAACACATCTTCAACATAATCTGGCGTTGCTGTTGGTGCTGACAATAAAGAGTCATTTGTAACAGAACCGACCAAGCGTTAGTTTTTTTGGTTTACTATCATTTGGTCGAAATCATTTGGTCGAAATCATTTGGTCGACGATGAAAAAATCGAACGATCAAAAAGTCGAATGATCGTTTGGTCGACAATCAAAAATTCGAACGATCAAAAGATCGACAATCAAAAGGTCGAAAATCAAAAGATCGACATTCAAAATGAAGCATGTTTAAGAGAATTCCGACGATTTTACTACAAGTGCGCACACTCAAACATACATACACACAGTCCGACACACACTCACATACACACTACAACCCCGATCAGTCTGTGAGAGAGGGAGGTTGTGAACTACAGAAAGTGATATGAAAACAAAATTAATTAGCCAATAAATCAAGGAGAGTGTATAGGCCGAACGGACTGTAAGACGAAAGGTGCGAAATCTGTCGATGCATCGGAACGATGAAAAGGTCGAAGTCAATAGACCGCAACTGAACAGGTAAAAAGGAATGTGTGAGGAAGGTGCGAAATTTTACATAGCGTCGAAAAACATTTCCAAAGTGAAATGAAAACAAAATTAATTAGCCAATAAATCAAGGAGATTGTATAGGCGACGGACTGTAAGACGAAAGGTGCGAAATTTTTCAATGCATCAGAACGATGAAAAGGTCGAAGTCCATAGACCGAAACTGAACAGGTCAAAAGGAATGTGTGAGGAAGGTGCGAAATTTTAGAAAGCGTGGAACAACATTTCCAACGGCCCTAATCCCAGGGGGAAAGGCAAACAAGATACGCTTAGCGGTTTATAATGGGCAGACGCGATTCCTGGTTTTTTCAACAGGACGCAACATGGAGTTACTCGCTCAAAGTTTGGTATCGCTCTGTTCACCAAATGCGTTATGTTTTGCTTATGTTAAGGTTGGCACCGCGGGTTCTGTCAGCTGCTTGGTGCCTATCATCCTTCAATATGGAAGTTTATTGAGGCCCTGAAGAAGGAGCAAAGCTTGAACGAACTGAAGCTGGAACAATTCTTAGCTGGACAACTTCCGCCTGCGGGAAAGAAGAAATTCAAGGACTTTGCTGAACGGCTGAAGAGAGTCGTTGCTGAGTATGGAAAGCGCCCGAATATGGACTATTTGAGGGGAATTGCTCACAACCTTGAGTTGCAAGCATAGGCTAATAGTGACATTTTTTATATGGACAATCTTTATATAATGACGCTATAGATGTATAAAACTAGCCTTAGCATTGAATTAGCATACAAATGATAAAACTTGTAGTAAAATCGTCGGAATTCTCTTAAACATGCTTCATTTTGAATGTCGATCTTTTGATTTTCGACCTTTTGATTGTCGATCTGTTGATCGTTCGACTAAAACTAGCCTTAGAATTGAATTAGCATACAAATGATAAAACTTGTAGTAAAATCGTTGGAATTCTCTTAAACATGCTTCATTTTGAATGTCGATGTTTTGATTTTCGACCTTTTGATTGTCGATCTGTTGATCGTTCGACTAAAACTAGCCTTAGCATTGAATTAGCATACAAATGATAAAACTTGTAGTCAAATCGTCGGAATTCTCTTAAACATGCTTCATTTTGAATGTCGATCTTTTGATTTTCGACCTTTTGATTGTCGATCTGTTGATCGTTCGACTTTTTGATTGTCGACCAAACGATCATTCGACTTTTTGATCGTTCGATGTTTTCATCGTCGACCAAATGATTTCGACCAAATGATTTCGACCAAATGACTTTCGACCAAATGATAGGATACCGTTTTTTATGGCAAAAGCAAATAAAACTCACCGAAATCATTACTATGTTAGAAACAGATTAGCTCTCGTTGTTTTCTTTGCGCAATTCCGTCCAAATGATGCTATAATTAAAAAAGGCTTCAATAACAGTTGGATAATCTACGCCTCTGCCATCTGGTGATTGAGTATACAATGTCGTCAGTCTCATACAATCCATATTATAAGAGGAGTTGCCTAGAGATATAACATGGAAGATCCCACTCGTTTGCGAGGGAGACTAAAGAGTAGTAAAGACTCCTTCAGGCTTAACGTAACGCTCTCCCTGAAATTTTTGAACATTTTCCTTTGTCGAGGTCGTCAAAATAGGCTAAATAACGTTAACGACAACAAAAATATCTTGAATGTTAGTTGGGTAATCAATGCTTCATTCCTCTAGCGATTGAAGCTGAAGCTTTCACGATCTAAATGCAATCAATAAAATACAGGCCAAGTTAGGCAATGTTTCCACTCTGTAGCTATTGCTAAATAACTGTACCGTACTAAAACTTGATTCAGGACACCTACTTTAGGTTTTATACGTATTGCAAATAAGCTCCGGATTAATTAATTTTTCCTTTTCATAAGGTACAGATTTTAATTAAGAAAATAGGCCTAAAAATAATTGACGGGCAGGTTTATGCACACTGTCCCTTCGTTCAATTGGACCGACACTATTCCCAGTCGCTCTCAGAGGCAGATCATGGATTTGAAGTTAAAGACAGGATGCTACAAACAATTGGTCCTGGCAAACTGTTGGAGTACTTAGCACAAATGGCGTTCCAGCAACTCTAAGGAGTTACACGAATACTCAAATACGAGCGGTTATTTGGCTCTGTTACTACGACGACGGAATGCAAGTAAGGCAATATCGTCAAAACCTATTATGGTCTCGATAGAGGATTCTCTGCCGCCCTCCTGAATAAGCTTGTGCCCTGCGCATAGCTTTCGTGTGGCTCTTTAGAAATGTGAAACTTACGATTAAAATTTAGGATTCCGTATCGAAAGAGTATTCAAGAGATTTATTAAGCGCCCAAAACGTCAAGTCGTGGGAAAGAGCCTAATCTTATTCACAAGCGTTTATTAAAACTAAGATCAATCGCCATGTGATAGCAGGTTCGATACCAGGTCAACTAAGGTCACAGGGTCTGGCAGGTAGCAGTCAGAGTACTTGACGAAGATAGGAGGTGAGAGATATGGGGGACTGGGTGTGTCGTAGCTATGTGCAAGGACTTTGCATTCTATTATTTATTGAAGTCCATCGAAGAGATTTGAACACAGAAGTGGTGTATATGTATAGGCGTGTCAGCAAGACTGTCTAACCTTCGGTGATGTCTTCGCTTAGTTGACATGAAGCCAAAAGTCGTATAGGGGTTAAAACACGGTTAGTACTTGGGCTGATGGGTGGGCAACCGTCCGTGGGATAACCTAACAGCTGGGAGTACATTAGAAAGTCATTGTTCGCTCAGGCAAAGCGAGAGCGATCCATCTACTGCTGCAGCTATTTATATAATGACATTTATCGGAGGACACGTAAATGGCTTTTGCATGGCCTGTGCTTGACCTTTGCACGGCCTTTGCACGGCCTTTGCATGGCCTCTGTAGTCAGCCAATCGATCAATTTGTTGTTTATCGTTGATTGGACTTGACTGACTGCCTGAAATTGCCAAGTGCCTTTGTAAAGTTGCTTCTGCCACTGTCACACTTTGGAATCTCCGTATTGCATGCATTTATTCGCTCGTTTACTTATTTATTGACTCATTTATTTATTTTTAGCAAAGCAGCAATGATCCCGGAATAAAAGATGAACTAGGAACTCTAGCAAGACTATAAGTTACTATACCAATGTGCAAATTTTATTGTATTTACATTTACGATGGCAGGAACAGTTTGTGCATAGCATTCAACAACAACGACATCAACAACAACAAGTATAATAAAAATCTAAGAACTCATGTAACGTTTCTGTTTGAATGCTCCAGACTGCCATGCAAATTTACTTGCAAGCCCAATTCTATGGTAGGCCTGGCCTATCTATCACTCACATCGTAGTGTATCCTACTGCTGAAATAACCATAGCACCTATTTTGACGATGATAATGACGAAGGTCTGGAAGCGACGATGACGCCGACGATGACGACGATGATGATGATGGTGATGATGATGATGATGATGATGATGATGATGATGATGATGGTGGTGGTGGTGGTTGTGGTGGTGGCGATGATGATGACGACGATGATGATGATGATGATAATGATGATGACAATGCGAACTTAGTATGCATATCGTATGTACTCTGTGTTTGAATGTTATTTGCGTGGGCATCTGTGTGACAATACAGCAGATAGGCCTACCTAGGTAAATTATCCTAACGTGTATATGGCTGTCCAGTATGCTTGATCTGCTTGCACATTCATTGCGAGTTCATTGCGAGTTTGAACAGAGCGGATAATCTGATAGTTTTCAAAGGACTCGTTGCATGCAATAGCGACGAATCTATATCGGTGGAATGCGCAATTCTCGCAGCGCCAATGATTCTGCAGACAAGCAGAAAAAGAATTGGGTGCGTGTACATGTACAGTGCATCTATGATCTCTGTACTAAAGATGGAAGTCGCTGGCGGCATTTCTCGACATCATGATTCACCGGAGAAAACCTAGTTTAACGTCAAAGGCAACCATTGCATGCCTTGCAGGCGCCTGAACATTCTAGGCCATTAGACAAACTATGACCGTGTTTCCAGACACGTGAACAATAATACGGTTTATCTGAGGGATCGTAATAGACCAAGAACACTTGAAACGAACATCCATATAATTATCATTACGGCGCTACAGAAGTTATTAGAATAAATGGGATAAGATTAGTGACATATATATATATATATATATAATCATTATATATTTATATATAATATTATATATACATATATTTATATATTACATATAACTAAACATGTATATGCATAGAGAGAGTCAGACAGAGGCAGATTCAGAGAGAGAGAGAGAGAGAGAGAGAGAGAGACAGACAGACAGAGACAGAGACAGAGAGAGACAGAGGGAGAGAGACAGACAGACAGAGAAGAGACAGAGACAGACACAGAGACAAAGACAAAGACAGAGAGACAGAGAGAGACTGAGACAGAGAGAAGAGACATAGAGACAGAGACAGAGACAGAGACGGAGACAGAGACAGAGACAGGCAGAGAGAGAACACAGAGAGAGATAGAGAGACAGACAGACAGACAGACAGACAGAGAGAGACAGACACAGACAGACAGACAGACAGACAGACAATGATAGAGACAGACTGAGACAGAGACAGAGACAGACAGAAACAGACAGTCAGAAAGAAAGTAGGCCTACACCCTGTAGTTCAATGACGTTCAAATAGCCAGGTAAAAACTCTATCTTCTTCCACTGGGCTATGGTGTTCAGTCAACGCAGATGATACGTGAGGAATTAACTACGGCAGCCAGATCGGTGTGAAATAAAAAAAAAACACAAGATGCTTCTTCGAAATTAGTTCGAGAATCAAAATTATTCACAACCTGTATTTGACACGAAGAATAACTCCGACTTTACACTCAGACATACTTTCGATGTATCACAAAAATGATCCAATATTTTCATCAACAGCTGAAATAATGTGATCCATCCTGGCCGTGGTGGTTATCCTTGAATTTACTACGTAATATGTGCCACTGATGTAACGAAGGAACTCTTCGCTTAATATATTTCATGTGATATAGAATAGTAACTCAAAAATACATTTCAAATAGTTCAACAAATGTGACTTTATGGGTAGCATCAGTATAATATAGTCATGATAACAATGTTCTATAAACTCCTTTTCAATTTCAAACATGTCATCACTAATTCCACATTATTGGCAGTTGGTTTATTAAGGGATATTGTCACTAACTTAGGCTACTTGATGCGAAAAACGTTTATTGTCAGGATACTTTATACTTTTTAACTGTGTTTATAAGATGCCTGTTACAGTAGGCCCTACACCAACGTGCGATTAGCAATTGGTTAATAAAGAATATACTTACTTACACAAGCATAAGGTCTCGATAATGATTTCATCAGTATCAGCTCTCCGTGTTGACTGTTCTCCACTCAGACTTGACATTTTGTTTCTGCATAGTGTGGGTTATTGCATGGAGTGTACTGCAATGCAAATAAGTTTTGGCATAAATTGCACGTATAACCTACTGTAACAGTCTTTCTCCATTGTGGGTTCTCACGTGCTATTTCAGAACCTTGCATTGTGGAAAAGGCTTTGTAACGCAGAATGCACTTATATTGGTTTCTGTAGCCCTAATATAAATAATTGCCTTGTGCCGCGTGCACTACGGCTGAGAAGAACATTGCATCAAGTAATGACTATAGTCGCAAAAAGCTAGGCATCATGTTTGTTGAAAAGTCTTGCATTTGTATTTATATCTAGACAAAAGCAGTCCACAATACAAATAAAACCTATTTATTTATCAGTGGCGTAAAGTGCTGAATGACATAGATTTTTATTAGCATACCTGAGCCTTCTGGTCAAGCCTCTGCTTCTCGTCCGATGCAACCGAAGGTGAGTCAGAGGCGGATCTAGACTTTTTCTGTAGGAGGGGCGATTGCTCCTCCTTTCAAAGATTTTCTGTGGGCTCCCATGAGAGATTTAGTAATTATATAAAGCTCAATATCAATCGAAACAATTTTATACCAATGTTTTTGCAAATAAAAAACAACTGTAAAAGTAAATGTAGGGTTAATACCTGATGACTTCGTAGCAATTGGCTTCAGTTCTAGACATTTCTTCTTTTAAAGCGACGCAGTGAAGGTAGATAGTTCGTAGTGATTGCTCCTTCTCCAAACATCGTAGTTATTCAACAATGTGGCTTTGTAGCCTCGTGTGATTTTTCAGATATTGACTCTTCACACGTGTTTTGTGACAGAAATTGCACTTGTACGGTTTTTCTCCGTTGTGGGTTATTGTATGGTATACCACATAGTTGTTAAAAACGGTAAAATCAAAATAAAAAACGGAAAAAACGTCGTTTTATTGGAAAAATAAAAAACGGAAAAAAACGAGAAAAAAACGGAAAAGAAAATAATTTGACTTTGCTACATCTTTTAATGCATTTTAAAATTAAAAACCTTGTTAATTTTAATCAGCAAATAACATAACTTTGTTATTTCCTGAACTGTGCTGTTTATTTCTCAACTGATGACACTAAATGGTGACGTAAATTAGATGAATCCTTGAAAGGATGGAGACAACGTAAGGGACATCAGACAAAAATTAAATTAAACAAATAGTAACATACAGTGAATAACTAAATAAAGTTACACATAAGAAATAAAAAACGGAAAAAAACGAGACGAGAAATAAAAAACGAAAAAAACGACGTTTTTGGAAAATAATAAAAAACGAAAAAAACGTTTTTACAACTATGGTATACCATGACAATCTTTCGTATTTAAATGATGTACGACATGACTGTTTGACACTTGAATGGGTTTCTCCAGCGTGGGTTTCTTTGTGGCAATGCCGTGGAGGCTTCCGTGCGAATGCTTCGCGTCACAGATTGCACTTTCATTTGTGGTTTCCCAGGTCTACGTTCAAAACCGTGATCACAAAACAGCGATCGTCAAAAGTGCGAGCACAAAATATCGATGGAAAAAAATAGCGAGTGCACAAAATAGCGATCATCAAAACAGCGATTAAGTTAGGTTTCTTTCAAAGGAAAAATCTTATTTCATTCATGTTCGGAAACTATAGTTAGGCTAATAGTTTTAACATTCTTTATTCTGTACACATTAGGCTATAATATGTTGTTTCATCGTTAGGCCTATGTATAAGCTTAGGCCTACATGGCATTCTATTAACCAATGTCCATGATAGGCCTACCTGTCATCAATTCAACTTCTATTTAAGCAATAATTGTTTCTCATCAATCCAACTTCGTTTTAGCAAGAATTATTTTTCATCGATCCAACTTCTATTTAGACTAAGCAAGAATTAGGCTACTTTCATCAATTAAACTTCTATTTAAGCAAAAATTATTTTCATCAATCTAACTTGTATTTAGGCAAGAATTAAAATGGGCGAATATTTAGAACACTCAAGGATAAATTTAAATTACCTAATGTTCAATGCAGGCTATATTATGTAGGCTAGCCTATAGGGCCTACGTCATAGGCCTACATGTAGGCTATTTGAAACTTCATATAGGCCTAATAAATCGGTGAAATCGCTGTTTTGATGATTGCTATTTTGTGCACTCGCTGGTTTTTTATATCGCTGTTTTGTGATCGCGGTTTTGAACGAAACCGTTTCCCATAGGCCTGTGGTCTTTGTGAATCCTCTGATTCGAAACATCGTAAATACGATGTAGGCAGCTAGTCCTGCGCTGGATGGATGGATCCACAGTTTAACGGCAGCTTATGACAACATATAGGCCGTTTCCGCCGACAAAGATTATTTTTGGCATAGGCCTATTACAGCTCTCAATAATTTAGTCCTGCGCTAAGCGTTCATTTGGAAGTTTATAGGCCTACATTTGGAGTTTCCCATTACGATACAGACGCCTCAAATATTTAACGATTCTTTTTCTTCTTGTTGCATGTTCTTTTGACACACCGCCATTTTGGTGAACTTGTTTGATCAGTTGGACGAAAAAACGATTCGTAACTACTCATTTCGTTAATTTTGCTGTTTTTTTATGCGTTATGCTAGTCAGTTTCAAATTTGTTTTAATTGAAGTGTAGGTAAAAATGCGGCAAACATTTAGTATCGTGGTGCGTGAGGTTACGGGCGTCGGACGAAATTTTTTGCATGCTGCGCGGAAGGTAGGATGTTTTCTAAAGACGACACAAACCCTAACCCTAACCCTAACCGACCCTGACGACGCGTAACCTGACCCTAACCGACTCTCACGACGCCTAAAATTACGTGAGAAAATACACGCACCACGATACTAAATGCTTGCCCATAAGTCCACATAGGCTAAGTCCATGCTGACTAACATAAACTAACATAATTATTAAAAACTAAACTTTGTGAGTATAGAGTGTAGACTTGCTTACTTTATTAAAACTTGTAGGCCTACTTACAATTTTTACTTATATAAAACTTGATATGGAGTAATATAAGTCAGTTTATCAGTCAATCGGAGATTACTGTAGGCCCTATATAAGGAGTATTAAAGACAACATTCGCATATTATTTTGGATAACTTAGAAATTCAAATAACTTTTATAAATTTTATTTCTGGTAGGCCCTACTGTCCTATTTATTTCTCAAATGATGACATTAAATAGTGACGTAAATACCTGAACCCTTGAAAGTACGAAGACAACGTAGGGATTTAAGACACAATGCAATTAAGACACAGTGTCATGAAAAGGGACTAAGGTGCTAATTAGGTGCCTTGGTAGCGCGCGCTTGATATCGGTCGTTTCGTATCTTAAGGTACACCAGCAAAGTCATTGAAGCCATTCGAGGCAACGAGCCAACTTCAAAGGCTCTTATGTTCTGTGTGCTCTTGTAATCTCAAGTTAATTAAGCAATGCCTCAAAGTTAATCCATTCGCATAATTAGTTGAGTGAAGTTCTTGATGCGATGGAAGTCTCTAAAAGTAGGAAGACAAATATCAGCAGTCACAAACAACAGTGTACTGATAAGGGAATAAGGTGCTAATTAGGTGCCTTGGTAGCTCGCGCTTGATATCGGTCGTTTCGTATCTTAAGGTACACCAGCAAAGTTATTGAAGCCATTTGAGGCAACGAACCAACGAACCAACTTCAGTGTTCTGTGTGCTATTGTAATCTCACGTTAACTAAGCAATGCCTCAAAGTTAGTCCTTTCGCAGAATTAGTTGCGTGAAGGTCTTAATGCGATGGAAGTGTATAAAAGTAGGAAGACAAATATCAGCAGTCATGACTGTGTCTTCCTTCTTTTAAATGACACGAACTTCGGAGATGGAAGAGTCCAGACCAGAAGAAAATTTGCAGGATGATAGAAATGACTCACTCTGCCCCCTTCGTTACGTCACTGCTTGGGACCTCTGGAAGCAATCCCCTCACGCCACTGGAAGAGTGGCTCAGGTATTGTATTGTATCTATCAATTTATATAATGCCTCTCGCAGGGCACACCGATCAGTGGCGCTCAAGTGGGAATGGTCCGCAGTGCAATGTCATAGTGGTGTCGCTGAGTAAAAAGATTTATACGCAAAAGGGAAACAAGCTGACTTGAACAACTTTTGCACAAACGTACGTACAGTCAAAGCAGCAAACATTAAGAATGAATTAAAAAAGCATGATTAACGAATGAAATGTAGTGTGCACTGCTTGTTGTCAGTTCTGTAGGCTAATCAATACGTCAAAAATTATTCGCCCTCATAGAGCCGTTAAGCAGTTGAACTGAATTTATGATCTGAAAGAGCGCATTCACTGTAGTGGAAAAGTGCTTCAAAGTGAACATTTAAAATGGACTTTTGAACTAGAAGGCTCACTGAAAAATATTTCTGGCTTTGGATTTTGATTAAAATATATATTCATAAATTATTCGCATTTAAAACAATTATACCTTATACCTGTGCATTTTTATCCCCGGGGGATGATTTCACACGATGGGAGATAGAAATGGTTTATCCCCCCGGATACTCTATACCGGTATAGTCCATCCGGGGGGATAAATTCATTCATCCCCCCGGATAGTCCTAGGACGGATACTCTATTTCGTGATACCTGTCGAGTATTTTAGCGTATTTTATTATTTTCTCTTATGTGTTTGAGTAAATGGAAGCTGCATTGATAAAAATAATTGTTTTCCCGAAATGGAAGTAGGATTGATTAAACTAGTTATTTGCTAAGATGGAAACTGGATTGATGAAAAAGCGTGTAGTTTAGCGTCGTAAATTATACCTACTCGCCATTGCATGTGTTAACTTAAACAGCGTTGGTCTATTATAGCCTAATACAAGTTGGACTGATGAAAAGAATTCTTGCTAAATAGAAGTGGGATTGATGAAAATTATTGTAGCTTAAATAGAAGTGGGATTGATGAAAAGAATCACGCTTGAATAGCAGCTGGATTTATTACAGTAATCATGAAAATGATTGAAATAATTAAATACGCTAAATGCAACTCTACATTGGTGAAAATTTTCGCAACTGTCCATTTCGCTAATTTTTTCGGTTTTGTACATGAAATCAAGGAATGCTACTGAAACTGCGTATGATAAAAGTAACTCAAGTGGTCATGTTGGAGATGTGTCTGTTTACGCAAAATTTCCCTTAGCCTAGGCAATATTCAAAAAAAATTGACATTGATAACAAAGTTACCAAGTCATTAGAGTAACAATAGTTAAGCCAACCACACTCTTGTTTATCGAACCTAGGGCCTACTATGAACAAAATGACATAGGCCTATAGCATGTTTATATTACTGAAGATTTTAAGTGTTTTCATACACATAAGCTAATAATAGTCAAATTCGTCAAAAACAACGTGGCTGCGACAGAGTTAAGCAAAAGTTATTTTTAATCAACTAAAATTCATGTAAGCAAATAATTATTCTCATAAATTGAACTTCTATTTAAGGAAACAATTGTTTTCATCAATCCAGTTTCTATTAAAGCAAAGACTTGATTTCATCAATCCAGCTTCCATTTTAGAGTTGCATTATATAAAATAAATTGGGGTACATAAATTATGGTTTCCCGTAATTTTTGCTTAAAGTACTGAAAATAATTCTTGATTAAATAAAGTAAGTAAGTAAGTGTGTTATTTATTAAACGCTGGCAAACGCACGGCACTGTACATATGTACAAAGTTATACAAAGTTATCAAATAGTAGCGGAAAAGTTAGTAAATAGTAAACTAAAAAACACTGGCCTAGCTGTACAACATCCTAGCCAGGAAACCGCGCCTGGTAAGGGAATCAAATCTAGGAAGAACACGGTTAGGCCTATGTGAGCGTGGGCGCAGATTGTGACCAGTATATAGGACATAGAAGTTGGATTGATGAAAATAATGTTTTGTGAAACAGAAGTTGGATTGATGAAAATATTTTCTTGTGAAACTAGAAGTTGGATTGATGAAAATAATACTTGCTTAAATAGAGGTTGGATTTATGACAATTATCACGGACAATTTGCCTTGCATATAAAACGATGAAACGATATGTTATAATTCGTACATTATAAAGAACGCTAGAGCGATAAATTACCATAAATATTATGTATATTTATGCAAAAACAGAAATTTCGCAAAAGTCTCTCAAGATCGAACCAGAAGCCCAAGATAGCAAATATTAGCCTATACATATGCGATTTTTGTAAAAAAAACGTTTGCAGTGAGATCAGCTCTTAATATCCATGAAAGAAGACATACTGCAGAAAAACCATACATGTGCAATTTATGTTACAAGGCATATAAGAAGTCACACTGGAGAGAAACTATTTGAGTGCAATTTATGTCACAAAGCATTTGCACAGAAGATTGATATGCAACGTCATACAAGAACACACACTGGTGAAAAACCACAAAAATGCAATTTATGTCACAAAGAATTTGCACGAAAGAGTCATCTGAAAAGCCATGCAAGAACCCACACTGGAGAAAAACCATTCATGTGCAGTTTATGTCCCAAAGCATTTGCACAAAAGAGTAATATGAAAAGGCATACAAGAATACACACCGGTGAAAAACCACACAAGTGCACTTTATGTCACAGGGCTTTTGCATGTAAGAGTGCTCTTAATCAGCATACAAAAACCCACACTGGGGAAAAGCCATACAATTGCAATATATGCGACAAAACATTTTCAAGGAAACATATTCTAGACGGCCATTCAAGAACCCACTCTGGAGTAAAACCATACAAATGTAATTTATGCAACAAAACATATTCAGTGCCACGTACACTTTGTGACCATTTAAGAACCCACACTGGAGTAAAACCATACATTTGCACTTTGTGTAACAAAGGATTTGCTTATAGGAGGTATTTTGACTGTCATAAAAGAACGCACACTGGAGAAAAACCATACAAGTGCAATTTGTGTCACAAAGGATTTGCATTTCAGAGTAATATGAAACGCCATAAAAGAACACACACTGGAGAAAAACGATTCACGTGCAATTTATGTCAAAAATCATTTACACGGAAAAATTCCCTTAAATTCCATGCAAGAATCCACACTGGAGAAAAGCCATACCGGTACAAGTGCAATTTATGTCACAGAGCATTTGCACAGAAGAGTAGTCTGAAAAGCCATAAAGGGACTCACACTGGAGATAAACCATACATGTGCATCTTTTGTCACAAAACATTTGCACGAAAGCAGAAGCTGAGAAATCATACAAGATGTCAAACCGGAGAAAAATGATACATGTGTAATGTTTGTTGCAACGATTTGCAAATATCATGGATTCATTAAAATCTATACATTTAGACATGCAGAGCGTGTACAAAATTCAGTTGGATGTTAGAGGCATTTAAGCTGCCATATCCGAACGCACATTTTAGAAAGACTTATACAGGTGGAATTTGTGTCATAATGCATTTGCTGTGAATGATTTTCTCAGCTACAGTCTAGGATCCCATATTAGTGAAGAAGTATGGAAAAGTTTATTCGGTGAGATGGTATTGCTGGAAATGGCTAAAAGTGCATAGCGGAAGTATTTTCTATAGCAGATTCAGCAGATACATGTACGTACTATTTTAACTATGCTAATGGAAAACAGTGTTCAACTAATGCAGCAATATGAGATCTCTCTAGGAGGAGGAGGAGTCCTCATCATGGTGGAAACAATGTTTTCCAGATCATTCCTTACTCTTTGATGTTGATCATATTAATTTTAGATAACAGCGATGTTGAAAATGTGACGAAATGTTCGAATTTGTACAGAATTTATTTAACTTTGTTATAATCGCTGCATCTATAGACAGATGTACATTTATTGAATTATTTGAAGTTGATTTGTTTAATTTCATTACCTAGAACACAGGAAGTGTTCTGATTAATTCACAATTCTGTAGTTCATTATGTAGCTTTTCCACCAGTTTTATTTTATCACAGTTGGCTCGATGTTCTTATATTCATACTTTATGAATGTCTATGCTTAAGCTATGTATTTGAACAATTAGTTCCTCCTGTTTTAGTTAGATTTAAATGTATTCAAATGTTTCGACTACTTGAAGTTGATTTTTCCGCTTCCATTTCATATTTTTAGATGCTTTGAAGACACATCTATAATTAATTTGACGCTTTCTCTGATGGATTATGACTGACTACGAACATTTGAATGGACCATCGATAACGACGCTGTAGAATCCAATAGATTAGATAAGATAACAGATTATTGGCATAATATTAACTATGTATAATTGTATATAGAGAGGGAACGAGACAGAGAGCCAGAGGGAGATGGCCAACGGTAGTTTCTTGGGTGTTAGAAAGGTTTCTGAAATGAACAAGCGCCCTAACAATGGCCTTAGTAACCCTAGGCCTACATGTATAGTAACTTCATCAACTGTTCATGCGTTAGGCCTACCAAGCATGAAAACGCGGGTGCAGAGGAGTAGGCTACTGTGGGGCCAGATATCTTACCAAAGAAGGTCTTGCTTACCGACTCACCAGCTACGACTACGGCCCACTCTTTTGCAGTATGTAAAAGGATGTTGAGGATGACAAAGCGATATATTACAGGGTCGCCCGTCACTCTGACTCTAGAAGAAACATCTCAAGTGCTCGCCGTCTTCGGTCATTTGGGCTGCCCCTATTGAAGGCCGGTGTGGCATGGTGGCCTATTGGATAGAACGGCTGCATGTAAAGCAAAGAGTACGGGTTCGAAACTTATCCGGGGCGGTTACCATGTGTAGGGTCGGTGAGCAATTCCTTCGCGTATCATTTCTCTGCAATATAATTGCATATGCGACGTGGAGGTGTATGCACTTGAGTTTGGGCCACCTTTGGAGGGAGTACATAATATCAAATGCAGAGGTTGTATTGTATTGTTTGGTCTAGTGTATTAATACCTATATCCCAGGGCCTATTTTAAAGAATTTTTCACCAAGCACGTCCCCCCCTAAGAAAAAATTGTGAAATTGCAAATGCCTGTTTATTAATAACTAAATGCTTTAGCACATCTATCACACTTGTAAGGTCTTTCTCCAGTATGAGTTTGATTATGCGTTTCTAGCTTATATTAATAAGTAAATGGTTTAGCACATCTATCACACTTGTAAGGTCTCTCTCCAGTATGAGTTAGATTATGAAAATTTTCAAATTAGCTGAAAACTTGAAATGAGTCAAACGACATGATAATTTGATATTGAATTTGATAACATTCCAATTTTTGCATGAACCAAATAGTTTCTTATACAATTCTAACACTGTCATTATAATTATTAGTTACGAAATGGACGACACATGTCTTAACAGTATCATTGATCATGGGTCAAATCTTCAAGACAAAGGCAAAGTTTATAGCTAAGCTAACAGACTAACAGTTACTGGCGCCGTCTTGCGGCTGGTCAGTTTGAGTCGCAGTCAGATAATTAAAACACGTCCTTGAACCATTCCTGGGATTTGGCCTTCACAGTTGGTCGCGAACGTCGGTTACAAGCTTGTAACCATGCTCGCAGTGCTGGGCGTACATCAAATTTTGATGTAACCGGCATATTCATTCGGACATGTAAATGTGCATCAACTGTCTCTGCATTGAGGCTGCTTCTATCATCATCCTTCATGAGATTGTATGCACTAACAAGTCTCTCCACGTCACATGAATGAGGCTTTGCTGCGAGTAGTCTGGCGACAGCTACAGAAACAGAACGCCAGTCTGCATTAGTCAGACTGATCTTAAGGAAATCCTGCAATGTGCTTGTGTTGGACATCTGCGCTTTCTTTGCAGCGTTCACCAGCTCTCCGTAGCTACTGTAGAAGTCACGCTTCGCAAAGTCTGATGCGAGGCCAGTGTACACCCGTTCAATGTCTTCATCAGATGCATTGCCGTTCAGAAGCATTGGTGGAGAAAGCGCCTGAAACTCCAGTGCATAGCGAAGATCACTGGCACCTTTGTCAGTTCCGAGTCGACTGGTCAGAAAGTTGCACAGCGAACAAATAATCTCAGTCTTGATGGCATACACATCGCGACCGCAACTGCTAACGAGAGAGTGCTCTCTCTTACAGTGCCTTAATTGGACGACTGTGAGCTTAACAGTGTCGTAACTCTTGATAACTTCATCGGCTTGTTCCTCATTCCCTGTAATTGTTACTTTCTCCTCATATCCACCTGGGTGCGGACGCTGTAATAATTTCCTTAGGTCCTCCACACATTTATCACGATCACTTTCGACGTCAAACAGAGTCACTTGGTTGCCCTGCAACTTCTTCTGAAATCTAGAGTAGATGTAGGGGAGACCGGGGTCGAAAGTAACACGGGTTGAATGTAACAAACATCAGATCTCCGTCACTGGAGAGCAGGGAACCAGCTTCTACTGATCTATATGTAGATCAAGTCGAAAAACCAGCGTCAACGAAATTTCGACGCATAATTTTCACAAATAAATTTAGTATAAATCAAACAAAATTTTTTGGCCTAAAAGTGAGTTTCAGACTTTTTTGTTTTTTTTCTCATGACACACTGTATTTGCGCTTTACATTTATACTGATTGCCATTATTAGAAGGGTTGTTATTCAAGCAGCGTCTGTGTGAGCGATATTATCGGAAGTTGATGATTTCCAAAGATATGAAATAAAAACTAGATCCATATACTAGCGGGGTTGGATGTACCACATCAACTGGGGTTAGTTGTAACATGTTACAACCTGCCCCAAATGTATGTTACAACAAACCCCAGTGGATCTTTAAGCCGGATCCATTATAACTGATAATAGTAGACTAGGTCCTATTAGTTACTGTAGGTCTATGATTATTGCAGGTTTACGAATAACAAATTGTAGACTTATTCATTATTGCAGGGTACAGTCTATCTATATATAAAGAATGAGGAACTACAAACGTAAAAGTACGAAAGGTATGACCCCTCTACAAACATTGCAAGAAGGAGCAGATAGAGTAAGCAATGGAAATGAGTCATGTCGCTCTGTAGCAAAGGATCTTCAAATCTGTCATGTCACGCTGTATAGATTTTTAAAGAAGCAGTCACGAAATAGCGGCGAAATCGCTATTGCACGCGTCGGATACGGAAAAAATAGACAGGTCTTTTCAGATGCCGAAGAGGTTATTCTGACAGAATATATAAAAAATGCTTCATCCATTTACTTTGGTCTTTCACCCAGAGAGGTGAGAAAACTTGCATTTCAGTGTGCTGTGACATACAATAAAAGCTTTCCAGAAAACTGGCTCAAGTGTGAAATGGCAGGTTCAGATTGGTTCTCGGGCTTTCTAAAAAGAAATCCTACAATTTCTGTTCGTACTCCAGAAGCCACAAGCATTTCCAGAGCGATTGGTTTTAATAAAAATGTTGTTGCATCATTTTACAACAAATTAGCAGAAGTCATGGATCGTTGTAAATTTGATTACAATGACATTTGGAATATGGATGAAACTGGAGTTACCACAGTATTGAAGCCTTCAAAGGTTGTAGCAGAGAAGGGGTTGAAGCAAATTGGTGCCAAAGTAAAATTCAAGTGCAGAAACTGTTAAACTGAAGATGAAGAAATTGACCCCCGCAGAAGTGCGTAAGGCTATAATGGAAATAACTCTCCAATCTGAAACAGAGGACAGTGATGACGACGATGATGAACTAACTGCAATGCTATGCGAGGACACCACCGATGAAGACGATGACGTAAATGCAAATAAATCCAAGAAAGTTTATAACGCAGTAAGGAGATATACAGAAGACCTTACCTCATCTAATGATAGGTGCTTTGTATGTGGGGAGTTTGGCAAGGGCGGAGAATGGTGGTTTAGGTGCACTGTATGTGGCAATTGGGCTCATAAAGCATGCACTGATGCAGATAGTCCAGACTCGTACGTTTGTGATCATTGCAAGTAGCATCTCTAAAAGACGCTCCTATATAGACTAGGCTGCAGTAGGCCTAGGTCTAGGCCTAATTGGATACTGAACATTTCAACAATAACTGACAATGTCGCAACCTGACTATGTTTCTGTTTTTTCATGTTTACGTTACAACGGAGTAACTTGCAACAGCCGTTATTTGCAAAATTTAACTTTATTTACAAGAAACTATGGCCTACTAAAGTGTCCAACACTGTGCAACGAACACATCTAACATGGTGGATTAGTTTTAAGATTTAACTACAACACTTTTCCTGTTACAATTTGTCACAGAATCAAATTAGATTTTTAAAACTTTCATTCCGAATATTGTTACAACATGCCCCTGCTCATGTTACAACTTACCCCGTTAGTGGGGTAACAAGTAACACCCGGCGATGCTCATTATTTTGATGGTCTCGGCTGTATTTGATAAGCAAACCATTTGATACTTTTCCATTATATAGCCAACATATTAGGCTATAGTTTGACGTAAAAAGATTACAGTTATCCTTGTTATAAATACCCGAAAACATGTGAAATTCGAAATTTGTTACATTCAACCCCAGAGTAGATGTACAGCGCGTCACACAAGATCGCTGCAATGTGAACAGTGTCAGCATTAATCCACTTCTTCAGCATGCCATATTCTTCAGCGTCTTTCAGGGAGAAAGTCTGCAGATGTCGCATCATCGGTCTGTAGTTGTCCAGAATGGATGACAGAAGACTGTTAGAATATTGTGTGAATCTTATGTCGATTACTGATGGATACTGTCTGACTGTGACGCCAAGTTCTTCCGCATGCTTCTTGAATTCCTTTGTTCTACATGCTGAACTGTTATAGAAACGCGTAACTGCTTTACAGTCATCTATAACACGCCGTGCTTCAGGAACACCTGTAGTCATGTCTTTGAACACTAACTGAGAACGGTGAACACTGCACCATATTTTGAGGAGAGGGCTAGGGCCCTTACATGGACTTGACGTGTCCTTAGTGGTGTTGTCTTTGCGTTCTTGCTCGAGCAGTGTCCATAGCGAATGATGTCTTCCAGTATTTTCTGACGCGCCGTCTGTGACAATAGAGGTTGTTTGCTTAAATATCTCTGGCCATGTTGCTCCACACTTTGCAGACGCCTTCCTGAGTGCCTCCAATAACCCCTCGCTACCTCGCTTCTCGCTTTCAGCCAAGCCCATGTACCAAGTCTCCATGTCTCCAACCGCCGTTACAACCTGCGCCATAACATGCTTGTTGTCTATTCGCTGCTTGTCAACAGCACCATCAACTCTGAGAGAAAGCGCAAGGATATCTTTAAATCGGAGTGCAAATGCCTTACGGTCCGTTTCTGCGATTGTCAGTAGCATGTCGCGATGGCTTGCAGGAGTGACATACTGTAGATCTGTGTCAGTAGGAGAAAACGGAATTTCAGGGTTGTTCAAGTCTAATCTTTCAGCCATCAATGACGCCACGTATCTAGCTGGAAATGACCACGCAGATAGTGTCCCGCGTTTGGCATCCATGTATACCTTAATCATGATTCTTGCTATCTTTTGTTCCAATGCAGTGTTAGCAAATCGCAGTTGTTTCTCCAACACAGTTTCTCCCTCATGTATCCGACCCTCGGCAAGAGCCTTCTGTTGTCGACTACGTGTCAAACAAGCATTGTGTACTGTCGATCCACAGTGTTCATCATACATCTGCTGCCTGAACACTGCACCATTTGCAGTGGCAACGTAAAATACGGTTTAACCATGAAAACTTCGGACTATCGAACCTTCAGACTATCGATACATAACTCTTCATAACTATGGCCGCAGCTGTCTGTGCCCCAGTTCAATGAGGTCCATCAATATAAAAATATAAAAACTGGCTCTTCGTTGTCAATGACCGCTTTATATGGATAACTAAAACAGCTTGTTTACCGACTGTGGTGATTCGTCAATTACCACAGAAAGCTTCGATGAAGAAGTGACCAAATTTGAATCGGGACTTAAACATGGGCTATCTGCGCCGTATACCCACACTTTTGCAAACATTTTAAGCGTATACTCGCGTTATTCACCAAATTCCAGTGGGTATACGGTGCTTGCTAATAATTGTCAGTGGGTATACGCCGTATACCCGCGTATACCCTCGACTACACCACTGTTTATAAGAGAATTTGCGATAAAATGAACGATCGCGCACATTTCGACAGGTAAGCAGTGAGCTGAAAGCAAAACGAATCGGAAGTATTACTTCACCTAAACTGCATCGATCACTATAGGGCCTACGTATCGCTATGATGAGAAAAATATTATAAAAAACAGTAGTTGCGAGATAGGCCCTAAATACAGATAGAAACATATACTTCAATTAAAAATTTGAAAACGACCAACATAACGCATTAAAAAGCAGTAGAGCAACGAAATGAATAGTTACGAATCGGTTTCTTTGTCCAACTGATCAAACAAGTTAATCAAAATGGCGTTATGTAATAAGAACACGCAACAAGAAGAGGAAGAATCATTAAATTTTCAATATGGCTGTATTCGTATTCGGAAACTCCAATTCAATTCAATTCAACATTTTTATTGACACCAAGTACCAAATTCTTCACAAAACAAATCTATAGCAGTAGGCCTACATAGGGCCTAATCACTTCAGTCCAATTATCAATAATATTAGGCCTATATATAGGCTACAGCAAAGTTGTCTACCATGACACAATCGGTTTCCTAGTGTCAAAGGGTTATCCCTAAAGGAGCACTAGCCTAATGCTCCGCTGCCAGGGAGCCCCATTAAAAATATAAAAAACACTCATGAACGTCCAATTGAAAGCTAGGCGTAGGGCAACATCTTACTAACGAGCACTGAGTCAGGTCAGCGCATTCACAAAGACCGTAGGTAGCCTACATGTAGGCCTATATGGGAATTCACACATTCAAGTGCAACTGTAGGCCTGCTGTTTCACAAAGCATTCTCACAGAAGCCTCAGCAGCATTGCCACAGAAGAACCCACACTGGAGAAAGCCATTCAAGTGTCAGAACATGTCATAACGCATTTATGCGAAAGATTGACCTGGTATAGCCTACCTTAATACAAGAACCCACAACGGAGAAAAACTACACAAGTGCAATTTCTGTCACAAAGCTTTTGCAATGAGTCATCATCTGAAAAATCACACACGAAGTCACAATGTTGAAAAACCATAGCCTACAAGTGTAATATGTGTTGTGAAGCACTTTCACTGGATGTGAACCTGAACACCACAAGAGAACCACATTAGAGAATAACCATAAACGTGCAAATTATGTCACAAATAATTTGCACTGATGCATCATTTGGTATCCCAAGCTTGAAGCCATACTGGAGAAAATCATCTATCAATACACACGTGAGAACCCACAGTAGATGCAACAGTGGCGAAAAGCCTTTCATGTGCATTCAATGTGTGTGTGTGTGTGTGTGTGTGTGTGTGTGTTTGTCTGTCTGTTTGAGTGTATCTATCTGTCTGTCTGTGTCTGTGTCTGTGGCTGTGGCTGTGTCTGTGGATGTGCCTGTGGGTGTGGATGTGTCTCTCTGTCTGTCTTTCTGTATGTCTGTCTCTGTCTCTCTATCTCTCTGTCTCTCTGTCTCTTTCTCTGTTTCTCTCTCTGTGTCTCTGTCTCTGTCTCTCTCTCTCCGTCTCTATGTCTCTGTCTCTATGTCTATGTCTATGTCTCTGTCTCTGTCTCTCTGTCTGTCTCTCTCTCTGTATATATATATATATATATATATATATATATATATATAATTATATAACTTACATAACTATATATATAATATATTAATAATATAATAGAACAGAAATCCTTGTGCATGCGTGCATGCGTGGGTGAATGAACAATGAGATATATTATAAGCGCTAGAGACCGTACGACGTATGTTTTCTTCAGGTCGAGGTGAAGTCACAATCGCTTAGCGACCTTGACCCCAAGCTAGGCATTCTAAATATAGAAATCGATGTTTACTTTTGTGTAGCCTATCACAGATAAGGTGTAATGTGAAATGAAGCTTGCATGACGCCAGCCACCGCTCATTAACATAATTGGTTACGTGTCCACGCAATACACGTCGATGATGACGTCAATTTCTCGATTATGACGTCAGTCAACGCTCATTTTGGCTAGCTTCAGAGCGAAGGCCGTTTTGAATCGGCAGCCTCAACATAGATGGTAGATGCTCGCTCTAGTGATATATTTATATATTATTTCATCTCTATGGGTGTGAAGCCTGTAACGCTGTTTTCGACAATATGGCTTACGTCAATCCACGTCATCGCAATAACTATATACAGACGTTGTCATAGCAACGTGAGATAATGCAACACGACATGTGGGGCCTTCTACATTTCTATAAGGGAATGGGGAGGGACGGGGCGGGTCTGCCAGCACGATCGCCGCTAGAGACGTGGTGGAGGGAGGGACGGTAGTTGAAGGGATGGAGGTACAGACGGCCGGGACGGACGGCAGAGAAGTACGGGGGATGGACGGAGGGATGGATGGAGGGACGGACGGACGGACGGGAGAGAGGGAGGAGGAGAAGACACGCACGATCGCCGCGAGAGGGTGTATGGGAGGGACGGACGTTGAAGGGAGGTAAGGAGGTACGGACGGCCGGGACGGACGGCAGAGAAGTACGGGGAGGAACAGACGAACGGAGGGAGAGAAGGAAGGAGGTAGATGGGGGAGGGAGGGAGGAAAAGACTTATGTCAATCATAGCACGATAAGACGCAACTCTTGACATTTTCAAATTGTTTTTAACCGTCTTAGGACGGGCAAACATCTAGTATAGGCTATATATATTTTATATAAATGTATAATGATTATAATATATGTATGTATGTATATAATTTTATATAATACCAATAGATCTCATCCAATTTGTTCTAATGGCTTCTATAGCGACGTTATCGTATTTGTAAAAGTAATGAATCGATGGTAATTTCAAGTGTTCTTGGTCTGTCACGATCCCTCAGATAAACCGAATTATTGCTCACGTGTCTGGAAACACGGTCATAGTTTGTCTAATGGCCTAGAATGTTCAGGCGCCTGCAAGGCATGCAATGGTTGCCTTTGACGTTAAACTAGGTTTTCTCCGGTGAATCATGATGTCGAGAAATGCCGCCAGCGACTTCCATCTTTAGTACAGAGATCATAGATGCACTGTACATGTACACGCACCCACTTCCTTTTTCTGCTTGTCTGCAGAATCATTGGCGCTGCGAGAATTGCGCATTCCACCGATATAGATTCGTCGCTATTGCATGCAACGATTCCTTTGAAAACTATCAGATTATCCGCTCTGTTCAAACTCGCAATGAACTCGCAATGAATGTGCAAGCAGATCAAGCATACTGGACAGCCATATACACGTTAGGATAATTTACCTAGGTAGGCCTATCTGCTGTATTGTCACACAGATGCCCACGCAAATAACATTCAAACACAGAGTACATACGATATGCATACTAAGTTCGCAATGTCATCATCATTATCATCATCATCATCATCGTCGTCGTCGTCATCATCATCGCCACCACCACAACCACCACCACCACCATCATCATCATCATCATCATCATCATCATCACCATCATCATCATCGTCGTCATCGTCGGCGTCATCGTCGCTTCCAGACCTTCGTCATTATCATCGTCAAAATAGGTGCTATGGTTATTTCAGCAGTAGGATACACTACGATGTGAGTGATAGATAGGCCAGGCCTACCATAGAATTGGGCTTGCAAGTAAATTTGCATGGCAGTCTGGAGCATTCAAACAGAAACGTTACATGAGTTCTTAGATTTTTATTATACTTGTTGTTGTTGATGTCGTTGTTGTTGAATGCTATGCACAAACTGTTCCTGCCATCGTAAATGTAAATACAATAAAATTTGCACATTGGTATAGTAACTTATAGTCTTGCTAGAGTTCCTAGTTCATCTTTTATTCCGGGATCATTGCTGCTTTGCTAAAAATAAATAAATGAGTCAATAAATAAGTAAACGAGCGAATAAATGCATGCAATACGGAGATTCCAAAGTGCGAAAGCGGCAGAAGCAACTTTACAAAGGCACTTGGCAATTTCCAGCAGTCAGTCAAGTCCAATCAACGATAAACAACAAAGTGATCGATTGGCTGACTACAGAGGCCGTGCAAAGGCCGTGCAAAGGTCAAGCACAGGCCATGCAAAAGCCATTTACGTGTCCCCAGATAAATGCCATTATATAAATAGCTGCAGCAGCCGTAGATGGATCGCTCTCGCTTTGCCTGAGCGAACAATGACTTTCTAATGCACTACCAGCTGCCAGGTTATCCCACGGACGGTTGCCCACCCATCAGCCCAAGTACTAACCGTGTTTTAACCCTATACGACTTTTGGTTTCATGTCAACTAAGCGAAGACATCACCGTAGGTTAGACACTTGCTGACACGCCTATACATATACACCGCTTCTGTGTTCAAATCGCTTCAATGGACTTCAATAAATAATAGAATGCAAAGTCCTTGCACATAGCTACGACACACCCAGTCCCCGTATCCCTCACCTCCCATCTTCGTCAGGTACTCTGACACTTTGACCTTAGTTGACCTGGTATCGAACCTGGCATCACCTAGCGATTGATCTTAGTTCTAATAAACGCTTGTGAATAAGTTTAGGCTCTCTCCCACGACTTGACGTTTTGTGCGCTTAATAAACCTCTTGAATACTGTTTCGATACGGAATCGTAATTTTTATCGTAAGTTTCACATTTCTAAAATATAGCCAAACGAAAGCTATGCGCAGGGCACAAGCTTATTCAGGAGGGTGGCAGAGAATCCCCTATCGAGACCATAAAAGACTTTGACGATATTGCCTTACGTGCATTCCGTCACCATAGTAACAGAGCCAAATAACCGCTCGTATTTGAGTATTCGTGTAACTCCTTAGAGTTGCTGGAACGCCATTTGCGCTAAGTACTCCACCAGTTTGCCAGGACCAATTGTTTGTAGCATCCTAGCTTCCTTTAACTTTAAATCCATGATCTGCCTCTGAGACTGACTGGGAATAGTATCCGTCCAATTGAACGAGGGCAGTGTGCATAAACCTGCCCGTCAATTATTTTTAGGCCTATATTCGTAATTAAAATCTGTACCTTAAAAAAAGGAAAAATTAATTAATCCGGAGCTTATTTGCAATACGCGTAAGACCTAAAGTAGGTGTCCTGAATCAAGTTTTAGTACGGTACAGTTATTTAGCAATAGCTACAGAGTGAAAACATTGCCTAACTTACCTGTATTTGATGATTGCATTTAGATCGTGAAAGCTGTAGCTTCAATCGCTAGAGGAATAAAGCATTGATTACCCAACTAACATTCAAGACATTTCTGTTTTCGTTGACGCTATTTTGACGACCCCGACAAAGGAAAATTTTCAAAACTTTTAGCATTTCAGGGAGAGCGTTACGTTAAGCCTGAAGGAGTCTTTACTACTCTTTAGTCTCCCTCGCAAACGAGTGGGATCTTCCATGTTATATCTCTAGGCAACTCCTCTTATATAGATTGCATGAGACTGCCGACATTGTATTCTCAATCACCAGATGGCAGAGGCGTTGATTATCCAACTGTTATTTAAGCCTTTTTTTAATTATAGCGTCATTTGGAGACGGACTTGCGCAAAGAAAACAACGAGAGCTATGTTTTTAACATAGTAATGGTTTCTGTTAGTTTTATTTGCTTTTGCCATAAAACTAACGCTTGGTCGGTTCTGTTACAAATGACTCTTTATTGTCAGCACCAACAGCAACGCCAGATTATGTTGAAGATGTGTTGAGAATTTTCAGTGCTAATGTGACGACAAATAACGTTGTTACAAGATAATATGGCAGGTTGGTTTCCTGTCAATAGGCCTATAGGCCTATTGACTTTATTCTTGGACGCAATCTCTCTTCGTTGATATCGAGCGTCACCTGGAGGTCGGTCTTGACCTCTTGCGGTCGCCAGAGATATTGTCGACCGGTGTGGCTCCTGTTTCGATAAAAGGGAGTAGTTGATATCGGTGCACGTTTCCCAGAAACTGCTAACTAATCAGCTGTAGGTCTACGTGAAGGTTGCCACAGAGCACTTGTAATGGCAATTATGGTAATGGTAGTTGCAAATTTATATAGGGCCGTTTCAAGAGAGAGACTCATCAGAGGCGCTCCCGACCTAACACAATGAAACCACGATCGAACAAAATGATCTTCAAGCGTTTGCGGAAAAGCGACAAAGAGAGGCTGAGAAGCTCATGTCGCAGGTTGTTAGGCAGCTTATTCCAGGAGTATGGGCTGACTGCAGCAAAAGGTATACATTATATTAATCGAAGTAAAAACACATTACCTTTCAAATCCACGATTTGTCGAAGTATACAAGTCAATACTCGCGAAAAAAATTCAATTTAACCATAACCATAACCATAACCATCATTTTATTGTAGCCAAACCAGTATTACACAGATGATATTACATATAAGTATTTCGAGTGGTTACAATGGGGGGACCAGAAGGGACCTTGGTCCCACTAAGTAGGGCCCCCTAATTATCAGTTTCAGTATTGTGTCAGTATTAATACTTGTTTCATTAGGTTTCTTCTTATAGGCTACGGTACAACGTTTCTGGCATCAGAAAAACAATGTGTGTCGACATTGAGCTAACGTAGGACTACATGAGACCAACTTTTACTTTGAAATTGGTCATCGACATTGTTGGTGGGTTGTCTAGGCTGTGGGTGTTAGCTCAGTACCATAGTTAGCCTATTAATTTGTCAGGTCAGCGACGCCGTTGATGAGTTTTTGAACCATGTGTATCATTTCAACGCAGCAAAGACGCATTTAATGTTAGGCTAGTGCCTCGACGTAATATACGTCGATGGGTTAGTATAGTGGTTAGCGTGCTGGACTGTCAGTTGAGAGGTCGAGGGTTCAAATCCCCGCCAGGACAGAAAATTTGGTTCGAGATTTCTGTTCCACCAGCACCCCTAGCCAACTGAGATATATTGAATACACTGACCGTACACTGTCGGTGGGAAGATGTGACGGTGAGGGAGAGGATTGGCCACCCGCACTCATATGCCGAGACTAAGAAAATGAAGTCGCTTACACTTAATATACATGTAGGCCTACATAGCTGACTCAGGGCTAGCTTAAGGAACATACATGTCTTCTTCCTTTAACCCGATATTTTTACCAATGCAGTTACACGGTGGCTGCCAATTAAAGAGAGCAAATATTTATCCTATGATAAGTCTACAGAAAGTGTTTGAAGACCATTCTGTCCAGAGAAGAATGCAGGGACATTACATGTCTTCATTTGTCCTCCGATCCATCCAGCTGACTCTCCATTCTTCGCCATATCCACATTCCCTTCTAAGAATTGTAATTGAGGGAAGAATGGAGGGAAAGAAGACACGAGGAAGACCGAGAATGATGTTGTTGGACTGGATGTTGGAGGAAGATTACAGCAAACTGAAGGAAAGAGCCAGAAAACGTGATGAATGGCGAAATTGACGTACGAACCTGCCTAGCAAGGCAGAGAACCAAAAGAAGAAGATATCCATGAATATTTTAACGAAACAATCTCTAATAATTGGTCGTTGCTTAATTTAATCATTTCACGTCTTTGTTTTCCGAAGGATGGTTTGTAATATTTGTAAATCCATTCTATACAAAATTTTCATAAATTTCTGAAAAACAGCTCTAATCGTTAACTTTGTAAATGAAGGGTCTTTATGCAATGTTAATGTTTTAATATGACGTGTGTGTCTGTGTGTGTCTGGACTGTTTTTTGACAATGCCCTCCTTATTTTAACGAATTTCTTATTTTCGGCAAAATGCCGCCCAAGCTTCTACCTCGTTTATCTCGGAATTTGGAAAATGGAGATACGCGAATATAATTCTCAGGCGACGTTTTGTCCAGATTGTTCACCAGCGATAGTAGTTCCTTCATTGTCTCGTGTATTCTTCGTTCTTTTTTCTTGTAATTTATATGCTTCTCTGAATCCCGTTATTTTTTTATTGCGATGTGAATCAAATTCTGATTTGTATCTTTTTTACCTTTTGTACCCAGTGGAGGCGCCACGATTTCAGGTTTGGGGGCTAAAGCTCTAAACCCTTCCCTTTTGTCCCCTCCTCCCTGTGATTTGCAGTGATTTCCCACTTTTGGGGGGCTGAGCCGCAGTTAGGGGTGGGCTAAACCACCCTATCCCCCACCTGGCGCAGGCACTGCTTGTACCCGGAAAATTACGCCTATGCCCGCCATCAGTCTGTCAACTTTCGACTGGAATACGTTGACTCGTACGCCTGGGTCCGCAATTAGTGAATCTTCTATCTTCCTGAGCATTGTTTTACCCACTGATTTAATATTCATTTGAGTAGCGACATTTAACAGCGTAAAAGCAGCGCATAGTGTGCCTTTGAATCGTGCTGCTTTCGAGCGGCGCCAAATGTTACATTAGCCACCAATAAACAATGGCCTCAGGTCAGTCGAGCCTTCTGCGGGTATGTCGGGGTCTTTTCAAGTAATCTATTAACCTGTGCGTCGATCTACCTGTGTTTCATTGTTCTAAGCTGTATCCTTTGATTGCGTTGACACTTAATGATCAATGCGAAACAGATTCAACTGAAATACTTGAAGAAAAATTAATTATCGCTTACTTTGTTATGTCGATCAATAGCTAGAACTACGTTTACTGTGATAAATATTATATCGATCAGTAGCTGCATGTCGGACTATGTTACCGTGATGTGTAGGTCAATAGCTACAACTTTCTTTACTGGGAGGTGTCGACCTGCTTTTGTTAGATCCAGTCGTTGGCCTATGCACACCTATTATGTAGGCCCCTCTAACTGTATAATAAGTCATACTTTTAAAACTGTTTATAATATTGCAACAATTTTTCCGACTGACACTGTGCTACTTTACACTGCATCACTGTTGCAGTGTTGGCATTTGTCTAGCGCAAATAATATTACTTACTTACATATTTACAATACTGTAGCTAGAATGTTTTTACTGCGTTCATAGAATCGTAGGTCTAATCCAGAAAACCTACCATCATTTAAATAGCCTACCATTCCTTGACCGTTCAAAGCCATTTGCCCGTACAGTATACTTAAACAACATACATTACAGGTCGATACCTGTATTCTATTCATATGACCATAATTTGCCCGGATACTTTAATCGCAGGACTACATGTATGAAACGAGACAAAGCATCAACTTCAGCGTCAATTAGAGAAGAATTATGTTTAGAATATTAGAACAATAGCCACCATGCCTCATTATAATCGCTTTTCACGAGTGCTTTACGATGAACGGAACACAGATTTGGACATTGATATTTTAGTAACGCATGGTTAGAGTCTGTCATTATAGACTTAACAGCAGGAAGCTACAGCATAATGCTATGAGTTGGAATCAGATTTTGTTGCTGTACAGCATATCGAAGAGTCCAATGTAATTAAAAGCCATTATCCTAGGCTAATACACCATTGTCCAGCTATACTGAATGTATGATTGCCTACCGTCCTCATGTTCTACAGCATACTCCTCTCTTGAGCGTTACCGTTTACAAAACATGCAGCCTTCCGCTTCCATTATAGACCCGTTTCCAGGCCGAGTGCAGTCTTAGGTTGAGTGGACGCAGTTCCACTTCCACCGCTCATGTCCATGTACATGTGTGTACCTGGACTTTTATAGAGTGCATTCTTATGACCTCTCGAAAACCAGCACCTATCAAACAAGGACAGGCTATGAGCTGCGAGGGCGCCCAACATCCAATCGCAGGGCCGGTAAATCAATGCGCGCAAGCTCCTGGCGTGGGGACTGGCAGATGATTGTTGCACATGTTTTGTCAGCTGGGTTTCTATCGTCATAGTGTCGATTGGTATTCGGTGAAATGGCTGCAACGTTGGTGGTTGTCAGCCTGATGAGCTGCGTTGTACTCTCCGCAGCTACTTTGATGTCGACTGAATTTTTCACCCTCAACCTGGATTCCAATGATCAACAGGTGTGCGTCAATGATGTCCCTTCGAAGAAACTGTCTGTCACCAGCAACGCTCAGTGCGCTTTCGTTTGCCTTGCTCAGAAAAAGTGTCTGCAGTACAACTATTTAAAGCCCAAATCTATCTGTCAACTCTTCTATAATAAAGAAAGGTCATTGGCGAAGAAAAATGGCTGTATAAGCTTCACAAATATGGTAAGCAATTAAACCATATATAAAAACTATAATAATAATTATTGCAATGCAATCTTAATCTCGAAACGTTTATTGCCGAAGAAAGTCAAGTTGAGGCTACTTATTCAAGGGCTTATAGTAAAAGTTTCATACTGGTAGACAGCTGGAGTCAGGTTCGATTGCCGTCAGCAAGTAGTCTAACTCTAGCGTATTCGAATCATAAGTTACAGCGCATGCATTGAAACAGGTCCCTATGATCGGGATTTTGTTCGAAAAAAGAGTTTTAGCAGGACATTTTATCTCAAATTAATTGATCAATAACACTTTCTCTAAAGACGAAAAATCACAGACTGCCTAGATACAATTTTACATAAAACTCTAAGCAAAATGTTTTCTATAATATAAGAAATGCCCTAGCCTAAAATGTTTAAGTACCGGTATTTTTAATTTTTATTCCGCGAAAGAGTTGAAATCATCTCTTGCACTTCCTCAGTTTCTGCAATCAGGTTTGCAAATCCGAATGTTTTGTATTATAAATAAAAAATGACGGTTCATTGAGATGATGAACATCATTTGTGTTTCCTAGATATACCTTGTTTCAATACTAGCCGATATTGGTCGCTTTATAGCTCATACGCCGTTGGTCGAAATTTTATTAAGCAAAGGACCTGTTCTAGCCACATGGTGCCTGCAGATGCATTACTCTATAGTAACCAAGGCAGCTTTTAGACTTTCCTACCCAATAACAAAGCCTACATTGCATTTAAACATTGTAGATGTTGCACTGAAATGCAACGTTGAATTATCTTTCCAACTCCTTGGTAAATACTCGAAATTCAGCGTGCATAGGCTATATCGTGAAAAATCTCTATCCTTACATGGAAACCGTGGTGATTTCGATAATATAAACAATCCACGTTTAAAAAATCGAAAATCTTGCAATGTACGTCAAACTCATAGGCTAAATTTTCAACCGAAATTAATTTTTAACTTCGCTAATAGTTCACAATGCACCTTAGGAAGTCCTAAAAACTATTTATCATTTTCCTCTTCTTCTTCAAGTTCTCTACCCTCTTGCAGTTGTCCAATGGCCTCACTCCTCTCAATTATTGGCTTCCACCTTCAGCGTAGGTTACTGTACCCATCCACCATCATCTGGACCAGCAGAATCCATCTAGATCTTCCTCCGTTCTCTTTCCCTCCATTCTAAAATCTGAGTGTTTTGATAAATACAAGTAAGCCTATAGTGTTGCAATTTGTAATAACGACGAGTTTTGTAGCGGATTTTTCCTAGTAACAAGGTGACGGTGGTTGGAAAAGAAGTTGTCTTGGAGTGCAGAAGTTCATCACCAATTGGTCTTTGGACTTTTAACCCGGTGAACGTTTCAACACCGGTTCCCATTGTGAAGAACTGTGAAGTGGTGAAGCCATTCGCTGATCAGTACACGGTCAACACAACAGATGGAGGCTGTAATCTACTTATCAGCAGCGTGCAAAAGAACCAGAGCGGAATCTATGCATGCCATATTCAACAGGACCCTACAATATTCGGAACAGCTGAAGTAGTGGTTCTGAGTACGTTTTCAGTTACGCAAATTCTCTCTATCACTATACCTCTTTCTCTTACTACAACTCTGTCTCCATCAGTCTCTGTCTCTGTCTGTCTGTCTCTGTCTGTCTCTCTGTCTCTGTCTCACTCTGTCTCCGACTCCGTCTCGGTCTCTGTCTGTCTGTCTGTCTCTCTCTCGTTCTCTCTAAATATTTATTTATAATTATCTTCTCGTAAAATGTGTAGACGCCGATATTTGCTTTATACACTTCCAAGTGATGTTAAAATTGTGAAATCTTTTAGTTATATTAGTCTATGTTCTGTGCTTTTCAATCAATTCAAGATCGTCTTTTCATTCTTTGAGGATAGTTTATGAGACCTCAGAATAGATACGTAAATTCCTGTTTTGAGACGACTTTGTCGACTGTCGGTCTACAACCTGACGTAGGGTTCAGTATTTTTTCATAATTATTATATTATTGACTAAATCAGTCACTGAAATCAAAATTGTCCTCTTCTTTCTAAGTGAACCGTTGAGATAAAAATATCTTTCAGTCTGTCAGCTGCTTCTCCAATGTTACTACATAGAATTCAAAGTATACAATTTATGGACCTATATCTGGTGTTAAGTTCTTTCCGCAGCCAAATTAAAAGCATCATTATGATATAAAGCCACAATTCAAAGTGTCTTTTCCAAAGAGACTAGAACTATTTAGCTCTAACGAAATGTCTTCATCACAGAATCGAAACCCAAATGTTCCACCAATGTCACCAATGGCTCGCTGTTGACCATGGAATGGCTGGAAGTGACATGTGTATCAAACAACAGTAGAAGAGATGAATTATTGTCGATGAATTGTTGGAATTTGGATGGAATCCCAATTGGCATCCCTGGTATTACCACTGATGACTCGATCTCGTTCTACATTCAAGCGGGTGGTCCTCCCGTTTTGCAGCCGTTTGCCTGCACCTTTACAGTTCCGATTCTATGGTCTCCTGTAACTGATATCACGCTCAACTACAACTTAAACTGGACATCACCAAAAGTCAATGTTTGTAAGTAACATGCATTTTGGTTAATGTTCAGAAGAGTAAATGCTTGGACATCGACAGTACATCTAGGCTACAGGGTAGAAAATGGAAAACAGAAGGCATCAATCGATGATGATTATCTTATAATTAAAGCCGCGGGGAACACTTAATTAAACTATAGAATATGGTCGGCATACATACATGTACATACATACATACATGCATACATACATACACACATACATAGATACATACATTGGTGAATTCTTTTTTTCGCCTTGAGCATGGCCTCCTCCCACCTGCATTTAAGGATTTCCTCCTACATGCCTCCGACATTCACACGCACTTCACTAAGAATTTAGCAGCCTTTCGTCCTGTCAAAGCTCATTCAAACACTCGACGCTTTACTATTAAATCACATACGGCACTATTATAGTATGGAACGCTTTACCAGTAGAAATCCGTTTCTCTAATACTCTGCAGGTTTTCAAAAAAAGATTACGTGCATTTCTTCTTTCCTCAATTTAAACGGCTATTCCATCACTAGAAGTGCATATTACCGCGTTTATTTAAGGATGTAGTTAAGTTTAGGCCTATAGTTAAGATCGTGTTATCAATTGTTTATGGATAATTCAACTCTTGTTGTCTCTAGTCACCTCCTGGTTCAGTTTCTGCTTTTTATTGGTTAACTTGCAAATTACAATTTTTTTTTTAATTTGCTATGTGGGTGACCCTCCTTAGCGGGATCTCCATCCCTTTTGGGCCTCCCTTTGTCGCCAATGCATTTTGTTGATTGATTGATTGATTGAAAACAACTTGATTGATTGATTTAAAACAACTTGATACAAACCAAAAACGAAAATGTAAAAAGTTTATGCCTAGGAGTCGTTCAAGAATAAAGCGATACATCATAATAAGTTTCTGGTTGATTAGCGGTTGGGGTGGAGTGGGTTGGGGAGGGTGGAAATAAATGCCATAATTTTATATCGCTTCACAATGCCAGACATTTTGACAGCTTTCCCGGAAACACATTCAATGAAGCTAAAATTAAAATCAACGGTAAATTCTTTTAAAGAGAATGTACAGTTATGATATTGAGTCCTTATTACCGGTTCCGCGACAACTCGTCGAACGACATTTCGTATAACGACACTTCGTCTACGACAATTCGTATAACGACATTTCGTCTACTAGTGTATCTGTATCCATTACGGCTAATCAACAGAGGCCGCTTTCTTATAGTTTCGCTAAAACGTGCTATATATTCTCAGGAATCCAGCTTCTAATTACTGACAAGATTATTTTCATCAATCCAGCTTCTGTTGAATGGAAACCTATTTTCATCCATGCATCCAGGTTGATTTCCAGCTTATTTTTACGTGAAAAATTATTTTGATCACTTCAGCTTCTATTTCAACACAGGAATGTTTTCATCAATCCCACTTCCATTTCGGGAAACAGTTTTTTCATCAATCCAGCTTCCATTTTAAAGTGACAATATCAAATAACTTAGTAGACGAAATGTCGTTCGACGAATTGTCGCTCGACGAAGTGTCGTAGACGAAATGTCGTTCGACGAGTTGTCGTACCCTTATTACCTGTAAGCAAACGATTCGGTAAGCCTTTCTGACTAACAATCTGAATGATATTTATACAACCCAGTATGAGTATAGATTAGTTATCATGCTTACAGTTTTGTCAGGACTATATAATTATGGTTGAATTAAATAGTGTAAGTGCAGCAATTTTTATTTTAGGTAGGCTAATTGTTTAGCCTAAGGGTCATTTGCATATGAATATACCTAACCAAGACCAATAAAGCAATAAAGGAGATCGAGCGAATATCTTATAAATTTTAATGTTGGCTCATAATTGTATTTTTGGAAACATTATTACATTGAAAATATAATAAAAAAATACTTCTGAATTACCGGTAACACAGAGTTCTGAAACATATTTTCTGCCCTTAAGTCACATGACCGTTATAACTACACAATGCTTTCATTATAATCGCAGGAGTTAAATAAAGTCTTCAAGTGTGACCACTGACCACTATTTATCGTTCTCGGTGTTTCTATAACTCAAATTCCTGGGGGCATATAGGTCCATTGCATTCGCATCGCAGTCTGTAAGCACGTAATTATGCGGATGATGCAGATGCTGCCCAAGCTTTTGTACATGGTCCATCATCTGACCAACAGTACTCTCCTTGGTTTGTTCTATTGATTGTCTTGTTTCTGATCTTCACTCTTCGATGTCGACTCTGACTAAATGCTACAGAGACTCAATTGACTTGGCTTGGGACTAGGCAACAGCTAGCTAAACTGGACTTTCAACTACTGATCGAGAAATTCCCTGCTAACATATTCTTTTAGTGTCCGTAAACCTGGGCGTCACACTTTACTGCTTCCTCACGTTCACGAAGCTTATTATAATTATCTAACACTAGCAGTTTTTACCCGGCGTTCGCCCGGGTTTTCCTCAGCGCCCGTGTATTTGAATTTAACGACATCTTCGTCAACGCCTGTGAATTTGAATTTAACGATGTGAAAATTTTTCGTGTGTCCCTCTGGCGAATTTACGCGCTGGCTTGAAATTTGTTTAATTGCAACTCTATGTAATATATACTCCCATGCATTTGATGGCATTGAAACTATGACCACATCGAAACTTAAAATGTCCAAATATCGGAATTTAAAGTAAATTTTGAGTTGAAATAAAGTTGGGTTGAGATCTATAGAAATTCAAATGAAAACGTTCGTTAAAAATTTCGTATCGCTAAAGTGTTGCATTGGCGAATCTTTAAGTCCGATTACCTAGAAATTCTTCCGTGGTCCCCACTTCTGATGTTAAATCAACGGTCAACGTGATTGGTTGCGAATCAGAGCGTTGACCTATATGCTACGTGTGACGTAAGATTGCATATTTAATTAGCATGCGTGACGTGAACAAATGGCCTTACTATGGCCATGGTGTAAGAGACCGGTATTGAGATAATATAGCCTCGTCGAAAAGTTGGAAATTTAAAATGGCCATATATCGGCGTTTAAATAAAATTGCGAACTGAAAATAGTCGCGTTGAATTAGACGTTGCGTAATAATGTTTTGTAAATTTTTTCAAATCGCTAAACCGTTCCGTTTCGGAGCCTTTAGCCGGACAGCGAAACATACATACATACATACATACATACGGAAGGACATCGTAAACAGACTAAGAATTATAATATAAGATCACCCGCATCATTCTGCTTCTTTCAACTGAGGCGGGTCAGAGCCATCAGATAATCTTTTCCCTCCTCTGTCTTTACCACCATACATGTAGGTCATGCGTTTGTCTTTTGCAGCATATATGTAGTACTGCAAATCACGTCTTGCGGGCCTTCCGAAATAGCGTCTTTCCCCTTCAATCGGTTTTAAATGCTTCATCAAGGCTCATAGCCCGACTCAGGGCCGTAAATCTGTTTCTAAATGTGGGGAGGGAAAACTTGCCCTTCGGGAGTGTGTATACTTTTCTGACGAAGTCCACTCTATATGTATACTGGGTTCAGTCACACGCTAGGTTAACAATTTTTATTTTTTCGAACTGCTGCGTATAGGTTCAGACTGTAGGGAGCAACAATACTAATCATGTATAAGACAAGAGAGAGCTTATGTCAAGACAGAGCTTATGTCATTCTCTTCTAGGCCTACTTGCCTCCCTCGCCGCTTCAATTTTAAACACCATCAACTAAATAGCCACTAGTTGCCTGCCTACCGTATCCTTTGATCTTGACCTATGCCTGTTGATTATATATTTTTTATATCCATTGTTTTAAATGAGCGTCTGTGAATAAGCTGGTTCCCGCGACTTGGCATTGTAGGCGCTAAAGAAATCTCCAGATGACAATTGCGATTGCAAGCAAAAACTGCGACTAAAACGAATTTTTGCGTGGAAAAAGATATAATTCACAGGAATTTGGCCATTTATAATGCTGTTTGTTAACTTTTCTGATGCGCAGAATTAGGATATGGCGAACTTTTTTATTAATGTAGTCTCAATAATTAAACTAGTGTGCACTTGCACGGTACCTATATATTCGTTTACTGTTTACTTAGTTGTAATGTCTTACCATCGCACCTTAATCCAGCTGGCGACTTGGAAAACGACAGAATCTGGGACAGATAATAATATTGTTTAAATAATTTCGACGGCGTTCTGCTAAACACATCACTTTCTTTAAATTTCAGACGTCCATCAATTTTATTTATTTAAAATTGATTTATAATCCTCTGTACACTAGACTCGAGATGAACTGGTCTAGTGACTCGTCTCTCTGTCTCCTCCCACTCTGAAAGCCCACACAGCATATTACGCATTTACGTATCTGTATGTAATTATATGTGATATATATATATATCACAGATGTCTCAATAATTAGGTGTCGTGTCTCTTATGTCTGACCACTCTGCCCAGTCTTATACAATGTAGGATGATATATTGCGCGTCACATTCCTCCTCAAACCACCCCTACTCCGGCTCTGGAGAAATACACCTGTTGTGGTTTTCAGTGCAGGCAGGCCCAGATCTCGAGAGAAGGGTTCGCGCAATATATCGTCCTACAAGACTTGGCTCTGTTGGCAGTCTTCTATAGCCTGTTGACCCTTCCCCAAGGTCAGTGCCAGCTCTCGCCGGCTTAAGGCATATAGTTTCCATCAATGCTTTTTTAATAGCATTAATGTTTCCAACAAGTCATGTGAGCATGCCATGCCTCGGTGCCGCAGTTTGTGGCGATTGGGGCTGGCGCCATAACAATTTGTGGGGAGGGAATTCCTTCACGTTCCCTCCCCAAGCTTAAAAGTGGGGAGGGAATTCCCTCCCTTCCCTCCCCAGGATTTACGGCCCTGGCCCGACTCCCTCGCTTTGCGCGTATCTCTACGTATAGGCTATGCTTGAAGTCTTGCGCTGGCTTCTTTTCACTGCATGCGTCCACTATAATAAGATCCTCCTTCTTGTCGGCAAAGCTATTTATATTAATCTAAAGATACGATACGACCAGTGGTGAAAGTGGTTTGGGTGAGCAGTGGAAACTTCGAAGAAGAGTTTCTTGGAACGCATGTGTTATCACGGTTCCATTGCATTGTGACCAGTGGGAACGCAGGCAAAAAAATTGAGAGCAGTGGGTACGCCGTTCCCACGGTTTCCACACCACTCTAAACGCTGGATACGATACATATTCTCATATTGCACAAAACAACTGCCAACACTTTTCTGAGATTAAATCGGCTTTTTATTTGTAAGCGCTATGCTTCTTTTCAGCGTGTCCTGTAGAATTCGATTTTGTTGCTGGTGCGAACGGATGCTATAGGCCAATCAACGAACTACTCGACTGGAACAACGCTAGTACGAGATGTCAGCAGCTGTACAAAGGCGCTTACTCAGTTATAGTCAACAACGCGGCTGAGCAAAACGCCATAAGCAACTATATGAATATGAAAATGAACAGTAAGTCTATATTATATGTACATTGGCTACGAATAATTTTATGAAAAGTATGTGAAATTGCCATCAATCAGGTAGAACTTGTACAGAAAAAATGCCTTCTAAATTGTAATGAAAAATATCGTGTCATTGTCCAAACAAATTTGTATCGCATGAAACACAAGATATCATCATGTGATTCATGTTTTAAATTGATTTGCATTGCATTTATGCGTGCACGAGACCACTCATATAGCGCCTTTAAAGAAAATGTTCCATGCTATCATTATAAAAGCTACCTTGTCATATTGTTTGAGTATGCAAAGCAAAACTGGGTGTTTAGATAACCTCTATTTCAAACCAAAACTTGTTTAACCTTCAGTAGCCTTGTAGCATGTAAGCCTTGTCGCCTGAAACTCTATAGTCTGCCCTCCTGTGATGGATCACTATAAAGTCAACACGTCCAAAAATACTGCTTATCTAGTGTAGGTGATAACCTCCAGGACCTGACAGATATTTTCTGTAATCACTAAACTATATGGTACCATCATTTAGTATGTGGATTGTAATCAAGTGTAGTGCATTTTACGATTTCATTTCCAGGTACATGCTATTTTAATGATGCGCATGCCTTGGGATTTCACGTTTGGACTGCTGGTCAAAGACAAACTTCAAGTTACAGCTCACCTTTAGTCTGGAAGCCTAACGCCAACACTGCACTACCATTCGCCTATACCAACTGGCTTTCAGGTGAACCCAGCTGCGTACCAAATGGCGATGAATTCTGCGTACTACTGGTCGGGACAAGTTCTTACGTGTGGCACGACGGTTCATGCGACCTGATGTGTTGCGCCCTCTGTGAATATGGTCCATATTAAAAGAGACGCACAAGAATAGAGAAGAGTCATTGATGGACACGTTTTCGTAAAACACTGCGATGTCCTAAGTTTCCGACATTCGTCATTAGCAACTAACTTCGCCTTTTCTGCACACTAGCGTACACTGTGAAACGTTTATTTAACTTACTCTGAATACGTTTGGAATCGGTGATTGCATCTCCAAAGGTTGCAAAATCGCCATACACAATATATGGGTGTTTACTTTTAGAAAAATAGATTATCTCTTCTTTCAATGTTTTGTGCACATCTTTTCAGTAAAATATGGAATTATGAATTTGTGAGAGAAAGACCATGTTTTGTTCATATAATTATTATAATTTCAATTAAATTGTATGGCATTTCGCTTCTATTTTGGGTTTTAATTATAACAAAATCGTAATAGGCCTAATTAATAGTTTTTATGATGTAATTTTATCGATGTTGCGGGGCTAAAATGGTTTGGGGCTTAACATTCTATTCTGTCACAGTTGCGGGATGCTCAGTACTGCAGTGGTTAGCATACTTCACTAGCATTCGAGAAGTCGGGGTTCAAATCTCCGCCATGCAGGGCAGAAATTTGATTCGTGGTATCTGTTCCACCTGCACTCCTTAGCCAGATCAGCTATAATGAGTACACTAACCGTGCACTGCACGGAGTGAAGATGCAACGGCGAGGGAGAGGATTGGCCGCCTGCCCTCATATGCCGAGGTCAAGAAAATGAAGTCGCTAACACTTCATATCCATGCCTGCCTCATGGCTAGCTCAAGGGACTGCTCTTCATTTCTTCTTCTTACCAATATTTAGCCTACCAATGTCTTTCCATCTGTTTCTTTCAATAAATATACATCCTGGAACTTTCGTTGTGCTCACCCAGTCTCTCATCAATATTATAATCACCCTATATAAGATCACCTGTATAATTATCAACTACTGCTCTAAAAAATAGTATAGTAGAATAGTGAACGAAATCTCCAAAAAAGATAACATCCACATATCGACCAATGCATAAATACAGGGGAACTTTTATGAAACTCCTTACAAGAACCCAAGTTAGGTACTCCACCCCTGCGTTAACTGCGACCTCTCTGATTGGCTAGATCTTTTTGTTCCTAGGACTAGGACTGCCTTGGCTCAACGCCGGGCATTTGCAGTGGTTGGTCCCTCTACTTGGAATGACCCTCCCCCTCATTAAGGGTTAAACTAATGACTAGCTTTTTCCTCTTTGGTCTCTCTCGTTCTTTAAAGACGTTTCTTTTCCCCGAAGGGTTTTCGTGCTGAGAGCGCTTCTGAATAAGTTATTCTGAGAGAGGTGCTATATAAATCCTTAGATACAATACAATATACAATACAAAAAGTGTCACAGTTCAAAGAAAGAACACTTATTCAACTAGTGTGCAGAGTGTATAGCTTTTTTTATTATAACATCGCACATATATACGTGTAATAAGAGTACAATAATAATATTCTCTACTTGTAGCATGTGTGTATGTAGCATGTAGCGAATCATTGTCAGGCGAAATAAAGGCTACTTACTTACTTACTTCTAGCGGCCTGGTCCATCAAGCAATCTGAATGATTTATTAATAGGAACCGGAAGAGAAACATGGACTCCTATGTATATGTTAATAATTTATTCTGAGCACCATAATAAATTTCAAATATGAAAACAGAGAAACCAAAGCCAGACCCTTAAACAAACACAAACACATATAAGGTAGTAAAATCATTGCTCACAGCCCAGCTAATCAGCTAAGAATGTAAGGCTCAATTGCAGGTCAAAGGACGACATTCAGACTACAAGAACAACAAAAACCAATCACCCACTGTACGCTTTTGGATCCTTCTGAAGGGCGCTACAGAAGTGTTCACATAGGCCCAGGGCTTAAAGTGTGCATGGACGGTCATGGACGGCGTCCAGGCACTTATTTTCAAGGCTTGACGCCATCCTGCCACTTATTAGGCAGCGCAGCCTGGACGCCGACCATGCAACAGTGTAATTCCTCTACGTCACTTTCAACAGCATTTAATTTTTTAAGATTTCAATGAAATTTCATGTTGTCATTTTTATTTCTGAATGTGTTCTACCGTGTAAGTGTTACTTGTTTCTCCACCTCATTCCTGACTTGTACATCCTAGTTAACTTTTCATCAACTCGCACGTCATAGGCCTATAATATACGCGCTTACGGATTTATCGTCTGAGTTTTCGTAGGCCCTAACAAGTAGGGCCTAGTTTACGGTCTGCCAGACTGTCACATGACTCACATCCACTGTGAGTCTTGTCTTGACTGTTTCATAACTGAATGAACTTAAATATCAAATTAAATGACTTCAATACAACGCATTGATACAATACGATACGATTCACCCAGAACTACATGATTGTATAAAACTGGGACAGTTACTGTCCCAGTTTTACGTAATTCACCAGCAAGACCCAGAAACTGTTGAGTGACAATTACATGTACATACGACTTCATGATCATATATTTGTTTATTGAGTTAACAACAGACAAAACGCCGTAGCTTAGGCGTAGCCACATTGAGGCACGAGGAGGCAGTTGCCTCTTCTTGATTTTTTCATATACTAGAACTTCGATTGACTAATGACCCCAATGACCAGGATTTTGCCAAATTTGTGAGTTGCCGCCTCTTGAATTTAAGTCTCGCTACGTGCCTACGCTGTAGGTATACAAAGAAAAACAAAGGCAAGAAAAACAGGTCAGAAGGAAGCAATGGCTTAATAAGAGTTGAAAATTGTCAATTGGAATAAAATGAATTGTTTCGTTATACAATCGCAGCCAGCTCCACACGACGATGCCCTTGCCCTACCAGTCACATTTTTTTCCGGAGAGCATTCTCTATAGGCTTCGTCTCACAATAAGTAACCTGAGGAAAATTATGTGTGCCACAGCCCACAGGATTGCAAAGCCTACTGAGAATATCTGCTAACAAGGTAGCGGCATCCATCGGCTACACAACTGGACAAAATGCATAGCCAATTTACAAAAACAGAAATTTTTCTTAAAATGGATTTTGGCTGCAAAAATTAACTAGACACTTCTGAAATAAAACTTTGAAAATAATTGTTGTGGTGTAGGCCTAGTTTTGGGAAACTGGATAAAGCATGAAGTTTTCATAACTTTATCGTTCAGAAACTGCTAGAAAACAAGAGCCTAGCATGTCTTCCATTTGAAAAAATGCTAAAAAATGCATTGGCTTCTGGGGCTCCGCCCCAGACCCCGCGGAGGGAGCTCACGACGCTCTCTCAGTCTCAGACACCTTAGTCGTTAGACCTATACGCATGGGGACTCAAGCACTCACAGCTTCGTGCCTTCGGCGCTTGCAATATGAGGACCTCAGGAAACATTTTATAGTTGCACCTCTGATTGGAGGGTGAGAGGTTGAGTAGGGGGACGGGGGAAGGGGATGGGAGTAAGGAGGGAAGTTGGGGAGAGGGGTTGGGAAAAGGTTAATTGGTGGGAGGAGGGAGGGAAAGGTAAGGGGCGTCCAGGCACTTCTTTTTTACACTTTAAGCACTGCATAGGCCTACACACGGACAGTCGTGGATTTGCAACCAATCGTAACGCATAACATCTGACAAAAAGACGCGCCAATAGGGTCAAGCAAGCGTTATTAAACCCTAGAAAATGATTAAGGGGTCTCTTGTCTAGTTTGCAAACGCGTAGGATCTTCCAGTTATATATTAATTAAGGCAATTCCTCTTAATTGGATAGTATGAGATCCTGAGTGGCCGAGTGGGTTGGTAACCCGCTCACCACGCCGGCGGCCCGGGTTCGATTCCGGGTCGGTCGGTTTATCATAGATTAAATTTCTCGGATCTTTACTGCGGGTGGCTCGGTCGCAATATAAACGTGGAGTACAATACAACACAACACAATACAACCGGGGCGCGGTGGCATAGGGGTGTGTTCGGTCCCTTGCAGCTGGAGGGTTGCTGGTTCGAATCCACCTCAAAGCCGCCGCCGTAGGGACCCTGGGCAAGTCCTTCACTCGCAATTGCTCATGCGCTTCGGCGTGAAACTCCGATTCAGCGTCCGCGCAGTAGTCGGGAGCGCCTCTGAATAGGCAATCTGCTAGGGGCGCTATAACAAGTGTTCAAATACAATACAATACAATACAATGAGAATGACAACATTGTATACTCAATCACCAGGTGGCAGAGGCGTTACTATCCAACTATTACTAAAGGCTTTTTGATTTTATATAGCACCATTCTAACGAGCTTGCGCAAAGAAAATGCATTGAAAAAATAAAAAAATTTCAATGCAGTTATGGTTTCGATGAGTTAAATTCGTTTTGCCATAAAATTAACGATTGGTCGGTTTCATCACAGCTAACTCCTAATTGTCAGCACCAATCGTCAGCAACTTCATATTATGTTGATGAAGATGTGTTGAGAATTTACAGTGCTAATGTAACGACAAATTAATAACGTAACAAGATAATATTATAAGTAAGCAAGTAAGTAAGTACACTCTTTATTAAAGCAATTGCATATACGAACTCTGGGGTACATACGTCTTAATAACAAACAACTGTCAATGTGATTATATGAGTACAACATTCTACCAATAAACGTCTATCGCTGCAAATTATCTGCAAGAGGTATACAATGGTCGTGCGATCGCGGTCGCAGGGCATATTGCTGGAGCGTTTTTGGTGGAAGTAAACTATGCAGTAAGTGGTTCATCGGGACCGCAGAGAAAAGACCGGTGTCAGCTGGTTCCTATGATGAGGCCATTATTGACTTTTATAGGACGCCATCTCTTTTCATTGATACTGAGCGCCACCTAGTGGTTGACCTTGTTTCACTGTTGATCGGTGTAGCTCCTGTGTCGATACAGGGAAAGGGAGAAATTGATATAGTCGCTTTCGGCCAACATCTGTGCACGTTTCCCATAAATTTAAAAGGGAAGGAGTTTTTTTCGACTGTGTTCCACGTACGAGGTCTCGAGTCGGCTACTAGCAAGGGGGAACACGGCATTTACGGATAATTTCACAGAAGTACCTGGTTTTAGATATAGAGACCAGAAGACGGATAGATGTCTTCAAAGAGAGTGGCTGTCGTCGGAGGGTCGCCACAAGGGGGAACCTCTTGTCTGTTGGCGACGGAGCGTCCTCCTTTCTGTTCTTTTGTGATTAACTCATTCTCATTGACTTTAACATCAGTTAGGCTGTACGCGTACATAAATGCCTACCTAAATGCATACATACATGCAATCATACATCCATAGGCATAATTATAGATAGACGTACACACATGCATACACACATACATACACACATAAACGCATACATACATATATACGTGCATGCATGCTATCACGCATGCATGCATACATAGCCTACATACAAGCGTGCATTCATACACATATACATGCATACATACATGCATACATACATACATACATACATACATACATACATACATACATACATACATACATACATACATGCATACATACATACATACATACATACATACATACATACATACATACATACATACATACATACATACATACATGCGTATGTCCATGCATGCATACATGCATACATACATACATACATACATACATACATACATACATACATACATACATACATACATACATACATACATACATACATACATACATACATACATACATGCATACATACATACATACATTCATACATACATACATACATACATGTATATACATCCATGCGTACATGCATAACTGCATACATGCATATATTCACATATAGGGCCTACACATAGACTACGTGTAAGCACATGCATCTTCGTTGAAAGTTCTTTTAAATGCGCAATCATCCTCATGGTAGGCCTATAGTCAGTTACAATAGGATTGCTAGCTAAGATACCCGTATCTAACCGTGTCATCTCTGAACAACCCATCTGGAAAGATTTTGCGCTCGTGAAGAAACTGGTGCCCTGCGCTTGGCTTTTGAGTAGCGTTTTTAAATTAGGAGTCAACCATTGTTATTATTTTAAAATTTAGAGTCTGCGATTACTAATGCGACTATAATAAGGGAGCGTTTTTTTATTTTATCGTGAAGTTTTTACAGTTCTTGTTGATGTGCAACGCAGCAACAGAACGTTTAAAGCCTTAATATGCACCAAGCCATGAACACATAAATATAATAATTGTATTGCTTCGGTGTAGAAATTTGACAGTGAATAGAACATTGTTGAGAAGCATGTCTGTATATTGTCTGTATTTAAAATATATAAAGACTATTTTCAATGATTAGGCGATGATGCTAATCAGCACTAAGACGATTCTTCTTTATTGATTTACTAGAATAAGAGGAAGACTATTGTAAGAAACTAGATGATGAACGTTACGGGTATGCGTTATATGATGATAGCCTTAACGTGGTATACCTCAAAACGTGTTTACTGCAGTCACCAAGTTACATGATTGTATCGATAAGAACGAGATCTTTGAATGGAACTTCGGTTGTTATTTTGTTGCGAGTTCCATAGCAAATAAATAGCTGAAAAATTTCTTTATCTTTCATGTGACTGGTCAACACACTCCCCTGTTGCAATCAATCCAACTGAAAAACTGCTAACTAATCGATTGTCTACGTGAAGGTTGCCACAGAGCACTTGTAATGGCAATTATGGTAATGATATTTGCAAATTTATATTGCGCCGTTTCAAGAGAGAATCATGAGAGGCGCTCCCGACCTAACACAATGAAACCACGATCGAACAAAATTATCTTGAAGCATTTGCGGAAAAGAGACAAAGAGATGTTGAGAAGCTCATGTCGCAGGTTGCTAGGCAACTTATTCCTGGAGGATGGGCCGAATGCAACAAAAGGTATGCATTATATTAATAGAAGCAAAAACACATTGCCTTCCAAGTTTACGATTTGTCGAAGTAGAAAAGTCAATACTCGCGAAAAAATTCTGGTAATACTTGTTTTGTTAGGCGTATTCTGACACGGGACAATTTTTCTCACATCAGAACAATGTGTATCGATATTGAGCAAACGTGTGACTACATGAGACCAACTTTTACTTTGAAATTGGTCAGCGACCTTGTTGGTGAGTTGTCTAAACTGTGGGTGTTAGGTACGCATACCATTTACAAAAGGTATTAATTTGTCAAGCCAGCGACGCCGTTGTTGATTTTCCTAACCATGTGTAGCCTCTCATTTCAAAGCACCAAAGACGCATTTAATGTTAGGCTACACCGATGTTTCACCAGAGCAGTCTACGGTAGCCTGCTCATAAAAAAGATTAAATATTTATCCCATGATAAATCTACAGAAAGTGCTTGAAGACCATTCTGTTCGATCTTGGTGTAATTGTGTTAGGTTGGGTGTGTCTCTGGTTAATCTCACTGAAGTGGCGCTATATAAATTCGCAACTACGATTGAAACTGTCTCCAAAAGTCTAACCTATCGCGGTTCTCGCTGAACGACTTTGTCTAGTGTTGTTTGATACATTGGGTCCATAGAGTAGTGGCAGCATCACTGGCGTGAAGAGCAGTAGGTAGCGGGATCGCTTTCTGCAACCCTCCCAAAGGTCCACTCAGCCTATCATTCGCTAGATGGTACGTTGGTAAAATGAGATTTAGAACGTAATGGGAGCCTGTAATAACTCGTGATCATCCGTGCATACTGATTTGTAATCATCCTGCTCAGTTTGAAATTTAACGATTATTATTATTATTATTATTATTATTATTATTATTATTATTATTATTATTATTATTATTATTATTATTATTATTATTATTATTATTATTATTATTATTATTATTATTACCCAACTGATCAGGCTTCCGCTGTGAGGATAATTTCGCAACTTGTGTGTTCAGATTGTTCATCTGCGATATAGGTTCCGTCATTGTTTCGTGTATTCTTCTGTTTCCTTGTAATTGAGTTGCTTCTCTGAATCGCGTTGTTTTTATTCAGAATGATTGCGAGGTGAATCAAATTCTGATTTGTTTCTCCTTTTACCCCTAGTAGTCTACCCCCTAAAACTACGCCTATGCACGCCATCATTCTGTGAGCTGTCGACGGAAATACGTTGATCTCCTCGTGTACGCCTGGGTCCGCATTTAGTGACTCTTCTAGTTTCCTGTGCATTTTTCCCAACTGATTGAATAGCCTATTCATGAGCGTATTGACTTTTCACATCACAAAAGCAACTGAGCGTGTGCCCTTGAATTCTGCTGCTATTGAGCGGCGCTACATGAATGTTCTTTTATGATTACAGTCGCCACAAACGAACAATGGTATCATGCCAGCCGAGTCGTCGTCGGGTCTGTCGGAGTATTTTCAAATAATTTAGTGACTGATGCGTCGACCTACCTGTGTTTTATTGTTTCAAACTGTATCGTTTGATTGTGTTGAAACTTAATTGTTAATGAGCAATTATTTTTTAATGGCTTAAAAAAGGTACCGGAACGCCGTTCCGGACCGTTCCGGCTGAAAAAAAGCACTGGTAACATCACTGGCGTGAAGAGCAGTAGGTAGCGGGATCGCTTAATCGCAACCCTCCCAAAAGGTCCACTCAGCCTATTAATTCGCGAGATGGCACGTTGGTAAAATGAGATGTAGAACGATTGAAATTAACCTATCGCGGTTATTAAAATGTAACTGTATAAGCTGCCATACAGGTAGGCAGCCCATGCACGTGGGCGCGCCTTGCATGGCTGCCGTATACAGTTAAATTCGACTCCTGCAATAACTTGTGATCATCCGTTCATACTGATTTGTAATCATCCTGCTCAGTTTGAAATTAAACGAAGATTACTATTATTATTATTATTGTTATTATTATTATTATTATTATTATTATTATTATTATTATTATTATTATTATTATTATTATTATTATTATTAATATTATTATTATTATTATTATTATCTTGGAACTGCTTTCTATCTTCATTCGTAAAATTTCAATATTCTCATAATTTCTGCACGTTATTATTATTATTATTATTATTACCCAACTAATCAGGCTTCCGCTGTGAGGATAATTTTCGCAATTTGTGTTCTGATTGTTCATCTGCGATATAGGTTCCTTCCAGTGGCGGCGCCAGAATTTCAGGTTTGGGGCTAAAACTTCAAATTCCTTCCCTTTCTCCCCTCCTCCCTGGCATTGGTAGTGATTTCCCACTTTTTGTTTGAGGGCTGAACCGCCGATGGGGCTTCCGCCCACCCTAGCCCCATGCTGGCGCCGCCACTGGTTCCTTCATTGTCTCTTGTATTCTTCTGTATGTTTTCTTCTAATTTACCTGCTTCTCTGAATCGCGTTGTTTTTATTCTGATTTGTTTATCCTTTTACCCCTAGTAACCCCGAAAGCTACGCATGTGCACGCCATAATTCTATCAACAGTCGACGCCTCGATGGGAATACGTTGTGTTCCACGTGTAAGCGTGGCTCCGCATTTAGTGAGTCTTCTAGTTTCCTGTGCATTGTTTTCCCAACTGATTGAATATTCATGAGCGTAGTTCATGAACCGCGTAGCTGTTAGTTCACATAACAAAAGCAACTGAGAGTGTGCCTTTGAATTGTTCTGCTATTTGAGCGGCGCTATATGAATGTTCTTTTATAATTACAGTCGCCACAAATGAACAATGGCATCATGCCAGCCGAGTCTGCGGCGGGTGTGTCGGGGTCTTTTGAAGTAGCCTAATCTATTGACGTCTGCGTCGACCTACCTGTGTTTTATTGTTTCAAACTGTGTCGTTTGATTGCGCTGACACTTAATGATCAATGAGCAACTAATTCAATTGAAATCCTCGCTGACTTCGGTATGTCGATCTAGAACTAGGGATGAGCCGATTGGCATCTTTTGCCGATTTCCGATTCCGGATAGGTGACGTAATATTTTCGCCGATTCCGATCCGAATAGAAACAGAAATGGAAAAAATCTTGTATAATTATGCTCGAGAGATGTAATTCCAACGAGAGTTTATGCACTGAACTATTTAGAAGAAATTAACATTTGAAAGTTTGAAACCGCATGGCATAAGAAAAAAGCCTGACTGTCCGCCATTTTTTTGACACGTGGAGTAACAATTTTATTATTTACTCGGACTTTCAATTAATTAAACATTAAAGATTACCGCAGGAGGTCGCCAAAACAGGTTACTATTTCTTTATTAATGAAAGAAGTAATTGTTTTTGGTCAAAAAATTAACTTTTTTGTTATTCAGATATTAAAGCCTGGGATCACCGATTCCGAGTAATACCGAATAGTGCAAAATCCGGCCCCAACCGAACGGATAATAGGCCCATCCCTAGCTAGAACTACGTTTACTGCGATAAATATATAGATCAATAGCTGCATGTTGGACAATGTTACTGTGATGTATCGGCCAAAAAGCTAGACCTACACAGTAAGCCTAGCCTATGCTTATTGTGATCTGTCGATCAATAGCTAGGGTCCGGTGGCGCGTTGGATAACATCTGGCATAGAGAGCGAGAGCTACCGAGTTCGAGCCCCGTAGGCGGACATGTTTTGTAGGCTGCCATTAGCGCCGTGTTGGCAGGCTGTCTGTTCTGTTAGTAGTTAACTAGTTAAGACTGTTTCAATTTAACATGTCAATCATAAATGTACAGCGCAGTGCGTTTTGTCAGGCGCTAAATTAAAGAAAAGATATTATTATTATTATTATTATTATGGCTACCTAGGATCCAGTCAGTGGCCCATGAACAGTTTAATCATGTCAAAGCAATAGATATAGATTCTGTATATAAATCAGACATTCTATAACTGTTTATAATATTCCATCAGTTGTTTTCTACCGACATTGTGCTACTTTTCACTACAGTAGGCTACTGTTGCAGCCTTTGCGTTTGTCTCGCGCAAATAAATATTGCTTAGTTGCTATTTACAGGGCGGCGCTGGCCGTAAACCAGGACCCCCCCCCAGCTGTCGTTCCAGACCATTTCTCCACCTGTAAACTGAATAGATTTTTCTGGTGGGGAGGGGTAGTCTGGTTTCGCTGACAGCCTTGCAACCAATGTCATGATTAGCAATACGTAACTGAACGAAGTATCGAG